>SJYQ01011176.1:22749-42385 GCA_006410935.1 Redunca redunca | reverse complement strand
GCCAGCCGTGGGGAGGGCTGGGGGGGCTCAGGGGGAGGGGCTCAGGGGAGGGAGCAGGGGTCTGGCCCAGCCTCCACAGCTACGGGCCAGTGCACGCGCTCTCCTCCCGTCCTGGGGCCCGCACGGCCTACCCTTCACCTTGCAGGGGACGGGGTCTGCATGGCAGGGCCCTATCTGGTCCCTGGGCAGCAAGCACACCCACAGGGCCCCGGGGCAGCGCCAGAGGGAACCCTCACCTGCATCTTGACGGCAATCACCACGGAGATGAGCTCCTTCTCCAGCTCCTTGAAGACCACCAGCTTCTTCAAGGTCAGGCTGCACAACCTGCGAGGGCACAGACAGGCTCAGCAGCGGCCGTGCGCGTGGACGGCCCGGGCCCCACCCTGCGGGGCCCAGGCCTTGGCTGGACCGAGGCTGTCTGACCCCAGCACCCTGCTCACTCCTGGAGACAGGGCTCATGTCTCCCGGGGCTCCCGCCCAGGCCCAGCCAGGCCGCGGAGGCTCTTGGACCAAGCCCCACCCCTGCAGAGGGTCCACAGACGGGCAGGGCAGAGAGCCGGCAAACGGGGACCCCAGGGACGCACTCCCAGCTGCAGGATTCCAGGGACCCTGCCCTCAGGGTTCACCTGGGCCCCACCCGCTCCTCTGTAGGGTGCCCCATCTGCCCCGTCTGCCCCATCTGTCTGCGTGGAGATGCATCCACCCTCCACCTGGTCCACAGGCACCAGGAGACAGACACAAGGCCTTCCCCAGGCAGCAAACGCTCCAACTGTGCGCTCCAGCGTGGAGACACAGTACGCCCCAACAGTCCCCGACTCTCTGCAGTGAGGCAGAGACCCCAGCAGGACCCCTCCCATGGCAGGCCCCGCCCTGCAGCCCCCAGCCCAGCCCCTCCACCCACGGGGCTGCTGTGAGTCCGCGGGGCCAGGGGAAAAGCCAGAGAAGGAGACGCACGAAAGGAGTTAGTGTTCGCCAGGACAGACCACATCCTGGGCAACGAGGCAATGCTCCACACGCACGTTAAAGAACCAGGACCACACACTCTGTGTTCTCCGACAAGAATGGAGTTAGCCAGGAGTCAGCTATAGGAAGACAACTGGGAGGCATCAGCACACACTGCTGAATCACCAGCAGGACACAGAGGAGCTGGAAGGGCGTCAGACACAGTTTGCGTGGAAAGAAAGTGACAGACAAGGCGTCGAGAATCCTGGGCTGCAGCTGCAGCGGTGCCGAGAGGAGGACTCACATCGTCAAATGCTCACGGCGGAGAGAGAGACGCTCTGCAGTGCACGGCCTAAGCTTCACCTCGAGACACCAGGAAAGAGCGAATGAAGCCAAAGTGAGAAGGCAGGAAATAAGGAGAACAGAAGCAGAACGATGAAACTGAAAACAAAGGCACAATTAGAAAAAAATAAAACCCAAATCTGGCTCTTTGGAAAGAGCAGTATATGTGATTAAAACTCTAGGAACATAAGAGGAAGCAAAAGTGAAGTGGCTCAGCCGCGCCGACTCTGTGACCCGTGGACGGCAGCCCCCCAGGCTCCTCAGCCCATGGAACTCTCCAGGCAAGAGTACTGGGGGGGGGGGGTTGCCATTTCCTTCTCCAGGGGATCTTCCTGACCCAGGGATCGAACCCAGGTCTCCTTGCAGGCAAGGAGAGAGAAGAAAGCCTGCCTCCGTGATCAATGCAAAGAAACAGAGGAAAACAACAGAATGGCAAAGACTAGAGATCTCGTCAAGAAAATTAGAGATACCAAGGGAACATTTCATGTGAAGATTGGCTCGATAAAGAACAGAAATGGTATGGACCTAACAGAAGCAGAAGCTATCAAGAAGAGATGGCAAGAATACACAGAAGAACTGTACGAAAAAGAGCTTCACGACCCAGATAACCACGATGGTGTGATCACTCACCTAGAGCCAGACATCCTGGAATGTGAAGTCAAGTGGGCCTTAGGAAGCATCACCACAAACAAAGCTCGTGGAGGTGATGGAATTCCAGTTTAGCTCTTTCAAACCCTAAAAGACGATGTTGTGAAAGTGCTGCAGTCAATATGCCAGAAAATTTGAAAAACTCAGCAGTGTCCACAGGACTGGAAAAGGTCAGTTTTCATTCCAGTCCCAAAGAAACGCAATGCCAAAGAATGCTCAAACTACCGCACAATTGCACTCATCTCACACGCTAGCAAAGTAATGCTCAAAAATCCTCCAAGCCAGGCTTCAACAGTACATGAATCGTGAACTTCCAGATGTTCAAGCCGGTTTTAGAAAAGACAGAGGAACCAGAGATCAAACTGCCAACATCTGCTGAATCACTGAAAAGCAAGAGAGTTCCAGAAAAACGTCCACTTCTCCTTTATTGACTATGCCAAAGCCTTTGACTGTGTGGATCACAACAAACTCTGGAAAATTCTTCAAGAGATGGGAATACCAGACCACCTGATCTGCCTCCTAAGAAATCTGTATGCAGGTCAGGAAGCAACAGTTAGAACTGGACAGGGAACAACAGACTGGTTCCAAATCGGGAAAGGAGTACATCAAGGCTGTATATTGTCACCCTGCTTATTTAACTTATATGCAGAGTACATCATGAGAAACCCTGGGCTGGAAGAAACACAAGCTGGAATCAAGATTGCTGGGAGAAATATCAATAACCTCAGATATGCAGATGACACCACCCTTATGGCAGAAAATGAAGAAGAACTAAAGAGCCTCTTGATGAAAGTGAAAGGGGAGAGTGAAAAAGTGGCTTAAAGCTCAACATTCAGAAAACTAAGATCATAGCATCTGGTCCCATCACTTCATGGCAAATAGAAGGGGAAACAGTGGAAACAGTGATAGACTTTATTTTTTGGGGCTCCAAAATAACTGCAGATGGTGACTGCAGCCATGAAATTAAAAGATGCTTGCTCCTTGAAAGAAAAGCTATGACCAATCTAGACAGCATATTAAACAGCAGAGACATTAGTTTGCCAACAAAGGTCTGTCTAGTCAAGGCTATGGTTTTTTCAGTAGTCATTTATGGATGTGAGAGTTAGACTATACAGAAAGCTGAGCACTGAAGAATTGATGCTTTTGAACTGGGGTATTGGAGAAGACTCTTGAGAGTCCCTTGGACTGCAAGGAGGTCCAACCAGTCCATTCTGAAGGAAATCAGTCCTGGCTGTTCATTGGAGGGACTGATGCTGAAGCTGAAACTCCAATACTTTGGCCACTTCACGTGAAGAACTAACTCACTGGAAAAAACCCTGATGCTGGGAAAGATTGAAGGCGGGAGGAGAAGGGGACAACAGAGGATGAGATGGCTGGATGGCATCACTGACTTGATGGACATGAGTTTGAGCAAGCTCTGGGAGTTGGTGATGGACAGCGAGGCCTGGTGTGCTGCAGTCCATGGGGTCGCAAAGAGTTGGACATGACTGAGCTGAATCTGTGAACCAGGAATAGATGAGAACCCCCTCCATCCGATAAAGAGCATGTCCAAAGGCCACCAGCAAACATCATGCTGGACGGTGAAAGATGGAATATTCTCCCCTAAGGTTGGGAGCGAGGCCAAGCGCATCCTCGCAGCACCGCCATTCAGCTCAGCACTGCAGGCCTGCCCAGGGCAAAGGACACAAGAGGCAGGGCAGAGGGGAGGACAGAGGAGAGGGGAGGAGGACTGAAGCTCTTCTCACTGCAGACAACAGGGTCGTCATGGAGAATGTCCCCAGGAATGTGGGAGAATGTGGACACGAGCTCCAAGAAGTACTGAGCTTAGCAAGATGGAAGGCAGCCGCAGCGTGACGCACGAGCAACGAGCACCCGAAGTCGGTGCGTAAAAATCTTGCAATTACAAAAAAAAAGAAGAGAAGCCTAAATCTAACAAGCTAAGCGCTGGGCTGCACGTTAGGAACTCCCGAATGCTGTCGCAGCCTCTGCCAGGCGTATGGACGATAATTCTCCCCAAACTAGATCTGAGACTTGCATCCAGGTGCAATTCCAATGGAATCCCAGTGACCTTTTTTATAATTATCAGTTAAGTGACTTTTAAATGTATATGGAAAGGTGAAGGAACTAAAGCAATCGAAATAATTTAGAAAAAGGAAAGCAGAAACAAACGAATGGGGCCTGATTAAACTTAAAACCTTTTGCACAGCAAAGGAAACCAGCGACAAAACGAAGGACAACCTCTGGAGCGGCAGATGTTTACAAACGATGCGACCGAGAAGGGCTTGATTTCCAAAACATACAAACAGCTCAGACAGCTCAATATTGAGAAAACAACCAACCTGATTAAAAAATGAGCGGAAGACCTGAACAGACATTTCCCCAAAGAAGACATCCAGACGGACGGCAGCCACGCGAGGAGACTCAACGGCCCCAACCGTCAGGGAGGCGCGAGTCCAAACCAGGAGGAGGCGCCGCCTCGCAGCCGGCTGAATGGCCACCATCAGAACGTCTGCAGACCAGAAACGCTGAAGAGGACGCGGAGAAAGGGAGCCTGCCTGCACCGGTGGTGGGAATGAACAGTGGTGAAGTCGCCAAGGAAAATGGCACGGAGGTTCCTCAAAAACCAAAATAGAGCTATCGTGTGAACCACGAAACCCACTCCCGGGCAGGTACTGGTTAGGGACAAAACGACTAACTTGAAATGATACATGTACCCCAATTCCTACAGCAGCATTCTTGAGAACTGCCAAGGCATGGAAGCGACGAAAGGATGAAGACGACCTGGTGGGGGTGTGTCTGTGTGTGTGTGTGTGTCTGTGTGTCTGTGTGGGGGTGTCTGTATGTGTGGGTGTGTGTGTCTGTGTTGTGTGTGGGTATGTATTTACAACATGAGGGGAAATAAGTCAGACAGAGAAAAACAAAATACTCCATACATCACATACATGTGAAACCTAAAAAATAACATAAATGAATGCATATAGCAGAACAGACACAGACTCAGCGAGAACAAACCAGGGGTTACCAGGGGAGAGGCGGCAGGGGGAGGCAGAGGCACGGGAGGGATGAAGAGGCGCAAAGCAGACGCGCTGCAAGGATGGCCGCACAGCGGGGAGCAGCGCGGGTCTCACGGCAACGCTACGCGGAGTTTAATCTGTGACACTACTGAATCGTATGCTAAAGCTAATACGATAATGTAAGTCAACTGTACTTCACTAGAAAACACAGTAACTCTGAAAAAGAAAACGCGTAGTCGGGCGCGTCTCACCCCGACACGGAGGCCTGCGCTAAACTGACGGCTTCACGGCAGCGTGCTGCTGGCCGAGGGCAGGCGTGTGGAGCGGCAGAGTCCGGCCGGCGGGACGGGGCAGCACGCAAACCTCTGCTCTGTGAAAAAGCCTCTCCAGGGGACAAGAAGACAAGTCAAGAGTCACAGAAGATACTTGCAAATCACATTTTCGACAAAGGGTTTTATCTGGAATATGTAAAGAATTCTCCAATCTCAATAATGTGAAAATAGTCCAGTGAAAATGGGCAAAAGGTTTTTACAGACTCTTCACCAAAACAGACACGTGGCTGATAAGCAGCACCTGAGAAGCTGCTCTGCCGCGCTGGCTGTTGAGTCCTAAGCTGTGTCGGACTCTTCTGCAGCCCCGGGGACTGCAGCCCCCCAGCCTCCTCTGTCTGTAGAATTCCCCAGGCAAGAATCCTGGGCTTGTAAAGAACGGAGTGGGTTGCCGTTTCCTTCTCCAGGGGATCTTCCCAACCCAGGGGCTGCTCTCGCATCTCCTGTGGCAGGTGATCTTCTCCCCCTGCGTCACCCGGGAAGCCCCCATTAGTTATCAGGGAAATGCAAACTAAAGCCGGAGTGAGACGCCACCCCCCACCACAGCAGGCAAACAAGATCCAAAGGCCCGCTGCTGGGGAGTCGGTGGAGGGGCTGGAGGCATCGGCCCCCAGGACCCCCAGCCCTGCTGGGATCCACCCACGGTCTTGGACGGGAACATCCACAGCAGCTGAGTTCACCAACACCCCAAACTGGAAACCGAGACATCCCTCAAAGCCACTGGGCCATCCACACCGGGGAGTGCCCCCGGGGAGCGGAGCCAGGGGCACTTGAGTGCAGGGAAACCAAGCACGGTGCGGGAGGGAAGCCGGAGGCGCCGAAGCGCAGAGGTCCCGCCCTGCATCTGCCCAGGTGCGCGCCTCCCACGGGACGCGGGTGGAGGGTGCAGGGCAAAGAGGGGAGTAGGGGCGCCCCGAGCTTCGGTTTGGCTGTTCTGAGCTGCCCCAGACGGTGACGGGAGTCAGAGTTTAGGCAGAAAAGGAGGCAGCGGTTGAATTATACTGCAGGTGTGCTCCTTAAAAGTACCTATTCAAAAGCTAGAAAAACCCAGAAGACCTCAAGGATATAGCGTCCAGTTGCAAACCAAGTGCCTTATTCGGATCCTGCTTTCAGTACATTAATCATTAAAAAATACTTCCCAGCCCTTCTCCCAGGGACGGGGGAGCCTGGTGGGCTGCAATCCATGGGGTCGCTAAGAGTCGGGCACGACTGAGCGACTTCACTTTCACTTATCACTTTCATGCACTGGAGAAGGAAATGGCAACCCACTCCAGTGTTCTTGCCTGGAGAATCCCGGGGACGGGGGGAGCCTGGTGGACTGCCGTCTATGGGGCTGCACAGAGTCGGACACGACCGAAGCGCCTTAGCAGCAGCAGCAGCCCTTACCTGGGGGTGGGGGTCTCAGGGTCGCAACCTCTTCTTTCCAGGGCTGCTGCAGCTCCTGTTTCTAGAAGCCGGCATCCCGCATGCCGTGTGCGGCTGGGGAGGGGTGAGTCCTGCGTTCGGAGACTGCTGCCTGGAGGTGACCCTCCAGAAAGCAGAGCCGGGCGCCCACAAGGCCGTCTCCCCTCACAGAAACGGCTCACGGGGCTCAAGCACCGTGGCCTGCAGGGAGCCCGTCTCAGCCCGGGAGGGGCTCACCTCCTGGGAGGCCCCCAGGTGCCTGTGACACCTGCAGCCGTTTGGGATTCTGCGTGTGCGTGCGCTTGTGTGTACACACACCTGTGTCCCCAGGCACGTTCGAGCTGATGGGGTCCGTGCAAACAACGTTAAAAGAATCAAAAGGATGACCTGTACCGGGACAGAGCCCGACCAACCGAACCAGCGCTGCTGGTTTTTATCCGAGGCTGGCTCTGAGAAACGGGCCTGAGGGCTGGATTACAGGCAGCCCAGGACAAGGTCTACTGCACGAGGCTTGGCCCTCGACTAAATCATGGACAAACACACAGAAATCCCCGCAAACAGTGACTCATCACGACCCAGGACCGTTATTCCGTGAAGCACTCGGCACTGTAAACAGCGTGTTCACTAAGGACCCTACAGGGAGCCCAGCGGGCCTCACACGGGCCCTGTAAACAGCAGTCCCCAAGCTTTTTGGCACCAGGCACTGGTTTCCTGGAAGACCTTTTTTCTCACGGACTGGGGTGGGTGGTTTCAGGCTGATTCAAGCCCATTGCATTTATCACACACTCTCTATAAACATCAGCTCCGTCTCGCATCACCGGGCATGAGGTCCCGGAGGGCGGGGACTCCTGCCGTAAGACGTGAAAGCCTGAGCGCCCTCTGCTCTGCCGGTGTGTGCACAGCCAAGCTCCACACCTGACCCAGGGAAGCAAGGTTCTGGTCTGTCTTCTAAATCAGAGAAAAACTACAGTGATGCCACAAAACCCACACCGACAAAGACAAACCAGTGTTCTCCACGGTGGCTGCAGACCTCCTTAGAGAAGCGCTAACAAGGCGCCCATCACCACGGAGACCCAGTGTGCTCTCCCTACCCACCCACTACCCGGAGGAAGGATCTCCTTCCAGGAGGCTGCCCCCCCCCCGTCAGCTGGGCGAGGGCCTCCTGGCCAGAGGCATCGATCCTGCCTCAGCCAGGTGGGCCAGGCCCCAGAGCCGGAGGGCCATCTTTCCGGGTGGCAGGCCCCCTGCTCGCTGTCTCCTGCTAGGTGCAACGGCAGGACCCAGGCAACCACACGCCAAGGACACAGGGGGCAGCCAGCCCTGGACCAGCCATCAGCCCAGCACGGGTGGCTCTGCCCTCCGACTCCGTCCGAGGCATCAGCCGTGCCCTGCCCGGCAGGTCCCAGGCTCATGCCATCTGCATGGACGAGGCGGCCCCCAGTCATGCTTCTCAAGTCACACTGACCTCCCTCCTCAACTCTCGAGAGCCGTGCTCACATGACTCGCCTGCGCCTCCCACGCCAGCTGTGGACTTGCTCACCGTAGGGGCACACAGGGTCTTGACCCCCCACGCCCGTGATGGCCGTCCGGGCTACTGCGGTGAGCAGACACTGCCCGCCCTGGCCGTGCCTTCACCTGCCACACAGCACCTTCAGCCTGCGAGGGGCTGCCGGGCCCACTCTAGGCACTCAGAACCTGGGTGGGGCTGTGTCAAGCCCGTCTCCCAAGCTGCGGGGTCAGCATGCCCTGCTGGAGGCCCGGGGTGGGGTTTGGGGGTGGTCCGTGTCCTCAGGCAGCTCAGACATGACATCTGCTTCCCATGTCCTGGAGACTGGGGGTCCGGGTGCACGCGGGGCTGCTCTCTGGTCTTAAGAGGAGGGCCAATCGGGCTGCTCCCCCCAGCTGCCCCATCACAGCCTCATCTTGCGGCCTCTCGTCTACACAACCCCCACCCCGGTGTCTCTGTGTGTCCAGACCTCCTCGTGTTAACGGCACTGGCCCTTGAAGGTGGCATGGGACCCTGCCCAGGGCTTCGTCTGAACCCAAAGGTCTCCTGGAAGGACCGCCCCCAGACAGTCACCTCCTGACGTCACAGGAGAGTGAGGAATCCGACATGTGAACTGGGGTGGGCTGGGGGACACAGCTCAGACTCGAGCGCTGACCACTCCCCGAACGGATGGAACCTCCAGGCCCTCGGGCTCTCGTGCTGGTTCCCTTGGGGTCTGCCCTGGCTCCAGGGAGGTGGCACAGCTTCGCAGGGGCTGTTGCCGTGAGTGACTCACAATCTCGCCCGCTTTCCTACTGTGCTGGCGTCTTCTCACTGCGCCTCATTTATTCCAGGTGCAATCACGGGCTGCGTGCATCACGCCCATCATCTCCGAGGTGGAGGCCATCATTCGAGTGGGTTTCTAGGAAATGTTATTTACATGTCCTATGATTTATGGTTCTTGGATACCATATTCTTCAATTTCACACCGCTCCTCCCAAAGTTTTGCTTTTTACTCTTTTCACTGAGGTCATTAACGTACATGGAGCTGTTCTGTGTATGGTGTGAGGTAGGGA
Organism: Redunca redunca; assembly: GCA_006410935.1. Lineage (NCBI taxonomy): Eukaryota > Metazoa > Chordata > Mammalia > Artiodactyla > Bovidae > Redunca > Redunca redunca. The sequence continues at coordinate 33,144 of SJYQ01011176.1, read as the reverse complement.
CCTGACTTTATTATTTTCTCTATGGATGCCCACCTATCCCCCAACCAGTTCTGCAAGAGCAAACCCCTTCCTTACGGATTAAAGGCCGTCTCTGAAGATGCGTGTGTTTCTTTGTCTTTCTCTGTATCCCAGGGGTCAATCTGTCTGTATTTCTGCCAACTACATATTGTTTTAATGAGTATAGCTTACTTAAACGTGTATCTGCTAAGCAAAACACTCCCTAAACACAACACCTCCTTCGTCTTTAAAATTGCTTGTCTGCTTCACACAAGCTTCATAACTTGCCAAGTTCAATCCCGTCGTGGAGTTTCATGAAACTGAATTGCATTTAGGGGGAACTGGTGACTTTGGGTCATCACAGAGCCTCAGTACCTCCTTACTCGGGGGCTTCGTGTCCTTGAGTAAGTGAGCAGCCCTTTCTCTGGTGAAAGTCATAAGTGCCCTTTGTCCAACTTATTCATGGATAAGCTACCAGCTGCTTTTATGAATAACACTGTTTTTCTTCAAGTCTGTAAATTTTACCAGGTCTTCCAAGAATTAAGTCATATCTCATATGAAGTGTTCCAGAGATTAAAAGATGTTTTTTAAAAACACGGCACTGCCCAGTTTATGGGGGAACAGAATCACGGAAACCCCCGGGGGGAAGCGAGATGCACGCGTCTCGGCACCGTTGGCCCTCTGTGTTGATCTTCCATCAGTCGACCTTCCAGAACCATCACCGGTTCAAACACCTCCTACAGGCTCTCACACTGTCCATTCAAACAACGGCCCGTCAAACGGCAGCGTTGCTTCTTTCGACCCAACCGGATCTGCTGTTCACGCCCTGTTGTATTGTCCAGTGCCTCAAGGTAACAGTCACCTTTCTTCTTGGCTTTAGAGATAACAGCTCTAGTGTTTAAGGATGGCGAGCCTACGGCAGTGAAGTCCAGTTATCCTTCTGCAGCGATGGGGATGCTCTGTGCCTGCACTGCTTAATGTGGCAGTGAGCAGTTACCGCCCGAAATACAGCCGGCGCAAGTGCAGAACTGAATTATGCATTTTAACGGGGGTGCATGTCTGCAGGTTTCTAGCAGGTGCCCTATAACAAGTGTTAGCCTCTCAGTCCTGTCTGACTCTTTGTGAACCCATGGACTATAGCCCTCCAGGCCCTTTAGTCCATGAAATTCTCTAGGCAAGAATGCTGTGGGTTGCCATTCCCTTCTCCAGGGGATCTTCCCAACTCAGGGATCGAACCTGGGTCTCCCACCTTGCAGGCAGGTTCTTCACCATCTAAGCCGCTAGGGAAGCCTGTGGGCAAGTCAAGCTTCCTATTTCTGTGTTCCTGACGTGTGAGCGCGCGCATGCTCTTTCGTGACTGACTCTTTGCAGGCCCCTGGACTGTATGTGAGCCTGCCCGGCTCCTCTGCCCACGGGGTTCTCCAGGTGAAAATACTGGAGTGGGCTGCTCTTTCCTCCTCCAGGAGATCTCCCCGGGCCAGGGATCAGGCCGGGTCTCCTGCGTCTCCTGCACTGTCAGGAGGCTGCCTCTCCGCTGCCCCACCTGGAGGTCATGCCCAGCGCTGCCCCTTAAATCAGGAGGCTGCCTCTCCGCTGCCCCGCCTGGAGGTCATGCCCAGCACTGCCCCTTAAATCAGGAGGCTGCCTCTCCCCTGCCCCGCCTGGAGGCCCATGCCCAGCGCTGCCCCTTAAATCAGGAGGCTGCCTCTCCGCTGCCCCGCCTGGAGGTCATGCCCAGCGCTGCCCCTTAAATCAGGAGGCTGCCTCTCCGCTGCCCCGCCTGGAGGCCCATGCCCAGCGCTGCCCCTTAAATCAGGAGGCTGCCTCACTGCTAACACCACCTGGAGGCCCACATGCCCAGTGCTGCCCCTTAAATTCCATCACATGTTTTTTCTGGATATAGCACATGAATTTTCTCTTCACTCTGAATGTGATAAAAATAACTAGTACTCTAAGGTTAAATAAATCATTCACACACTCCTGAGATAATTCCTATTTCATGAGATACTTTTGCCTTTTATTATCTTGCAGGGATTTTTTTTTCTGTCATTTTCTTTAGGGTTTTCACATCTACGCCCATGAGGTCCCCACTCTTGCGATTCCCTGGGCATTTCCACGATTCTACTGCCCTCATAAAATGGACAGCGCCACTTTTAGAAACATCTTCTCAATCTCTGGAACACTTCATATGAGACAGAACTTAATTCTTGGAAGACCTGGTAAAATTTACAAATAAAACCATCTGGTGCTCTCTGGAGAAGAAAAGGGATTTTAATACAACTGGTCTCTCCACATTTTCTATCTTACCAAGCCAGTCACTAAGGAATTCATATTATTCCTAGAAAAGCCCCCGACTTATTCTCCGTGCTTGCTGGCACCGCTCACGGTGCCCCAGCTTCAGCTCGTCGTTCATTCCAGGGTCGTTTCCGTGCGCACTCTCACTGTCCATCACTTTTGCCAGTTTGCTATATTATGAGTCTCTCCAAGCGTCGACTTCCGGCTTTTGTTAACATTTAATACTGCTTTTATTTCATTAAGCTTTGGTCCTTGTGACCTCCATGCCTCTGTTTTCATCCTAAGCTTTGCCCTGACCTCTATAGCTTGAGCTGGGCGCTCCCACGGCAGAAGGCTTAGTCTCTCACTCTCTAACACCTGCATTTAAAATGAGTCATCTCAGTGTTCAGCATCAAACCCACAAGACACCAACTCAGGCTTCGACAGTACAGGGCCACCCGCCGTCTTCCACACAGGGCAGCCGCACTGCCGCGCCGGGGTTCCCTAACCCCCAGGAAGGGCGGTCCCCAACACCCGCCCAGCACTCTGATTTCACAAGGCCCCACCACAGACGTGCTCTGAGGCTACCCACCCCCAGGCCCCTCCCTGGCCCGTCTGGCCCGGGCCCCTCCTCATCCAGAGGGTCCCAAGAAGGACTGCCCCTTCTTCCGTCCCAAGTGCGGACGCACCGAAGAACTGTTTCTGCTCCATCCTTCTGCGTTTGGTGGACTCACAGCTCGCTGGTGGCCAGCACACTCGCCCCTTCCCGCAGCATCTCATTAGGCTGTCCAGCTGACAGCTTTGCTCGGTGTTGGGGGGCCGCTATGTCCAGGATGCTTCGTCACTCAGTCGTGTCTGACTCATTCTGACCCCATGGACTGTAGCCCGCCAAGCTCCTCTGTCCACGGGATTCTCCCGGCAAGAATACGGGAGTGCGTTGCCACACCCTCCTCCAGGAGATCGTCCCAACCCAGGGAGCGAGCCCAGCTATCTGGCATTGCAGGCGGATTCCTTACCGTCTGAGCCAGCAGGGACCACCTTAAAGACGTGTGGAAGACACCTCTGCCCACGAGAAGGGGATGCCCACGATGAGCATGAAAGAGCCCCCGACACACACTCCAACCCCAGGGTCTTTATTTCCAGCCGTGCAGGCAGAGCTGAGCCTGCGGGACCACTGCCTGCGTGGAGAGACCCAGGGGACGGCACGCGTCTCCGGGCACCGGAAAAGCAGGAACCGAGGAGTGCATGCAGGAGTCAGCTGTGCGGGCAGCCCAGGACGCCTGGACGGGCGGGGCTCCAGCTGGGCTGAAGGCAGCGTGAGCCCCTCAGAGCAACCCCCGCCACCAGACGGGCCCCAGGAGGCAGTGCCGAGCACCTGACCCTGGGGGTCTCTGTCTCTCCAGGCAACGCCTGGGGCTCAGGTTTCCGTGCGCCCTCCGGTCAGTGGGCCCCACGGAGCGCATTCTCACAGAATGGGGCTCCCGGGCTGCTGCTCGGTGCCCATCCAGCTGGAGGGCAGGCAGGCCTCCTGGGGCTGGCCCTCATGTGGCTACCTTGCCAGATGGAGCCGCCCATGCCCAGGACAAGGGCCTGCCTGGGCACTGGACAGAGTCTGAAGGAAGAGGGAGGTGCCAGTGGAGGGGGAGTGGAGGGAGAGGAGAGAAAGGGGAGGGGGCATCCTGGGGGAGGGTCAGGGGCGTCCTCTCTGGAGCTGACTCGAGGAGGACTCATGTGGGGCCTGGCACCCTGTGTGCCAGGCCTGGGCCGGGGGACTGTAACTGAGCTCATGGTCAGGGCCAGGGTGGACGGACACCAGGCCCTGGGGCAGGAGGCAGGCAGCCCGGTGACAGAAGATGAGCAGAGCGCCCTGGGACAGGAAAGCAGGGCAGCAGGGGCCTCGGGTCACTCGACACGGCCCAGGCACAGCACGGACCGCCGGGGAAGCAGGGCTCCGCCCAGGGGTTCAGGCTACGCAGGTCCTCGAGGTCAGGGAAGGCGTGTTGGGGAGGGGTGAGGAGAGGGCCCTGTGTCCGGACATCCTCGGTTTCTGTGAGTTACAAAACCAGTGATGTTTCAGAAAGTTCAGGGAAACCTGGCTTTGCAGACGTTTCTATACACAGGCCCGTGGGACATTTCCACGGACAAGAATGGGAGTGGACAACCCCCACCAGGGCTGAGGGGAGGCCAGTCTGTCCAGCCCTCCCCAAGCCACCTGCTACTGGCAGGAGGCTGAGGGTCCCCCCGAGGCCCCCGAACCTGCCAGCACCCGTGCCCACTCCCAGTGCAGAGTCCTAGCCCACCCACTTTGGAGCCTGGGCTCTGAGTGCCAGGGCAGTGGGCGCTGCAGAGGGCACAAAGCCAGTTCTCCCTAGAAGACCGGCTGCCCCCATCCTGTGTGTGGGCGCCAAGCAGACACAGGAACCTGCGGCCCAAGCACCCAGGGGCACAGGCGTACCCACAGAGCAGGGTGGGCACCTCCTTTAGACCAAGGTCCCTGAGCCTGGGCTGCGTTTGGCTGAGGGAGACAAGCTGGGGCGGGGCCTGGGCAGAGCTCTGCGGGGGTCTGGGCGGAGCTCCACAGGGTCCACCGGCCCAGGGGCGGGAGGGGCGGAACAAGGAAACTTCTCCAAGAGGCTCGGCAGGCTTGGCAGTCTGGAGGCTGCTTCCACCCTGAGCAGGACCCACCCAGGGTCCCCACTGGGAGTCCAGCTGGGCAGCGGTGAGGACCCACGCTGGTAAGCCCCCAGGCGTCTGCTTTCAACGCTTCCTCACCCTTGGAGGGTGTAACTGCTGCAGCTGTCTGCCAACGTCCACATCTCTCCCTACTGTGGTAAAACCTACGCAACATGAAATCTGCCGCCGGCCCCGCGGCTTCAGGCATACTGGCACTGTGACCCCCATCACCACCCTGTGCCTCTCTCCCTTTGTGAAACTGGAACCCCGGCCCCTCGACCCCCATTCTGCTTCTGGTCTACTAATCCGACGGCACTAAGGACCTCAAGAGAGGATCGCACCACCGGCCTCCCCAATAGGCCACGCCACTCAGCACGCCACCCGCGCTGTGGACTGCGCCAGGTCTGCCTTGCTTTTCCAGGCCAGGCCGGGTCACTCCCCCCGTGTGGCCCGAGCGCGGGGCCGGGTCAGCGTCCCTGTGTGGGACAAGCGCGTGGCCGGGTCGGCGTCCCCCTGTGGGCTGAGCGCGTGGCCAGGTCGGCTTCCCCGTGTGGGCCGAGCGCGTGGCTGGGTCGGAGTCCCCGTGTGGCCCAAGCACGTGGCTGGGTCACTCTCCCCATGTGGCCCGAGCGCGTGGCCAGGTCACTCTCCCCGTGTGACTGGGTCACTCTCCCCATGTAGCCCAGGCGCGTGGCTGGGTCACTCTCCCCGTGTGACTGGGTCACTCTCCCCATGTAGCCTGGGTGCGTGGCCGGGTCACTCCCCCCGTGTGGCCCGGGCGCAGGGCTGGGTCGGCGTCCTGTGTGGACTTGGAGTCTTTGCTTCACACAGCAACACAGCCTGGGTGGCTGTCCTCTCTCCGCTCCTGTGGCCTGTGCCGCGAGGAACCCAGGGAAGGAACGCTCGTGAGCACGCTGCTTTCAATCCCTCAGGACCTTCACCTCGACGTGGCACAGTGGGGCTGGGGACTATCCCGCCCGCCGATTTCCACAGGAGACGCACTGGGCCTGGGCCGAGGAGAGCGCCAGGCACACCCAGGTCCCTGGAGAACAGGGGCCAGGCACCCAACCCAGGGGCTGCCCTGCTCCTCGGGACTCTAACCCTTCCTGAAATCAGAAACACAGATGTTACTGTGAGCAGACAGAGTTGGACACGGCCGCGAGACGCAGCGCGGTGCCGAAGGCAACAAAGGACTGATGTCCTGGCACAAAGGCGGCCACAGACGAGCCGCTGGAGACAATCGGCCCACAGAGGCAGGCGACAGTGCCCAGGCAGCTCCGGGGGGGCAGGGCCCCCGCCCGCGGCACCCCGCCTCCAGGGCCAGCCAGGCCTGCGTTGACCACCCTGCCCGTTGCCCCGGTGTTCAGGTGGAAAAGCTGGAGCTCCACAGAAAGTGATGAGACCTCAGCAGACACCCCCACCAGTGACCAGGGACCCCTCCCAGTGGCATTTGGGGGCAACCTGGTGAAAAGCAAGCTGGGGCATCAGGACGCTAAGTAAGGGGGCACTGCCTGCTAGCGAGAGGCTGTCTCCCAAGGCACCTGCTCCACACCCGAGCCCAGCACCCTGTCCGCCTGCCTGCATGGTCTCCTTGGGTCCAGAACCATCCTGGTACCCTCGTTAAGCTCTCTGCTGCAACACGTACAATGTGCCTGCCTAACCACGTCCAAGGGCACAAGCCAGTGGCATCGGCACGCTCCCGGTGCTGAGCGACCATCGCCTCTAATTCCAGGACCGCTCCACCAGCCCAGGGCCCCTGCCCTTCCCCACCACCCGACCGCGCAGTGGCGGCAGGCCTCTCCTGGTGGCCGTGCCTGGTCTGACGATCTGTACAAGGGATCACACACGCGGCCTTGGGGGCCAGCTCCTTGGCAGGTGTCAGGACACACTCGGCAGTCTGGGCAGCCGCCACGAACACGTGTGCAAGCGTGGCTCCAGGCCTGTTCCTGCTCTCAAACAGGGATCTGCTGGCCATGTGGGGATGCTGCATCGGGCCTTTTTATTTTCCAGTTTTGGCTGAGCTGGGTCCTTACTGCACTGTGTGGGCTCAGGAGTCGCAGAGGGCAGGCTTATCTGTCCTGTGGCACTCGGCTGTTCAGTTGCTCACTTGGGTCTGACTGTTGTGACCCCATGGACCGCAGCACGCCAGGCTTCCCTGTCCTTTGTCATCTCCTCAAACCCACGTCCACTGAATCAGTGATGCCGTCCAACCGTCTCATCCTCTGTCGCCCCCTTCTCCTCCTGCCTTCTATCTTTCCCACCATCAGGGTTTTTTCCAATGAGTCAGCCCTTTTATATCAGGTGGCCAAAGTATTAGCGCCTAAGCACCAGTGATGGACACTCAGGGTTGATCTTTAGCATGGACTGGTTGGATCTCCTTGCGCCCACGGGACACTCGGGGGTCTTCCCATGCCCCACGGCCTGTAGGACATTAGTTCTCTGAACAGGGATCAAACCTGTGACTCGTGCCCGGGAAGGTGGATTCTTAACCACTGGACCCTGCATCGGGCCTCTGAAAGGCTGCCCCATGTGGCTCACTCAGCTTTGGCGCAGGGTGGACCATGTGGGTCCCCAAGGCTGGTGAGTCCAGCCCCCACATCGTGCAGCCCACGAAGGACAAGGACAGTGCTTCCTAGGCTTCCAAGAAACGCCGGTGCCAGGCTGGCCTCCCAGGAGCACTCAGCCTCCAGCAGTCAAACCGTGGCCACCTGGGGGGCTACCTCTGTGGCCCCAAAACGGACTGACTGTGCGTGGGTGGGAGGGAAAACTAGGTGGCCTTTCGTCCCCAGGGGCTGAGCCTGTTTGCACTGTCGCTGTCCACCCCAGTGGGGGCTGGGGCCCTGCGGCGGCCGGCAACCCCAGGCCCAGCCTGAGCCCAGGGGACTGGCCAGCCCGGGGGCAGGACAGGCCCACAGGCAGCGCCCTGGGGGCTCCGGCTGCAGGGGCACACAGCTCAGCCGGGGCAGCGTGGGTGCTTCCAGGCGCTTGCGTTCAGGACGGCCCAGGGCGGGGCCGGGGCCGGGAGGCTCAGGCAGTGACCAGCTCCCTCCACACCCCGAGCGCTGGTCGCCTGCGGCTGCCAGTTCCCGCTAGCCCAGCTTGGCCATCTCCGGTGTCCGGGCCTCAGGACGTGGCTGCTTCCTGCTAATCGGGAGAGAAGGTCAGAGGAGCCTTCTCTGCTTCCCTGCCATCATGGGGCTGGGATGGCCTTGCAGGAAGCGAGGGGCAGGCAGGCGCCTCAGCACCAAGGCCAGGGCCCTGGCAGGGGCCACCATGAGCCCCGCTTCCTGCCGCAGCACAGGCTGCCCCCATGGGGGCCGGGGTACCAGGCAGTGGGTGTCAAGTCAGAGGAGCCACGCACAGGAAGAGATGGCCATGGCGGGATGGCCCAGACAGGCATGGCGGCTGTGCAGAGGCCGCGTGGGCCCAGCCACCCGGAGAGAGCGCCCGCACCCACAGCCAGGCGGCCCCCAAGGGGCTGGGCAGACACCAGAACGCTGTCTCAGCGCAAAGCCTGCGCCAGCAAGCAACAAGGCCATCGGGCCCCTCCGCGGGCCATGACGACCAGAGGCCCCGGGCGTGAGGGCAAAGGGGCACTGTCAGGAAGAGCCCGCGACCAGCACGTCCCTGCAGGCGAGGGGCGTCTGGCGGGGACGGCACGGTCAGCAAGGCACGTGGGGCGTGGAGGTCGGCTGGGCGCCTCAGGCACCTCAGGGCCGGATCAGAGGCGCAGGTGGCCACCTCCAGGTAGGAAGACTCACGTGGAGACCGCGAGCCCAGTGGGCTGGGAGCGCTGTCCGCACCGGCTGAAGCCAACGGCCGCCTCCGGCCGCGTGCGCAGAACCTGCCTGTACCCTACCCCGGCGGGACCTCCCGTGGGGGCAGTGAGCGGGGCCGGCGTCCCGGCGCCTTCAGCACCCAGCTTCCCCAGGGCTCAGGGCGACGACCCTGGGCTTCCCCACCGTCCAGGCACGACCCAGGCCACCGCAGCGAGGAGCCACCGCCAGCTCTGGGGACCAGGCGGCACGGTCCTCGGAGACAGGCTCCCCAGAGAAGGGCAGCTTGGGCGGAGAGCAGCCGCTGTGGGCCCCGCCCCACTCGGGCCCCGCCCCACTCGGGCCCCGCCCACTCGGGCCCCGCCCCACTCGGGCCCCGCCCACTCGGGCCCCGCCCACTCGGGCCCCGCCCCCGCCTCAGGCCGGCTCCTGAGCTCGGAACCCCCGCCCAGGGCTCCTCTTCCCACACCTCCTCCCTCCTGTGCCCTGAGGCTCCTGCTGAGATGCCTCCCCCAGGGAGTCCAGAAGGCCCCCACCAAGGGCTGGGCATGGTGTCCACTGGGACCCCCACAGCCACCCAGGGGGCTTGGCAAAGGCAGGGCTTCCGCTCAGGGGCGCCCCTGGGCCCTGGGAGTGCCCACCTGGCCCTTGCAGTCGGGGCCGGCACTGGAAACCGCAGGGCGCAGCCCTGTCCAGGAAGGGGACTAGAGACGGAGGAGGAAGCAGGGCGTCCGAGTGGCAATCAGATGAGAGTTCCTCCCACAGGAGCCGGGCAGACACCGGGTCCCAAGGAGGAAGCAAGAGGATGGCGGCAGGCCCCCAGCAGCCAGACTCCGGGGAGGCGCCTCCCAGCAGCAGGAGCACATGCAGCCCGCGGGGAGGCTGGCTCGCGGCCTATCAGGAGCTCGGCAGAGCCGCCCCAGGGCCCCCCGTCCCAGGGTGCAGGGCCAGAGCACATCAGCTGCGGGGGGCGGGCGTGTGGAGGCTGATCCCTTGTGAGGGGGTCTGGGGCCAGGCCAGGGGGGCAGGGTCCCACACTGTAAGGCCCCCACGTGCTCAGGAGGGGCCAGCGGGGGAGGAGGGGCGCTGCGGGCTCCGGCCCAGTGGCCAGCGGGGAGTCGGAGGCAGGCGGGGGGCAGCCCGTCTCCACTGCGACCTGAGCCAGAGAGACGCCCACGCGGTGGGCCCAGGGCCCCGGAGATGCCCTCGAGCACCCTGCGCCACCCGGCCCTGGAGGCGCCGTGCCCCCACCTCCGCTCAGACCCCTGCACTGGACCCATCGTCAGCCCGTGTGCCCTCCTCAGGCCCCTCCTGGGGCTCCCACTCACCCGGACTCCGCACCTGAGACACGGGGCCCCAGCTGGCCATGCAGGTCTGAGACACAGACGCGCGGCCCCTGGCTTCCCGGGGACCCCTCCTCCCTGGACCAACAGCTCACAGCCCCAGCCTCGCTCCATCACATATGGGAAGCAGGGCCACCCGAGGAGTGGCTTCTCACCAGAGGTTCCCAGCACCCCCATCACGGCACCACCACTGCCCCCCCAGGGCCCGCATCACGGCACCCCCTCCATCGCTCCCCATCAGGACCCCCATCACGGCACCCCCACTGCACCCCCAGGGCCCGCATCACGGCAACCCCCCACTGCCCCCCCAGGGCCCGCATCACAGCACCCCC
>SJYQ01011176.1:0-18056 GCA_006410935.1 Redunca redunca | reverse complement strand
GGCTGGGTTTGCATGGTTCCCTTCTTTCCTTTGAGCGTGGTAGCCTGTCCTGTTATGAGTCCATGTCATGCCTTTAGTTATCCGACCCTTACATCCCTTTGGGAAGAGGCACAGTCAAGACACTTCTGTGGTGTTTTAGTAGAGTGAGGATTTCCACCTGAGCCTTTGTAGTTATTTCAAATTTGTGCTTTTAAAAAGCAATACTCTATAAAATTTTTTTAGCATTTTAGATATAAATATTTTTTAAAAAAGAACTGTTTGTGTCCCTGATGAAACATTATGCACTGACCGTAAGGAACATTCCCCACAACCCAGGTACTCTGATCTGCAGGTTCCCGGGGAGCACAGCCGGAGCTTGCTCTGTGGCAGGACCACCAGCACCGGGAAGTGGGTGGGGCAGCCCTGGGCGGAGGGAGACTCCCGCCCTTCCTGTGCGGAGAACCAGCAGGCTGGCTGAGCGCACAGGCTTGGAGTCGGGTAGAGCCGGCAGGAACGCTGGGTCTGAGCCCGAGCCAGCAGCAGTCACCTCCCCGGGCCTCAGTGTACCTGTCTGTGAAGTGGGGTTGTTGGAAGGAGTCGGGGAGATCAGGCTGGACAACCAGTGCTCAGTGATCGGCAGACTTTGTCACGTTTGCTTTCTCCTCCCCGCCGGCAGCTTGCAGCTGTTGGAGCAGCAGGTGGTCGGGGGGGAGCAGGCCAAGAACAAGGACCTGAAGGAGAAGCACAGGCGGCGGAAGCGGTACGCGGACGAGCGCAAGAAGCAGCTGGTGGCGGCCCTGCAGAACTCGGACGAGGACAGCGGGGACTGGGTGCTGCTCAACGTATACGACTCCATCCAGGAGGAAGTGAGGGCCAAGAGCAAGCTGCTGGAGAAGGTGCAGAGGAAGGTGAGGCCCGGGCTCAGGCCCCGCCCCGCGCAGGCCCCGCCCCGCGCAGGCCCCGCCCCGCGCAGGCCCCGCCCCGCGCAGGCCCCGCCCCCCAGGCAGGCGCACTAGGTGGGCGTTCACGCCAGGTCTTGACCCTGGCCTGTATTCAGTGCCTGCTCTGTGCCACGCCCTGTTCTGGAAGCTGTCGTGGTGACAGGTTCGTCTCTGCAGTAGTGGAGCTCGTGTGTGTGTGCGTGTGCGTGTGTGTGTGTGTGTGTGTGTGTGTGTGTGTAAGCAAGCAATAGAGAAAGTTGCTGAGTTGTGTCTGACTCTTGGGACCCTATGGACTATACAGTCCATGGAATTCTCCAGGCCAGCATTCTGGAGTGGGTAGGCATTCCCTTCTCCAAGGGTGAGTAAGCAGTAACAGCAGAGAAATAAGGAGGAAACTCGAGCCCGACAAAGAGAATAGGGGGCAGGGACCGGAGGGAGGTGAGGGGCGGCTTCATTTTGATGTTTTTCGCTTCTATCGAAGTACAAACGTGCAACTGAATTCATTTGCACTTGGGCCAGCTGTGCCTGGCTGGGGGCTCTGAGCGCTAGCGGGCCCCAGAAGCTCCCCGGGCCACTTCAGATGGGAGGACAAGGCTGTTCTGGTGCAGGTGGCGGCTTCTCAGGTGGGGCCTTGTGGAAAGCGGTCTCGGAGAAGACACAGGCCGGTGCCTGGAATGTGGCCCGTGGTTCAGGAACCAGAAGGGCAGCCACGTGGCTGAGCGTGGGAAGAGGGGACTGGAGGGCAACGAGGCTCTGCCACCTGTGACCAACACCTGCGTGCCCTTCAGAGCATCTTCCTGGTGGCCTGGGCCTCATAGCGCCCTCCCTGGCCACCTGCTATCCCCTCCTCATCTCCACTCAGCGTGGCAACTGAGGGATCTTGCCAGAGCATAAAGCTGATATTTCTTGGTCTTTAAATGTCTTTAGTTTAAAATTTTTTTCTTGGCTGTTTTTATGCCTTTTCTTACTACACTTCATATCTTTAATTAAATTTGGTCTTTCTTGTACTTTGGTCTACATATCTAAATTTTAAAAAAAACCTTTGCTGGTTTTGTGTTAATGTCCCAGTTGGCACCTTCTTCACTTTTGTCCATTTCGAGATTTTGGATTTCTGACTTGAACACTTCACACCTGCAAATATTTGTTTAAGGGAGCTGCTTACACTGGGGCGTCGAGGTACATTTTTAACGTCTGGTTGCATGTGCTTGTGCTTTGGAGGAACTTTCTTCTGCTGAGATGCTTTTGATTTTCACTTCCTGTTTCTTAATAGTGGCGTTTAATAGATACACCTGCTCTGTTCTGTTTATTACATAATGTCGTGTTTTTCCGCACTCTCAGTAACAACTGAACGCCGAAGTTGTTGGAGGATGGAAGGAACCAAAAGTACCCACCAAAATAAGGTACCCTGAGACCAAAAAACGAGGTGGGCAGCTCCATGTAATCAGTGGATCAGTTGATTTTAGGGTACGGTAGTCATGGGGCGGGGCCGGACGGATGGCACCCTGGAAGCGTTCCCAGCGGTGCCGAGGGGCCGTTAGGATGGCCCTGTGTTTACCCAGGGTGTGGGGTGGGAGCTACAAGGGCGCATCCCGGTTTGTTTTGTGTTTTTGGGCTGCACTAGGCCCTTGTTGCTACATGCAGATTTCCTCTGACTCCGGTGGCTGGGGGCTGCTCTCTAGCTGTGCTGTGTGGGCCCTCATTGTGGTGACTGCTCTTGTTGTGGAGCACGGGCTAGGCTGCTTGGACTCCATGCTTGTGGTGGCGCACAGGCTCAGCTGCTCTGCAGCACATGGGATCTAGTTCTCAGACCAGGGATCAAACCCGTGTCCCCTGCATGGGCAGGCGTATTCTCCATCACTGGACCACCAGGGAAGTCCCAGGAAGAGCGCTCTTAAGTCAAGATTTATGAATGAGTAACCAGTCTTGTCGGAGAAGGCGATGGCAACCCACTCCAGTACTCTTGCCTGGAAAATTCCATGGACGGAGGAGCCTGGTGGGCTGCCGTCTGTGGGGTCGCACTGAGTTGGACGCAACTGAAGCGACTTAGCAGCAGCAGCAGCAACTAGTCTTGTGGGCACTGGGAATATGTCAGTGAAGGTCTTCATCGTTGTTTGGCAACTACCAGAGACCACTGGGACTTAATCACAATTAAACAGTATCTATTAGCTACAATATGCAGATGACACCATCCTTATGGCAGAAAGTGAAGAGGAACTAAAAAGCCTCTTGATGAAAGTGAAAGAGGAGAGTGAAAAAGTTGGCTTAAAGCTCAACATTCAGAAAACTAAGATCATGGCATCTGGTCCCATCACTTCATGGGAAATAGATGGGGAAACAGTGTCAGGCTTTATTTTGGGGGGCTCCAAAATCACTGCAGATGGTGATTGCAGCCATGAAATTAAAAGACGCTTACTCCTTGGAAGGAAAGTTATGACCAACCTAGATAGCATTGGGGGTGGGAGGAGAAGGGGATAACAGAGGATGAGATGGCTGGATGGCATCACTGACTCGATGGATGCGAATCTGAGTGAACTCCGGGAGTTGGTGATGGACAGGGAGGCCTGACATGCTGCGATTCATGGGGTTGCAAAGAGTCGGACACGACTGAGTGACTGAACTGAACTGAACTGATTAACTACAAAGTCCTTGGCCACACAAAAGAAATTTACTACACAGTACTTCCCAGGTGGCGCTAGTGGTCAAGAGCCCTCCTGCCAGTGCAGGAGACAGACGAGATGGCGGGTTCCATCCCTGGGTCAGGAAGACCCCCTGGAGGAGGGCATGGCAACCTGCTCCAGTATTCTTGCCCGGAGAATCCTATGGACAGAGGAGCCTGGTGGGTACAGTCCATGGTGTTACAAAGAGTCAAATATGACTGAAGCAACTTAGCACACACACAGAGCCCAAGGTAGGGTCAGTGGAAGGACAGGAGGAACTGAATGGGTCCAAGATGGTGTCAGTTGTGCTAACAGCCATACAGAGGTAAAGGTTTGGGGTTGCTAACTAGGTTTTTTCTTTCTTTTTTTTTTTAACTCAATAATATACTTTTCTGTCCATACGGAAGTGTGGCTTTAAATAGAGTTCTTCATTAGTTTCCTGTGGCTGCTGTAGCAAATTGCCACACATTTTGTTGCCTAAAACAAAACAGATTGATTATTTCACAGTGGGTTTCCCTGGTGGCTCAGTGGTAAATAATCCGCCTGCCGGTGCAGGAGACATGGGTTCAACCCCTGATCCCGGGAGGATCTCAAATGCTTCAGAGCCATTAAGCCCGTGCCTCACGACTGTTGAGCTGTGGGCTGCAGCTACTGAGCCCACGTGCCTCAACCGCTGCAGCGGGCACCCTGGAGCCCGTGTTCCGCAACAAGAGGAGCCAGTGACGAGAAGCCTGGGCCCCACGACTAGGGAAGAGCCGGCCCGGCGAGGAAGGCCCAGCACAGCAAAAAAGTAAATAAATCCTTAGAGATGAACCTCATCCCACAGCTCTGTAGGCCAGACTCCAGGTACAGCATGGCTGGCTTCTCCGCTTAGAATTCCCCAAGGCCGAACTCGAGGTGTTGGCAGGGCTGTGTTTCTTTCTGATCCTAGGGGACTGTCCATTTGAGGTTGTTGACAGATTTTAACCCCACCTGGTTGAAGGACTGAGATTCCCATCTCCTTGCTGGCCATCAGCCATGGTCACGCTCAGTTTCTAGAGGCAGCCTGTACTTCCTGCTGCCTGGCCCCCTCCAAAGACAGCCTGGCCTGGAGAGTGTCTCTCCTGCTTCCCGTCTCTTTGACTGTTCTGACTTACTTCTCTGAAGCCTCTCTTCTTTATTTGTGACCATGCCACTCTGCTTATGGAACTAGGGATTGAACGCACCCCCTCAGCAGTGCACCCCCTCAGCAGTGAAAACGTGGGGTCCTAACCCCTGGACCCCCAAGGAATTCCCAAGCATCTCCTTTAATACACCTCTTCTACTCATCTCTCTCCGCTCTCTCTCCCACATGGTGGTATATAGATTACATTCAGTTCAGTTCAGTTCAGTTGCTCAGTTGTGTCTGACTCTTTGCGAATCGCAGCACACCAGGCCTCCCTGTCCATCACCAACTCCCGGGGTTCACTCAGACTCACGTCCATTGAGTCGGGGATGCCATCCAGCCATCTCATCCTCTGTCATCTCCTCCCGCCCCCAATCCCTTCCAGCATCAGAGTCTTTTCCAATGAGTCAACTCTTCGCATGAGGTGGCCAAAGTATTGGAGTTTCAGCTTTAGCATCAGTCCTTCCAAAGAATACCCAGGACTGATCTCCTTTAGGATGGACTGGTTGGATCTCCTTGCAGTCCAAGGGACTCTCAAGAGTCTTCTCCAACACCACAGTTCAGAAGCATCTATTCTTTGGCGCTCAGCTTTCTTCACAATCCAACTCTCACATCCATACATGACCACAGGAAAAACCATAGCCTTGACTAGATGGACCTTTGTTGGCAAAGTAATGTCTCTGCTTTTGAATATGCTGTCCAGGTTGGTCCTAACTTACCATAGATTACACTGGGCCCACTCAGTAGTCTCAGATAATCTCCTTATTTTTAAGTAAGTTGATTGTTGTTCCATCGCTTGGGCGTGTCTGCCTCTTTGGGATTCCAGGGACTGCAGCATGCCAGGCCTTCCCTGTTCTTCACTATCTCCTGGAGATTCCTCAGATTCATTTCCGTTGAGTTGCTGATGCTATCTAACCATCTAATTCTCTGCTACCCTCTTCTCCTTTTGCCTTCAGTCTTTCCCAGCTTTAGGGTCTTTTCCAGTGAGCTGGCTCTTTGCAACAGGTGGCCAAAATATTGGAGCTTCAGCTTCATCATCAGTCCTTTCAATGAATATTCAGGGTTTATTTCCTTTAGGATTGACTGGCTTGATCTCCTTGCTGTCAAGGGATTCTCAAGAGTCTCCTCCAGCACCACAATTCAAAAGAATCAGTTCTTCTCTCAGCCTTCTTTATAGTTCACATATCACATTCATACATGACTACTGGAAAAACCATAGCTTTGACTGTATGACTCTTGGTCAGCAAAGTGATGTCTTTGCTTTTTAACACTGTCTAGGTTAGTTATAGCTTTTGTTCCAAGGAGCAAGCGTCTTTTAATTCCGTGGCTGCAGTCACCATCTGCAGTGATTTTGGAGCCCAAGAAAATAGAATCTGTCACTGCTTCCACTGTTTCTTCATCTTTTTGCCATGAAGTGATGGAACTGGATGCCATGATATTCATTTTTTGAATGTTGAGTTTTAAGCCAACTTTTTCAGTCTTCTCTTTGACTTTCATCAAGCGGCTCTTCAGTTTCTCTTCACTTTCTGCCATAAGGGTGGTGTCATCTGCATATCTGAGGTTATTGATATTTCTCCTGGAAATCTTGATTCCACCTTGTGCTTCATCCAGCCCAGCATTTCACATAATGTATTCTGCATAAGTGGAATAAGCAATGTGACAATATACAGCCTCGATGTACTCCTTTCCCAATTTGGAACAGTCTGTTGTTCCATGTCAGGTTCTAACTGTTGCTTCCTGACCTGCATACAGGTTTCTCAGGAGACAGGTGAGGTGGTCGAGCATTTCCACCTCTAAGAACTTTCCATAGTTTGTTGTGATCCACAGAGTCAAACGCTTTAGTGTAGTCAATGAAGCAGAAGTAGATATTTTTCTAGAATTCCCTTGCTATTTCTACGATCCAATGGATGTTGGCAATTTGATCTCTGGTTCCTCTGCCTTTTCTAAATCCAGCTTGTACATCTGGAAGTTCTTAGTTCATATACTGTTGAATCCTAGTTTGACAGATTTTGAGCATTACCTTGCTAGCATGGGAGATGATCACAATTGTATGGCAGTTTGAGCATTCTTTGGCATTGCCCTTCTTTGGGATTGGAATGAAAACTGACCTTTTCCAGTTCCGTGGCCACTGCTGAGTGTTCCAAATTTGCTGACATACTGAGTGCAGCACTTTCACAACATCATCTTTTAGGATTTTAAATAGCTCAGCTGGAATTCTATCACGTCTACTAGCTTTGTTGGTGGTAATGCTACCTAAGGCCTACTTGACTTCACACTCTAGGGTATCTGGCCCTTGGTGAGTGACTGCACCATCATGGTTGTCCCAGTCATTAAGATCTTTCTTATATAGTTCTTCTGTGTATTCTTGCCACCTCTTCTTAATCTCCTCTGCTTCTGTTAGGTCCATACCATTTCTGTCCTTTATTGTGCCCATCTTTATATGAAATGTTCCCTTGATACCTCCTGTTTTCTTGAAGAGATCTCTAGTCTTTCCCATTCTATTTTTCCTCCATTTCTTTGCATTGTTCACTGAAGGATGCTTTCTAACCTCTCCTTAGAAAGGGGATGACAGAGGATGAGATGGTTGGATGGCATCACCAACTCGATGGACATGAGTTTGCGTAAACTCCGGGAGTTGGTGATGGACAGGGAGGCCTGGCGTGCTGCAGTCCATGGGTTTGCAAAGTGCTGGACACGACTGAGCAGCTGAACTGAACTGAACTGACCTCTCCTTGCTGTTCTCTGGAACTCTGCATTCAGTTGGATATATCTTTCCCTTTCTCCTCTGCTGTTCACATCTCTTCCTTTCTGAGCTATCTGTAAAGCCTGCTCAGACAACCGTGTTGCCTTCTTGCGTTTCTTTTTCTTGGTTATGGTTTTGGTCACTGCCTCTGTACAACAGTGTGAGCCTCCATCCATGGTTCTTCAGGTACTCTGTTTACCAGATCTAATCCCTTGAAGTTATTCATCATCTTCACTGTGTAATCATAAGGGATTTGACTTAGGTCATACTTGAATGGCCTAGTGGTTTTCTCTACTTTCTTCAATTTAAGCTTGAATTTTGCAGGAAGGAGCTGATGATCTCAGCCATTGTCAGCTCCCAGTCTTAGTTTTGCTGACTGTATAGAGCTTCTCTGCTGGGGTCCAGCCCCAGTGGATCCAGGCTAATTCGAAGCGGGGACAGAGTTGGCGTCTGGGAAAGGACTACTTAATTAGAAATATAAGATTAGGAAAGAATAGTATAGTAGGAAAATTTAGTGGAGAAAAGAGGCTGAATAACTTGGTTTATGTGGAAAGCTAATAAAGTCTCAAGACAAGAAACTTGCA
Source organism: Redunca redunca (assembly GCA_006410935.1). Lineage (NCBI taxonomy): Eukaryota > Metazoa > Chordata > Mammalia > Artiodactyla > Bovidae > Redunca > Redunca redunca. The sequence continues at coordinate 10,008 of SJYQ01011176.1, read as the reverse complement.
CCACCAACGTAGGCCACCAGCACCCACTTGAATAGCGGAGGGTGCCCCACCTTGAGCTCCCTCTTGTGTGGGTCTTAGAAGCCAGGGCAAGTAAGTAGACATGGCGAGCCTCCACGGTCCAGATGGGAATTCAGCCAGAAAAGAAGAGGGAAGGAGAGGGAGGGAGAGAGAGAGTCGACACGGGGTGGAGCCAGATTTCCATGAAACTAGTTCAAGAAACTAGTCTGAGAATCTGGTCCATCCTTTATTGTTCAGGAAAGCTTTTTATACTTTTGGTTGTACATAGAGATCAACAGATAATACAAAATTATGCAGCATCAGCAGCCCTAACTCTTATCGAGACCAGGCTTTCTTTCTGCATACCTAGCTGTATACACAAGTCTTAGGTGATTTACATCATCTTATGGCCAGAAGGCCTATTAGCATTTTATGGCCCTTTTCTGATAAGGGTCTGTCAACCTGAAAACTTACTTGCCTTAATAGTGTTGTTCTTTTCCAAAATCTGGTGCCACTCTCAGAAAGCACTAAATAAAGTTACATTCTTACATAGCAAGGACACAACAATTTATAACAAGGAAAGAGGAGTACAGTGATTTATAACAAAGAGAAAATTAACTCAAAAGTCTAGTGTTGCTAACATCAAAACTACTATGTTCCTTTTTCTATATCCCAGTTACATTGATTAATATCCTTCAGGTGCCTAAAAGATAAAGAATATGGAGGCCTGGCAGCAAACATTAACTCAACAATGAAATCCTTCACCAAACTAATTCTTAGCTCTAAAAGGCTCTATATCGTTAAGATGTTTTAAGCTTCGTGCCCCTCGCGGTTGGGGGGGCTGTAAACAATCACAAGTTGTAAAAGTCTCCAACTGTCAGGCAAGTTAGAGAGCCATCAGAGGGATTTGAGCTGAAACATTCCTTTCATATGCAGGAGACCAGTTGGAGCTCTAAGTTAACTTTTTCCAGAGAAAGGTGGCTGGGGATAGCCCCCTGTAATGTCAGAAGAGTACAGTATAGCAGACAGTAAACAGACAGATTTTGGTTTCAGGGCAGATGCTCAGGCAGAGGACCCCTTGAGACCTGACTCACCTTGCCCCGTCAGGTTTCTCCGCATGACCTTGTCATGGGTGGGATCTCCCGTGCTGGCTCCCGGCACTTCTCCATCTTTGGCTACAAAGAATGTAATCAGTCTGATTTTGGTATTTGACCATTTGGTGATGTCCACGTGTAAAGTCATCTTTTGTGTTGTTGGAAAAGGGTGTTTGGTATGACCAGTGCATTTGCTTGGCATAATTCTGTTAGCCTTTGCCCTGCTTCATTTTGTTCTCCAAGGCCAAACTTGTCTATTACTTGAGGTGTCTCATGACTTCCTAATTTTGCATTCCAATCCCCTGTGATGAAAGGACATCTTTTTTTTTTTTTGGATGTTCTAGACGTTCTTGTAGGTGTTCATAGAACTGTTAACAACATATGCAAAGGATTATACACCATGCTGAAGTAGGATTTATCCCAGGAATGCAAGATTGGTTTAACATTCAGAAATCAATTAATCTAATATCAACAGAATAAAGGACAAAACCCACATGGTCTTCTTAATAGGTGCAGATAAAGCTTTTAACAAAATTCAAAATCTGTCATAAAAATGCTCAACAAACTATGAATGGAAGGTAACTTCTTCAGCCTGATAAAGGGCAGGAAAAACTCATAGCTAACACAATACTCAGTGGTGAAAGACTGACTGCTTATCCCTTAAGTTCAGAAACAGGAAAAGTGTATTTACTTTCACCACTTATATTCCACATTAGATTGATGGTTCTAGCAAGGGCAATTAGGCAAGAAAGTGAAATAAAAGGCATTTAGATTGGCAAAGAATAGGCACAACTATCAGATGGCATGATCTTTATAAACAGAAAATCCTTAAAAGGAATCCACTAAAAAATCTGCTGGAATCAATAAACAAATTCAGCAGGATACAAAATCAATAAGGGAAAAGCAACTGTATGTCTATACACTTGTGATGAACAATCTACAAATAAATGTAAGAAAACAATTTCATTTCCAATACATCAAAAAAATAAAATACTTAGGAACAAATTTCACAAAAGTAGTATAAAATTTATATTCCAAAAACTATAAAGTATTGTTGAAAAAATTCAGTTCAGTTCAGTCGCTCAGTCGTGTCCGACTCTTTGCGACCCCATGAATTGCAGCATGTCAGGCCTCCCTGTCCATCACCAACTCCCGGAGTTCACTCAGATTCGCATCCATCGAGTCAGTGATGCCATCCAGCCATCTCATCCTCTGTCGTCCCCTTCTTCTCCTACCCCCAATCCCTCCTAGAATCAAAGTCTTTTCCAATGAGTCAACTCTTCACATGAAGTGGCCAAAGTACTGGAGTTAAGAATATCTAAATAGAGACTTCCCCGTGGGTCCAGTGCTTAAGACTCTGCACTGGTCCGGGAACTGAGATCCCGCTTGCTGTGCACTGTGGCCAAAAAATGAAAAAGAAGAAACAAGAAAACCTAAATAAATGGAAAGACACCCATGTTCATGGATTGGGAGACTTAATATTGATAAGATGGTGGTGGTGATGGCAGTTTAGTCGCTAAGTTGTGTCCAACTCTTGAGACCCCATGGGCTGCAGCCCACCAGGCTCCTCTGTCCATGAGATTTTCCAGGCAAGGATACTGGAGTGGGTTGCCATTTCCTTCTCCAGGGGATCTTCCCCACCCAGGGATCGAACCTGGGTCTCCTGCATGGCAGGCAGATTCTTTACTAACTGAGCTACAAGGGAAGTCTGATAAGATGATAGTACTTCTCAAACGGATTTACAGATTTCAAAGCAATCATTCTTAAAGAACCACCTGGCTTCTTTGAAGAAATTGACAAGCTGATCTTAAAGTTTGTCTGAAAATTCAAGGGACTCAGAATAGCCAAGATAATCTTGAAAAGAACAAAGTTGGAGGACTCATACTTGCTGATTTCGAAATTTACTACAAAGCTAACAGTCGTCAAGGCTGTGCAGGACTGATGTAAAGATTTAAAATCAATGCAGTTGGATTGGAGATCCAGAAATAAACCCTTACATTTACAGTCAGTTGATTTTCAACAGGGTGCCAAGATGATTCAGTGGAGAGCGGGTGACCTTTCTAATAAATGGTGCTGGGACAACTGGATGTTCACAGGCGAAAGAACGATGCTGGACTCCAGCCTCACACTGTATATAAAACTTAACTCAGAATGGGTCAAAAAGCCAAATGTGAGGTAAAACTATTAAACATGTAAAATAAAACACAGGTTTAAATCTTTTATTGCCTTGAATTAGACAATGCTTTCTTAGGTATCACACCAAAAACATAAACAACAAGGGGAAACAAAAAGATAAACTGGACCTAATCAATTAAAACGTTCATGCTTTAAAGAATACTACCAAAAAAGAGAAAAGACAGCCCACAGAATGAGAGAAAATATTTTCAAATCATATAGTATGATAAGGTACTTGTGTCTAGAAAAAATAAAACAATCCACTCAAGAATAAAAAGGACTACTCAATTTTAAAATGGGCAAAGGATCCGAAGAGATATTTCTGCAAAGAAGATATAAAATAGCCAATAAACATATGATCAGATGTTCAACATTAGCCATTAGGGAAATGCAAATTAAAACCACAGTGAGATACCATCTCATAGCCTCTGGGATGGTGCTAATAAATAAGACAGTAACAAATGTTGGTGAGGATATGGAGAAATTGGAGCCCTCCTATACTGCTTGTGAGTACAGGGAGCCCTCTTATAGTGCTTTGGGAAATGGTCTAGCAGTTCCTCAACTGCTTAAACAAAATGTTACCATGTGACCCATGAGTGCCATTAAAGAAAAACAAAAATGTATCCACACCAAAAAATTGCAAGCTGATGTTCCTAGTAGCATTATTCATTACAGCCACACGTGAGACCCATCATGAAACGTGATATATCCACCCAATGGAGTACTACTTGGAAGGAAAAGGAATGAAGTGCTGACACGTACAACAGGGAAGAACCTTAAAACTCTTATGTTCAGTGAAAGAAGCCAGGTGCAAAAGACCACATGTATGATATATGACCACATGTATGATGTGTGACCGCATGTATGATGTATGACCGCATGTATATGAAATGTCCAGAAGAAGCCGATCTATAGAGACAGAAAGACTGGTGGTGGTGATTGTTCATGTCTGTGGATATGCTGAAGGCCACTGAATTGCACACTTTTTTTTTCGCAATTCTCTTCCTTATTTCCAAAGGAATAAATGAGTGGCTGCACTGTATCGTTGCTGCACGCGGGTTTTCCCTCAGTGTGGTGAGCTGGGGCTACTCTTCCGTGTGGGCTTTCAATGTGGGGGCTTCTCTCGCTTTGGAGACAGGCTCTAGAACACGGGCTCCGCAGCTGTGGTGCGTGAGCTTTAGTTGCTCTGTGGCAAGTGGGATCTTCCCAGGCCAGGGATCGAACTATGTCCGCTGTGGTCTCAGGCAGATTCTTATCCACTCTACCACCAGGGAAGCCCTATGCTTTATTTTTTTAATTTCATTTTTTGACCATGCTGCACAACTTGTGGGATTTTAGTTGCCCGACCAGGGATTGAACCTGGACCCTTGGCAGTGAGAGTGCAGAGCCCTAACCAGTGGACTGCCAAGGAATTCCTGATTTGTACACTTTAAATGGGTGAATAGTTTGATGTGGGTTATAGCTCAACTAAAAATAATTGTGCGTGATGATAAATGGATAAGAGGCTTCCCAGGTGGCTCTAGAGGTAGAGAATCCACCTGCCAATGCAGGAGATGCAAGACATGCAGCTTTGATCCCTGGGTTGGGGAGATCCCCTGGAGGAGGAAATGGCGCCCCGCTCCAGTATTCTTGCCTGGAAAATTCTATGGACAAAGAAGCCTGGCAGCCTACAGCCCATGGGGTCAGAGTTGGACACAACTGAGCGTCTGAGCACATAAGTGCATAAAAATACATAAAGATTGTCACCATGAATGCCTTGTGGCTACTGTCCAACTATGTACATGGAGCATCATTAGTTTAGCTGAAGGCCCTGTGTTCCCGCCCCTCCCTGATGGCTCCCTGCCCACCTGAGTCCTACCAGGCATTCTCTGTTCTCAGTTGGTTACATGTGATTATCGTTCCCGTGAATTTACAACAGCCTTCGTTACCAGTCACACTGTCCTTGCTCTTTGAGGAAACAGACAGTGCATGAAGGTGTCACGGGTCTGAGGGAGGGCTTGGTTACTGTTGGTGTTGGGAGTCACTGTGCTTAGGAGGGTGTGGAGGGCAAGTCAACAGACCTGAGCAAGAGATCAAAAAATATGAAACCTATGATTCGATCCAGGTGGGTCTGATTCTTAAGTCTAGTATTTATCACATCATAACAAAAAGCAGAGACATCACTTTGCCAACAAAGGTCCCTATAGTCAAAGCTATGGTTTTACCAGTGGTCATGTATGGATGTGAGAGAGGGACTATAAAGAAGACTGAGTGTCGAAGAATCGATGCTTTCAAAATGTGGTGCTGGAGAAGACTTGACAGTCCATTGGACTGCAAGGAGATCAAGCCAGTCAATCTTAAAGGAAATAAACCCTTAAAAATCACTGGGAGGACTGATGCTGAAGCTGAAGCTCCAATACTTTGGCCACCTGATTCAAAGAGCCAGCTCATTGGAAAAGACTCTGATGCTGGGAAAGATCGAAGGCAGGAGGAAAAGTGGGTGACAAAGGATGAGATGGTTGGATGGCATCACGACTCAGTGGACATGAGTTTGAGCAAACTCTGAGAGATGGTGAAGGACAGGGGAGCCTGGTGTGCTGCAGTCCATGGGGTCGCAAAGAGCTGGGCACGACTGAGCGGCTGAACACCAACGGAAGTGTGACAGTGGAGGGGAGCAGGGCTGTTGTCTGAGAACGTGTGCCTGCTGCTGCTTTTTAAACATACTGGTCTATTATTCGGGGATGTTCTGGGTCTTCATTGGTATGCGCAGGCATCTCACTGTGGTGACTTCTCGTGCTGCGGAGCGCAGGCTCCAGGTGCTTGAGCTTCAGCAGGTGTGGCTTGCGGGCCCTGGGCCCAGGCTTCAGTTGCCCCTGGGCACGTGGGCTCTTCCTGGACCGGGGATTGAACCCCTGTCCCCTGCGTTCGCAGGCAGACAGTTGTCTCCTAGCCACTGGACCAGCAGGCAAGTCCCGCCTACTGCTTCTTTTAGAAGAAAGAATTTGTACAGTTCTCTGAGATCTTGAGGACTGTGGTAACTACAGTGTTACACGTGGAGCCTTGTAAACGGCTTCTGAATAAAACGTACAAGTGGGAATAGTGACTGAGGGCTGGTGATGGGAGTGGATGACCAGCCTCTCTTCCTGCTTTCTGCAGGAAGTACTGAGTGGAGGGGTGGGAGGGGCGGTGAATGAATCAATGGAAGGATGGCAGGACAGACGGTGGCGATCAGATTGGATAGGTGAAAGGGTCAGTGAGCCGGGGCTGAGTGACTGATGGGCAAGGGGCGGGCGTGGAGGAGAGGGAAACCGCGGGATGTCTTTCCTACGCACTGCTTGTTCATCTTTTGTTTTCAGCTCCGGGCGGCAGAGGTGGAGATCAAGGATCTGCAGTCGGAGTTTGAGCTGGAGAAGATCGATTACTTGGCCACCATCCGGCGGCAGGAGCGTGACTTTCTGCTCTTCCAGCAGCTCTTGGAGCAGGTGCAGCCCCTGATTCGCCGGGACTGTAACTATAGCAACCTGGAGAAGATAAGACGAGAGTCCTGCTGGGATGAAGACAATGGTTTCTGGAAGATTCCCGAGCCCATCATCATAAAAACCAGCCTCCCAGTAGGTCAGGAGCTTTGCTGTCTCCCTCACCTCCCCGCTGCCCACTTCTTTCGTCCCCTGCCCTTCTCCACAGTTTGCTGTCTCGCAGGCTGTCAGGGGGCCCCCGCACCTCTCCCAGCTGGCTCTGGGGGCAGCAGACAGGTGACCCTGGGTGCCCAGAATGTCAGGGGGCTAAGAGTCAGACACACGTGGGTTGGAGTTTCGGCTCCAGCAGTCCCTGTGTCAGCTCCTGGGACTCAGTGTTCTCATCTGTGAGATGGGGATTAATAACAGCACCTCCCTTAAAGATCGCTAGGTGGCCTAAGGTCTTATGGCATGGAAAGCCCTTGGAAGCTAGGTGGCCTAAGGTCTTATGGCATGGAAAGCCCTTGGAAGCATGCCTGGCACACTTTAAATGCACGGCGCATTTTCTTACCACGATCGTTATTGTCCTTACTTCAGCCTGCAATGGCCCTTTGAAGGGATAAAGACTTTCACCTGTCTTCTGCTTCTGCTGCTGATCTCCTGTGTGACCCTGTGACGATCACTGTCCCTCTCTGGGCCTCGGTCGCCTGATCTTCACAGAGAAGGGGTTGGATGAGCCACCAAGCCCTCACTGAGTCTCGGGTTAGGCTCAGATTTGCAGTGGACCCTCTCCAGTGGCTCCGCCCGTCCAGGGAGCTGCGGGCTCCTGGGTCCGGAGCTGCATCCGCCCCCTGCTCAGGGAGTGCTCATCTAGGCCCTCCATCTCTGACGACCCTGGCGGGGACCAGCGCAGCAGGCAGGGAGCAAAAGTGGGGAGACACACAGTTTGGAAGAAAGAAACTAGAAACAGAATTAAAGTTTTAAAGATGGTACCAGGGGACTCAAGATCTCAGGGATTAAGAGCCCTGTTCCTCGGAGCCACATCACTTTTATTTAGTGTGTCGGCATGCAGAGAGCATCTGTGATGCTACGATAAAATCAGCTTCCTGTGTCCCCCGTCCCATGTCCCACGTTACTGATGACCTTGAACTGTCATTATTTTTGCGTGCAAAGGGTATCACCCAGCTGGAGGCCCTAAACCCGCATGTGCCTTGGGGAAAACATCCTGGTGTGCGCAGCAAACAGTATTCCGAACTTGCACTGACCTAGTGTTCCAAGGTCCACACTGTTTTTCCTTGGCTCAGCAGGGCATGACGACCCCAACTCATCAAGCCGATGTACTTTTGTTTAGATTATACTTAATTGCTCTATCTTGCTTTCATTCTTTTCCCATGGCGTTTGTTCCGTGGCTTAGCCAGAGCAACAGGCGGCTGACTGTTAACCCCTGCGTGGCACCGCCCCCGGTGAAACACCAGCTGCCTCATTTCCTCGCAGGCTACAGGCAGCGCTGGCCTGTCCCCTGCAGTGGCCATGCTCACCCGCAGTCTTGCCTGGAGGCAGGGGAATTTCTGCTTCAGCTTAAGCCCTCCTGATGTCTCTCAGAGCCATCCTCTCTCTAGGGGTGGGCAGTATCCTCCCCTGGCTCCAAGCCCAAGGCCTGAGCGCCCAGCCTCTCCCCCAGCCCTGCTGGCCCTCCTTCCAGGCAGCAGTGACCTCAGCTTCTGTTTTCTCATAGCAGTTTCAACAGGGGCACAGAACAGACCAGCTCGCAAGACTTGTGCAGCGGACAACGGCGAACCAGGCATGGTAGGGTCTCTGGGAGAGCCAGTGGGGAGCGGGGAGTTTGGACCCCAAGGTGCAGTGTGTCAGGGGGGCTGTAGGAACTGGACTGTGCTTCCAGGCGACCCGAGGGTTACATCAGGGGGCTGAGCGGGGGCCCTTTCTATGTCACCCTTTGCACCTAGACCCCAGAGCTCCTCTGGGCCTCATTCAGAGGCACTTTAGTGTGCGCAGAGACCAGAGGAGGAGCAGTGGCTCAAGGCAGCCCACCCTGCTGGTGAAGGACAGAGGTTTCAGCCACAAACCCAGAGACCAACAGCTCCACCTGGTTTCCTGGGCTCCGGCTGGTACTCTTGGACAGAAAGCGTCCTCAAAAGTTTCCGTAAACAGTCACTGTGATTCTAAAGTCACTTTACTTCATACTGCCTTCATTTTGTATTACAGCAAATACACAGCCTTAAGAGGTCAGCCAACTTTTCTCTAAAGGACCACTCAGTAACTGTTTCAGGGTGGGTGCTGGGTGGTCTCTCACTCAGCTATCCACCCTGCCAGAGAGCACAAACCCACCCCCACCGTATGTAGACGGATGGCACAGCTGTGTCCAGAGAGCTTCCTAGAACAGTCTGTGGGCCAGGTTTGACCCAGAGACTGTACAATTTGCTGATCCTCACCATTAACCATTACAGATATTTTGGAAAACCTACATGGAACATAACCTTTGCAGTCACAATAAGGTCACTCACAGGTTGATGGATTCCAGCCAAGCATCTCCATCTGAGCCACTCAGGCTGGTCTAAGGCTCTGATTGGCTGCTTTTGATTCCCTAACTTGGTTTTAAAAAAAGGAAAAGGAAAGTTGTTCCTGAAAAAAGCCATTCTTAATCTGGGGTTGCGGATGGGCTGTATTTGAATGCTTTAGTTCCAGGTGATGGATACCTATGCAAAGCAAACAGTCATAAGCAAAATAGGGATTTTCTTGGTCTGTGTTAAATGGACCAGTTTCAGGCATGGCTGGATCAAGGGGCCCAAACCGTCCTGGTTCTGTGTGGTTTCTTCACCTCTTGGCTCTGCTTCACTTGGAGTCCTAGGTTTGGACGTAGGCAGACCTTCTCTGTGTGGCGGGAAAGATAGCTGCTAGCAATTGGTAATCCAGGAGGAAGAGAGAAACGTTTTTTTGGAGCGTCCTTAAACCAATGCTTGTGGAAAGATTCTGATTGGCTCTGCCTGGGTCACAGGCCTACTCTTGGACCAATGGCTGTGTCCAGATGTTGTTCTGTGATTGGCCCAGTCTGGGCCACGAGTCCAGATGTGTAGCAAGGGGACGGGCAGGCGGCGGCGGTGGTACTAGGGCGCCCCGAATGCATAACCCACCACGACCGTGTCCAGCGGGTGAAGGGTAGGTCCCTGAAGGAAGGGATTCAGGCTGAAGAAAACAGACCCACAGCGGCAGTGGAAAGCACTAGGGCCTGGTGGCAGACATGATGGAGGGCTGCAGTTCTAATGTTCGTAAATGTGCCCGTGAGCTGAGCG
>SJYQ01011175.1:478951-491204 GCA_006410935.1 Redunca redunca | reverse complement strand
GAAGGTGATGGAATTCCAGCTGAGCTATGTCAAATCCTAAAAGATGATACTGTGCAAGTGCTGCACTCAATATGCCAGAAAATTTGGAAAACTCAGCAGTGGCCACAGAACTGGAAAAATGTCAGTTTTCATTCCAATCTCAAAGAAGGGCAATGCCAAAGAAGGTTCAAACTATCACACAATCACACTCATCTCACATGCCAGCATACTTCAAGTTAGGCTTCAACAGTATGTGAACCAAGAATTTCCAGATGTATAAGCTGGATTTACAAAAGGCAGAGGAATCAGAGATTAAATCATGAACATCTGTTAGATCATAGGAAAAACAAGGGAATTCCAGAAAAACACCTACTTCTGCTTTATTGACTATGTCAAAGCTTTTGACTGTGTAGATCATAGTCAAAATTCTTAAAGAGATGGCAATACCAGACCACTTTATCTGCCTCCTGTGAAACCTGTATGCAAGTCAAGAAGCAACAGTTAGAACTGGACATAGAACAATGAACTGGTTCAAAATTGAAAAGGAGTACATCAGAGCTGTATATTGACAACCTGCTTCTTTAATTTACACGCAGACTATATCACGCAAAATGACAGTTGGGAGAAGCTAAAGCTGGAATCAAGATTGCTGGGAGAAATATCCATAATCTTAGATGATAACACTCTACTGGCAAGAAGCTAAGAGGAAATAAAGAACCTCTCAATGAGGTCAAAAAGGAGAGATAAAAAGCTGGCTTAAAATTCAACATTCAAAAAAATAAGATCATGGCATCAGGTCCCATCACTTCATGGCAAATAGATGGGGGGAAAAAATGGAAACACAGACTGACTTTATTTTCTTGGGCTCCAAAATCACTGTGCACTGTAGCTGCAGCCATCAAGTTGAAAGATGATTGCTCCTTGGGAAAAAAAAAAATCAGTGACAAACCTAGACAGCCTATTAGAAAGCAGAGACATCACTTTATCAACAAATGTCTGTAGAGTCAAAGCTATGTGTAGTCATGAATGTACATGTACAGTAGTCATGTATGGATGTGAGAGTTGGACCATAAAGAAGGTTAAGCTTAGAAGAATTCATGTGTTGGAACTGTGGTGCAAGAGAAGACTCTTGAGAGGTCCTTGGACAACAAGGAGATCAAACCAGTCAATCCTAAAGGAAATCATCCCTGAATATTCATCGGGAGGACTGATGTTGAAGCTGAAGCTCCAAGATTTCAGCAATCTAATATGAAGAGCCAACTCACTGGAAAAGACCCTGATGGTGGGAGAGACTGTGGGCAGGAGGAGAAGGGGGTGAAAGAGGATGAAATGGTTAGATGGAATCACCGACTCAATGGACATGAGTTTGAGCAAACTGCAGGAGATAGTGAAGGAAGCCCGGCGTGCTGCAGTCCAAGGGATTGCAAAGAGTCAGACAGGGCTGAACAAATACAACTGGCACAATTCAGTTTTTTTACAACCCTCAAGCAGAGCTTCCACTAAACCTCTGACTGCAGAACATACCAGAACTGGGTAGGAAGAAATCCTTCCTCCTTCTAGACATATGGCCGGACAGCAACCTGAAAACTATTGCTCTGGGAACATCATATTCACAAAGACTGCTGGGAAAGAAATCATACCTGCCAAAAAAGCACCAATAAGGATGCTCACCAAGGCGAATATTACAGATGTGCAAATCAAACTCTGACCAAAGGCCACCTGGACCACTCAAATGGCCAGGAGCAGAATACTGACAGGAAAGAAAGGCCAAGAGTGAGGTCAAGGAAAGGGGCCCCTTCCTGGAGAGCTGGTGCAGAACAGGCACTAAAGACACTGCTATCAGGTGCCTTGGGAAATCAGAAAGTCAGCCACCCCACACTCAGGCAGTCCTCCTCCACAGAGGACACAGTTTGAAAACCAGAGTTCCAAAAGATACAGGCACCCAAACGGGCATGGCAGCCTTGAGTACACTAACCAGGACTGGAAAGCATACCAAATGGCATGGACAGATGAATGGAGAAAGAGGTGCTGTCCCCAAAATATGGAATATGCCAGGGCCAGACAAAGGGAGGACCTGATCACATCCCTAGTAACCTGTGTACCCAGAGATGACCTTAGTGCCTAAGTAAGAAAGACAGACCCTAACATCCTGTGATATCAATTAGATGTGGCAAGGAGACACTGATACATAGTAACTTCTAGGTTCCAAAAGATATCTACTCTCAAAGAATTTACAACGCAAGACATGGAAAATACAATTTCACCAGACACCAGTGAGGCAAAAGACAAGTTCAACCAGTAAATCCTACTCCTACCTTTGAGAGTTTCAAAAGGCCTATGATAACCTGCTCAAACTCATGAATTCTAAGACACAATCCAAATGAAAAGTACAATGAGAGGGATCAACTTGCTCCAGTGTGAAGGCCCTCATCAAAAAGTCTCAGTTCAGTTCAGTTCAGTTCAGTCACTCAGTCGTGTCCGACTCTTTGCGACCCCATGAATCGTAGCACGCCAGGCCTCCCTGTCCATCACCAACTCCCGGAGTTCACTCAGATTCACGTCCATCGAGTCTGTGATGCCATCCAGCCATCTCATCCTGGGTCGTCCCCTTCTCCTCCTGCCCCCAATCTCTCCCAGCATCAGAGTCTTTTCCAATGAATCAACTCTTCGCATCAGGTGTCCAAAGTACTGGAGTTTCAACTTCAGCATCATTCCTTCCAAAGAAATCCCAGGGTTGATCTCCTTCAGAATGGACTGGTTGGATTTCCTTGCAGTCCAAGGGACCCTCAAGAGTAAGAGAAAACTAAAAAAAAAAAAATAGTAGGAAAGAAGAAATGGTGGAGAGGCTGATTAGAAGAGGGAAGCCTTTTATGTTGCATCTGGCACGTAAATGGTAGCAGCCACGGAAAGAAGAGGAGAGGAGTGCCCTGAAAGCAAGCAGGTGATCTGGCCCACCCAGCTCCAGGGGTATATTTGGAGAAACCCAGCTTTCAAAGAGACAAGTGACTCACACGGGCACTGCAGCACCGTTTGCAACACAGGGGACACTGCCACGCATAGCACACAGAACGTCCACAGACACACGAGTCCAGAAGGAAGTGATCCGTGAGCATGATGGAAAGTGACTCAGCCACGAAGAAGAAGGAAAGAATGCCCTTTGCAGGAACATCATTCTATCCAGGGGTAATCCTACTAAGTGAAGTCAGTCAGAATCGGAAAGAACACTATCAAAGTCACCGCAAATATCTAGACGTGCACATCACGAACCGATTCAGGAGAAAGCATTCAGACTGAGCAACGGAGAAACAAACTTCTGATTGCCAAAGGAGAATGAGGGAGGCCTGGGAGAAATTAGGACGTTGAGATGAACAAAGTCAAACTGTCACATACACAGGAGATACTCAACCAACACTTAGGCACGCCTGGCCAGTTCTCTCAACTCTCTGTAATGACCTCCATGAGAACAGAATCCAAAGATGAGTAGCTATCTCTCCACGGAAAACTCCTAAGGACTCTGGAATCCCACAGGACACACAATATTGTATCAAGGCTCCTCCCATTCTGGATAAAAAGTAATCGAATGAAACAGACCAAATGAGACCCAGGCATTTGGTGTTACGGCACACTCCATCCTCATTTACAACCCCTAAACAGGACTTCCACTAAAGCTCTGGCTGCAGAAGAAACCAGAGTTGGGCATCAAGAAACCCTTGCACCTTCTAGCCACATGGCCCAACAACGACCTGAAACTGCGGCTTCTGGACAGCAGCATATTCACCCGGACTCCTGGGCTTGAAATCGTTACCTGTCCTCCAACAATTTAAAGGGGCAGGTCATGGAAAAGAATATCAAACAGGGCAAACTCTGAAGGATCATGAGGCAAACACTACGACTCCAATAATGAAACAAAAAAGCACCTGAAATGATGCTCAGCGAGGCAAATATTAGATGTATGCAAATCAGACTCCGACCAGGGATCAACTGACCCCACTCAAAATGGCCATGAGCACAACATCAACAGACAAGAAAAGCTAAGAGTGAGGTCAAGGAAAGGGGACCCTCCCAGGGCGCTGGTGGGGAACAGCCACTGAAGACACTGGTGTCAAGTGCCTTGACAAGTCCGAAAGCCAGCCGCCATAGGAAGGGGCAGTCCCCCACCACATGATATACAGTTTGAAACCCCAAATTCCAAAAGACACGTGCACCCAGATGGACATCGCCACCTTAGGTACACTAGCCGGGACACGGAAGCATACCAAATGGGCACGGACAGATGAATGGAGAGAGAGGTGAGGTATACAGAAGATGGAATACGGCCCAGCCAGGAAAAAGGAGGACCTGACCACATCCCCAGTAACCTATGCACAGAGAGATGGCCTTAGGGAGGGAGCAAGAAAGACAGGCCCTAACATCGTGTGGTATCTCTTAGATGTGGCGAGGAGACGTTGATGCCCGTGAAAGACTGCTTCACAGAAGTGAAATCCACATACGGATTGAGAACACAAGCTGATGGTTGTCAGTGAAGGGAAAATGTAGCAGCAAGGGTCTATTTGGAGGTGGGGTCAAACTGATACCCACTAACACATACAAACCAGTCATTCAACCAGAACCTCTTGGAGAGCAAGACTGATGAAGTCCACACTGTGAAATAACCTATAAGAGAAAAGAAACCAAAGATGAACAGACTTAGGTAGGTGGAGAACAGAAGATGCTGCACACCTGCCACAAACATGGCTTTATAAACACACGGTACTCCAATAAAAAGCTGTATGTTCCATTTGGAGAAAATACAAAAATTAAGGAGACACGTGTTCCTGGAGCCTTCTTCTGACACAGGGTGTCCTAATTTACAAGGAGAGAACAGGAATGTGTCCAAGGTTCTGCTTATCTTAGAAACAGGAGCAGGAATGGAAAGTGCTGCAGCCTTGTGGACATGCCCCCCAGTAGCAACCTTCAACCTATTGCTAAGTCTGTGCCCCAAGCACTTAGGCTGAAGAAGCTGAAGCTGACTGGTTCTGTGAAGACCTACAAGACCTTCTAGAACTGATACCAAAAAAAAGATGTCCTTTTCATCATAGGGGATTGGAATGCAAAAGTAGGAAGTGAAGAGATACCTGGAGTAACAGGCAAGTTTGGCCTTGGAGTACAAAATGAAGCAGGACAAAGGCTAACAGAGTTTTGCCAAGAGAACGCACTGGTCATAGCAAACACCCTCTTCCAACAAGAGTCGACTCTACACATGGACGTCACCAGATGGTCAGTACTGAGGACAGATTGATTATATTCTTTGTAGCTGAAATGGAGAAGCTCTATACAGTCTGCAAAAACAAGACCAGGAGCTGACTGTGGCTTAGTTCATGAACTCCTTATTGCAAAATTCAAACCTAAATTGAAGAATGTAGGGAAAACCATTAGGCCATTCAGGTATGACCTAAATCAAATCCCTTTATGATTATACAATGGAAGATTAGATTCAAGGGATTAGATTCAAGGGATTAGATCTGATAGAGAGTCTGAAGAACTGTGGATGGACATTTGTGACATTGGACAGGAGGTAGTGATCAAAACCATCCCCAAGAAAAGGAAATGCAAAAAGGCAAAATGGTTGTCTGAGGAGGCCTTACAAAAAGCTGAGAAAATAAGAGAACTGAAAGACAAAGGAGAAAAGGAAAGAGATAACCATCTGAATGCAGATTTCCAGAAAACAGCATGGAGAGATTAGAAAGCCTTCTTAAGTGAACAAGGTAAAGAAACAGAGGAAAACAATAGACTAGAGATCTCTTCAAGAAAATCAGAGATACCAAGGGAACATTTCATGCACAGATGGGCTCAATAAATGACAGAAACGGTATGGACCTAACAGAAACAGAAGATATTTAGAAGAGGTGGCAAGAATACACAGAAAAACTGTACAAAAAAGATCATGACCCAGATAACCACGATGGTGTGAACACTCACCTAGAGCCAGACATCCTGGTATGCAAAGTCAAGTGGGCCTTAGGAAGCATCACTACGAACAAAGCTAGTGGAGGTGATGGAATCCCAGCTGAGCTATGTCAAATCCTGAAAGATAATGCTGTTAAAGGGCTGCAGTCCATGGGACCTGTCTTAGGGACTTGTGAACAACCACCGCAAGAACAGTAGACGGCAGTAGAGTTCGACAGTAAAAAAAAAAAAAGTAGAGTTCGGAGGATTCTAATACAAATAAGATGGTGTCATTCATAATGTATGTAAAACATCAACACCTCATAGATAAGGTTATCATCATTTCATGTGATACTTGAAACATCTAGACATTATTCTACCAACTAGTCCACTAGCATGCATTAAGTGCCTACCTACTTATCGCCACTGTGGAGAATGGAAACAATAGATCTGACATGGCCCTTGTCTGCGAAGAATAATGTCTGCTCTATGGAGGACAATGCAGCCTGCACAAGAAATGAACAAAGTAAGACAGTAAGTGCTAAATTATGACATACACTACAAAGAACACCATTGATGAAAGAGAAAAGTTATGTCTGTATTGTTTCATTTTTGTTTTACTTCCTTAAAGTAGATGAACGCTATCAACCAACATTTACTTGGTAACATGGTCATCTGTTAATTGCATGAAAATAAACAAAAGCATTTTGAGAGAATTGATAGGCTATGAGGAATTTATTAAAAGCGCATGTTAAAAAAGGAAAAAAATGATGCTTCCTTTAACAACTGCATATGTTATATTTTTATTATTATTTGTAAATTGTTTGCTCCATATCTTTTCTATCAGTAATATTCATAGAAGGAAAAAAATGAAGTACAGATCTACGTTCCTGGTGTTGTGTTTCTCCATTCGGCATTGAGCAGTTAGTAGAAATGAAGATGGTCTGAAGATAGCAATGCTGGTAAGTGACAGCCAGAGGTAGGAGCATCTCAGTGGCGTCAACCACTGACAATCAGCTATTCTCCATGTGCTTTGTAATTTTGTGTTGACTTTATGTGTCTGGAATTAGCTGATAGCCTTGTGCTGTGTTTTTCCTGTGTTCTCCATCCGTTCTCCAAGCAAATCAGTTGCTAAGAAGTTGATGGTATCTTCTGGAAGCTCTTGAATTCCCCCACTTCTCTCCATCCCCAGGACAACTGCCCTAGTTTGTTACGTGACAGGAGAAACTCTCAGCTTTCTTCTGGAGGAGTTCTCCTCCCGTCTATTTTCCACTTGGCAGCTGAAGCCCTCTCTGCTGGTCTAAATTTTTTTTCTTGATTTGTTAAGTCCCTTCACGATTTCATCCCTTAGGCAGCTATCAGCATTGCAGACCTCATCTCTCCTATTTCTCTCCATCAACACACCCACCCCTGACCCTCGTTCCTTGCAAATTTCACACCAACCATGTTTAAACAGCTCGCTGTCAGCTCTTGAGATTTTTCGCACCCAGTTAGAACCTTGCTTCCAAGAGGAAGTGTAGAACAGAGACCAGCATCGGCATTCCCTGAGAACTTCATTAGGAATTCTATTCCAGGGGCTTCCCTGAAGGCTCTGCAGGAAAAAATTTGACAGCCAAGGAACTGTCAAAAAAGTCTTCTCCAGCACCACAATTCGAAAGCATCAATTCTTTAATAAGGAAGAATAAATCTGACTCCGTATGAGATGTTTCCATTGCTTTTGCTACAAGAGTGTTGCCTAGAGCCTGAAATATAACAGGACAGCCCCAGTCTCAAGACTCCGACCTTTAAGGTATAATATTTTCCCATTCATATAGAGATAAAAAGTTGGGGAACAAAGAACCGTTTGACTTGCCAGAGGTTTACAGGAACATTGTGAGCAGGCCTGTTGGGCCAGCTTCAAGAACAAAGGGTTCCAGCACCAAGAAGTATACAGTAAGCAACCATACACTCATCCTGTTTTAGTATAAGAGAAGGCTGGATTTTAACTCAGGAAAGATGGTTCTTTGAGACACTAGTTCACCATCACCTAGGTCTTCTGGTTTTTCTAATACAGTTGATATTCCTTGCCCCAGCAACTCATTTCTTGGCTTACTGGCTTGTCATGAAGTCAGCAAAGAGTCAGACACCACTTAGCAGCTGAACAATAACAAGAGGCCAGCGGTACGAGCTTGGACTCAGGAACACAGTGGCCTCGGCACAGACAGGCTGCGCACACGACAGCTGAAAATGTCAAGCATGAATATTCCCAAGAGCAAAGCAGAGCTGCATCAACTTTGGCAGATGTCACATCATGTCATTTCCACTGCCCTCTGTGGATCTTAAACAGTCCTAAAACCCACTCGGTTTTGAGGGAGAGGACACAGGCTCCATCTCTCAACAGGAGCAGTGTCAGAAAATGTCTGCTGCAGGGACCCAGCTGACTGGGAAACACATGTATGAACTTCCCCTGCGCACATGCGCAGCTGGAGAGAGAAACAAAGAGAATACTTGGAAAGTCAGGATACTGAAAAAGAACTGTTCTACTCATAGCCATAATGAAGTGAACTACGAATCTGCAATTACCTACAATTGGCTGTAATTAAAAAAAAGAGACATGTCTAAAATAAAGGCATAAATAAGAAGTAGGAACATTTACTAGGTGGGACTGTCAACAATGCAAATTCAGTGATTACTGTAGGGTTTATTTTATTGTCACTGAACCTAAATTGGGATTGCTGTCCAATTACGTAGGGAGGAAAGCCTGCTTTCAGCTCTTAAATCCACCCCTCCCTAGCCACCCATTCTTTCTTTCCCCACACTATTTAGGGGAAGCTTTGTATACAATTTAAAATGTGACATATATCTTTTTTTACCTTTTTATTTTATATTGGAGGACAGCATATCAACAGTGTTGCAGTAGTTCCAGCTGAACAGCAAGGGGACTCGGCCACACATATACATGTATCCATTCTCCTGCAAACTCCCCTCCCATCCAGGCTGCCACAAGGCGTTGAGCAGGTTCCATGTGCTATACAATAGGATGTTGTTGGTTGTCCGTTTTCAGTGCATCAGAGTGTACATGTCCATCCCAAACTCCCTATCCCTTCCCCACCTTTTTCCTCCCTGGCAACCATAAGTTCATTCTCTAAGTCTGTGAGTGACATATAGTTTTGTTTTCAACCCTTTATTTAACAGACTGTGACACCTGTCCGATTTCCCCTCATCATCCCTCGCTTTCTTTCCTTTGTCCTTCCTCCACCATCCTTTCCTTTCTCATCTTACTCTGCTTTTCTCGCCATCTTTTTTTTTCTCAGAGATGACCACCTTAAGAGGACCTACAAGTATCACCCCAAAGATGACTCAGTAATTGCAAGGAGAACAGCACATCTTTGTACTGGAGAGAGCTGGTCACGGTGACCACACGTTGACGGTGACATTCTGTGCCTCCGATATGAGGCAAGGTCGGGCTCACAGCAGCACCTGGGATGTGTTCTTGCCAGACACACTTAACCCGAATCTGGGCATGAGGAAAACATCAGACACATCCACAGGGTGGAATATACTACTAGGCAATTGACTTGGGCTCCCTTAAAAATTCAGTGCCACGGAAAACAAAAGGAAGAGGACACGCAGATTTGAAGAGGTGAAAGGGAAAGAACCACCAAATGCGGCAAAAAACTTGATTCAGTTCCTGATATAAAGAAAGAGTGACTGCAAAAAGACATTTTGTGGGGAGTGTTGAATATGGATTGTATACTAGATGATATCATTGAGTCAATGTTAATGTTTTTTACACGGGATAATGGCAATGTGGTTGCACAGGAAAATGTCCTTTTTCTCAAGAGATGCATACTGAAATATTTAAAGATGAAGTGTACATATACATACATGTGTATATATACATATATATATATACAAACACACACATGAAGTGTGTACACACAGAGAATGAAAATATGGCAAATTATTGACAACTGGTTCATCTGGGTGAAGGGTTTAAAGATGTGCATACCATTCTTGCAACTTTTGTATACCTGGAAATTTTTTTCCAAGTTAAGGTTGGAAGAAAATCAAAATAAGAAAACAGCATCAGGGACTTGCCTGGCAGTCCAGCAGTTGAGATTCAACACTTTCACTGAAGTGGGCACAGGTTCAGCCCCTGGTCAGGGAACTAAGATCCCACATGCAGCACAGTGCAGCCAAAAAGTTAAAAAAAAATCACAAAATAAAATCCCACTATATTTTGACACAATATAATGGGCATTAATGCAATTTCTGGGAGTTTCCCTGGTGGCTCAGCAGTAAATAATCTGCCTGCTAAGCAAAGAGTCGGATACCACTTAGCAACTAAACAACAAAAATGACAACAAATGCAAGTTCTGGCATTTGACAGCTAAACACAGAACACACTTGGAGATGTGGCTTAGCATCGCATGTTGTCTGGAGTGGCCTGGCCTGGAGATTCAATTTTAATATGACCCTGGACCCAGGGAAGCATAATTTCTGACCTTTTTGAGGATGTCTGGATTCCTAAAGCTCACCAAAGACCAAAAGACTTGGCAATAGCTAACTGCTGCTATGAACTTCATTGGTGCATTGTCGGGAGTTACTTGTAGGAATTCAGATATGAGTTTTTAAATCATATATTCATATTTAATGTAATCTCTTTATCAGTTAGAACTTCTCTCCATGTGACAATTCCAAATCCCCAAATCCACCAAGCTTTCCTTTTCCTAACTTTCTCTCATGCTAAATCTGCTCTACTTGGGTAGACTTCAGGTCTCTACCAATCGGTTGGATGGCATCACCAATTTGATAAACATGAGTTTGAGCAAGCTCCAGGAGTTGCTGATGGACAGGGAAGCCTGGCATGCTGCAGTCCATGGGGTCGCAGAGTTGGACACAGCTGAGCAACTGAACTGAACTGAACCAGCCTTACTCAGCATTACTTCCTTCCCTGCCCAGACCCCGTTCACTGGTCAATAATTTCCACCACAGTCTTTAGCAGCCTTAACTCTACCTGCACTAAGGGAAGGACTGCATTTCCTTTACCCCTGTAGCTCCAGCCATGGGCATATAATAAATATTTGATAAATACACCTAAATGAAGTTGAATTTTCTAATCCAACTCTCTCATTTTATAGATGAAGAAATTAGGCTCAGAGATTTTAAATCATTGATCTAAAATCAAATGACAGATACTGTGGACTAAATTTTTCATTTTTTCTCCTCCAGTTTTATTGAAATATAATTGACATACAGTAGTGTATCCTGGATAAGGAAATGGTAACCCACTCCAGTATTCTTGCCTGGGAAATCTCAAGGACAGGGGAGCCTGGTGGGCTATAGTCCAGGGGGTTATAAAGAGTCAGAAATGAGTGAGTGACTAAACAACAAATAACAGCACTATATAAGTTTAATTGAGCAAGAAAATGATTTGACTTACTTATATCATGAGACAATTGACCACACAATAAGTTCAGTGAAACATCTATCATCTCACACAGATACAAAATAGAAAAAAAATATTTTCCCTTGTGATGAGAATTCTTAGGATTTACTTCATTAGTGGCTTTCTTTTTTTAATTTAAATTTATTTATTTTAATTGGAGGCTAATTACTTTACAATATTGTATTGGTTTTGCCATACATCAACATGAATCTGCCACGGGTGTACACGTGTTCCCCATCCAGAACCCCCCTCCCACCTCCCTTCCCGTACCATCCCTCTGGGTCATCCCAGTGCACCAGCCCCAAGCACCCTGTCTCATGCATCAAACCTGGACTGGCGATTGGTTTCTTATATGATATTATACATGTTTCAATGCCATTCTCCCAAATCATCCCACCCTCGCCCTCTCCCACAGAGTCCAAAAGACTGTTCTCTACATCTGTGTCTCTTTTGCTGTCTCACATACAGGGTTATCGTTACCATCTTTCTAAATTCCATATATATGCATTAGTATACTGTATTGGTGTTTTTCTTTCTGGCTTACTTCACTCTGTATAATCGGCTCCAGTTTCATCCACCTCATTAGAACTGATTCAAATGTATTCTTTTTAATGGCTGAGTAATACTCCATTGTGTATATGTACCACAGCTTTCTTATCCATTCGTCTGCTGCTGGACATCTAGGTTGCTCCCATATCCTGGCTATTATAAGCAGTGCTGCAATGAACTTGGGGTACATGTACCTCTTTCAGTTCTGGTTTCTTCGGTATGTATGCCCAGCAGTGGGATTGCTGGTCATAAGGCAGTTCTGTTTGCAGTTTTTTAAGGAATCTCCACACTGTTCTCCATAGTGGCTGTACTAGTTTGCATTCCCACCAACAGTGTAAGAGGGTTCCCTTTTCTCCACACCCTCTCCAG
>SJYQ01011175.1:374772-475627 GCA_006410935.1 Redunca redunca | reverse complement strand
CTCTCCTCTTTCACTTTCATCAAGAGGCTTTTGAGTTCCTCTTCACTTTCTGCCATAAGGGTGGTGTCATCTGCATATCTGAGGTTATTGATATTTCTCCCGGCAATCTTGATTCCAGCTTGTGTTTCTTCCAGTCCAGCGTTTCTCATGCTGTACTCTGCATATAAGTTAAATAAGCAGGGTGACAATATACAGCCTTGACGTACTCCTTTTCCTATTTGGAACCAGAATGTTGTTCCATGTCCAGTTCTAACTGTTGCTTCCTGACCTGCATATAGATTTCTCAAGAGGCAGGTCAGGTGGTCTGGTATTCCCATTTCTTTCAGAATTTTCCACAGTTTATTGTGATCCACACAGTCAAAGGCTTTGGCATAGTCAATAAAGCAGAAATAAATGTTTTTCTGGAACTCTCTTGCTTTTTCCATGATCCAGCGGATGTTGGCAATTTGATCTCTGGTTCCTCTGCCTTTTCTAAAACCAGCTTGAAGTGGGATATTACTCAACTGTAAAAAAGAGTGAAATTCTGGCATATATGTGTGTCTGTGTATATATATATTAATAAATACTACATCTTCTTTATTCATTCATCTGTTGATAGACACTTATATTGCCCCTCTATATGTTGACAATTGTAAATAATGCTGCAAAATCCATTTTTTAACCTTTTTTGTCAATGTTCTTTCTACTACCAATGCTTCCTTCACCATCATTTATTTAGTCTAGCTTAATTTTTAATTTTTGAGATAAGATAAATGAGGAATAGGGAAAGAATGAAGAACCAGTTTGTCCTCAAATACAAACTAATGACCCAGGATTTGTCTCCATAGTCTGGTCTCTGGTCTATGTTTCCTCCAGCTCCTCATCCCCAGGGGAGTGGAAGCATATGTGACCAGACACCAGAAAGTAGTAGTAGTTCTCTCCTCTGTTTTTTTAGGCCACACTGGGTGGCATGTAGGATCTTTGTTTCCCAACCAGGGATCAGCCCCATGCCCCTGCACTGGGAATGTGGAGCCTTAACCACTAGACCACCAGGGAAGTCCCTTCCGCTGCATTTTTAATCAGTTCCTCCCTGGCAATAAGTCTCTAGCCCCTTGATTCACTTTCATTTTTTCTCCTTGTTTTCTGTGTGCGTGTGTGCATGTGTGTCCCTCAGGTTTTTGCTTTTAAGGAGCAATGAACATCTGTTTTTCTCAGCTTTCAACTTGAGAACATCTCCTCTCCTAAGACTTAAGAGGACATTCTGTCATCATCAGTGTCAAAGATGAGCAAATCAGACACTAGTTAGAGTGTTAAGGGAAGATTTAACCAGTGATATACTACTGCAATGAGACTTCCCTGATGGCTGAGTCATAAAGAATCTGCCTGCAATGTAGGAGATATGGATTCAATCCATGGGTTCAGGAAGATCCCCTGTGGAAGGAAATGGCAACCCACTCCAGTATTCTTGCCTGGAGAATCCCATGGACAGAGGAACCTGGTGGGCTACAGTCCATGGGGTTGCAAGAGTTGGACACGACTTAGCAACTGAACCACCACCCACAGTACTGCAATAGGTAAGAAGACACAGAGTGAGCTGAACTTTATTTATTCAAAGGTGACTTGATGTTTTAATGTTTTAAAGAGAGAGATTATTTTCTTAATTTCTCTAATATTTCATTGTTAGTGTATAGAAATACAAGAGATTTTTGTATACTTATTTTGTATCCTACAACGTTACCAAACTCATTGATGAGCTCTAGTAGTTTTCTGGTGGCATCTTTAGGATTTTCTATGTATAACATCATGTCATCTGTCAACAGTGACAGTTTTACTTTCCCTTTGAATTCTAATCAGGCCCTCTGAGCCTTCTTCAACTAAGCCTCAGTATTGGCCTCTAAAAACTGCAAACTTTCATCACAAATGACTTCCTCTGCCCACCTCTCCCTATCCCACCCACATTTGAAGCCTTGAATAACACTAACCTGATTTCTATTTTTTTAACTATTTTTTAATTGATTTGGCCACATCAGATCTTGGTTGTCACACAGAGGGTCTTCAGTTGCAGTATATAGGATTTAGTTCCCTGAAAGTGAAAGTTGCTCAGTTGTATCTGACTCTTTGTGACCCCACGGACTATACAGTCCATGGAATTCTCCAGGCCAGAATACTGGAGTGGGTAGCCTTTCCCTTCTACAGGGAAGGGAGACAGTCCTTTCCCAACCCAGGGGTCAAACTCAGGTCTCCTGCATTGCAGGTGGATTCTTTACCTACTGAGCTATTAGGGACACCCCTAGTTCCCCAACCAGGGATCAAACTTATACCCCCATGCTCCACGTATTATGAGCATGGAGTCTTAGCCACTTTACCACCAGGGAAGTCCCAACACTAACTTGATTTCTAACAGCTCAAGGCCATAACCCTAAGATGACTCTATTCACCTTAAAGCTCTTGCCTGAAAAACCTCAAACCTAAAAAGAATTTAGTGTTTGTTCTACCTGAAACTTGATGACAGGCCCTGACCTGACCTTACAGAACATTTCCTAAAAAGAGCCTACAATTGTGAATCCTTCCTCTGTCCCTTTGAGATATATATATGTATCTCCTGCAACTAAGGAGTATCTTTCTCAAGGACCTGCAAGCCACTCCTTTGAAATGTAATCCTCAGGAAGGAAGGAGAGGGCCCCATCTCTCAGTCTGTGGGGGAATAGGATAACATCCTAACTTGATAATTACCAACTAACAAACACAGAGACCTGATCACTGATCCATGTCCCACAAAATTCATGTTTTGAAGTTTTAAACCCCAGGACCTCAGAATGTGACTGTTTGTAGATGATTAAAGTTTTAAGAGATGATTAAAATTAAACAAAGTCTGTGAAAAGTGTTAGTCTCTCAGTCATGTCTGACTCTTTGTGACCCCATGGACTATAGTCCGCCAGGCTCCTCTGTGCATGGGATTTTGCAGGCAAGAATACTGGAGTGGGTTGACATTTCCTCCTCCGGGGATCTTCCTAACCCAGGGATCGAACCCAGGTCTTCTGAATTGCAGGTGAAGTCTACAGTGGCCCTAACCCAATATGTCTAGAACCTTTCTTTTCTTGTTTTCTTTTTTTGCCGCACCCTACAGCATGTGGGACCTTAGGTTCCCCAGTCAGGGATCGAACCCATGCTCCCGGCATTACAAGTGCAGCATCTTAACCACTGGACTGCCAGGGAAGCCCCTAATATGGCCAAAGCCTTTACTAGAAGAGAATAATTGGACACAGACATGCAAAGGGAGGTCCATGTGAAGACACAGGGAGAAGGCAGCTGTCTACAAGCCACAGAAGAGAGGCCTCAGGAGAAACCAACCCTTCCGACACTTGACCCTGGACTTCCAGCAACCAGAACTAAGGAAAAAATAAGCTTTTGTTGTTTAAATCTACGTGTGGTACTTTATTATGGCAGTCCTAGCAGACTAATGTAGATGGTCTTTTTTATTTAAAAAAAAAAAAACACAACAACCTGTATAACAACAAAGATTAAGAACTAATTGACAAAGGTCAACCAAGACAGCTCTGGTCCTTCTCACTCCCCCATCTTGGTTCTTTAGGTGATGCTGTAGTATAAACTAGTTGAGGCATCCCCATTATATTATCCGTTCCTCAGCCCTTATTCCTACTGCCCATTCAGCTGGTCTCCTGTAGATGTTATTTTCCCCTCTCTTTCTTACCAAACTTCACTCTGAAAATGACTGCCCTCTGGTTAAAGTTGTACTATGACCTGGTGTTTACTTCAAGACAACACTTCCTAGCATCACTTTCCTTTGTGGGCATTGTTCATTCCAGAAAGAAGGTCATGAAACGACAACCTTGCAGATCACCAGAACCTATTCCGGAGCCACCTGACGCTGGCCCTAATGATCTCAGCCGGCATCTGAGGAAAGAAGACAGCAAGACCACATCAGCCCTGATCCTTATCTCCCACCCTGAAACTACAAGACCCCTTCCTTGTTTCCAGGAAGGAGGGCATGGTCTTGCAGGTGTTATCCTGCCAGGACCCCCCTTTGCCATGCAAAGTGATAAAGCTTCTCTTTTCAAAGCCTCCAAAGCTCTTTCTCCATGCTTCTGTTTGGCACCAGGGCACAGAGCCCAGGTTTTCAGCAACGATGACACAGGTCTCATCTGTCTCATGTTTGGGTCACAGCTCATCAGCTTGTCCTCATAGCCTCCCCATCTCTGTGGTAGCCTTATCCTGGACACAGTCTTCCATGTCTGTTTGCTGAAGGAGAATCACTAAAGGAGCCCGGGGAACGTGGCCTAAGCAGAGCCTGGACCCCCAAGTCTGGGTCACTTTACCAGAGGGCATTCCCTGTGGACAACTGTGTAGGCCAGGCTGTGGCCCACAGGCAGTCAGCTGCAAGAAGGAAGTGGAGCCTCAACACTTACCACCTGTGTGAACTCAGGCAGCTTACTGAGCCTCTCTGAGCTTCAGTTTCCCACCTATCCAATGAAGAACACAGGCCTCCCAGAGCTCTCAAGAGGGTTAAATAAAATCACATAATTATTTAAAATACATAAAAGTGGCCAGGGACTTCCTGGTGGTCCTGTCATGTAAACTTCGCACTTCCAATGCAGGATGCACAGGTTCCATCCATGGTTGGGGAGCTACGATCCCATATGCCACCAGGCGCAGCCACAAGTAAATAAAAATAAATAAAAGTGCCCGGTACAGGATGTGCTCCTGCTACACCTCAGCTATCAGCAAAATTGAAACCAGGGCCCTTTGTTTGCAGTTCAGCTGGCACCTTCTCTTTTGATCTTAGCACTGTTCTCAGAAAACTTAAACGGCTTGTGATCGTGAGAAATATGGATCCCCTCCCCTTTAATGGATTCCAGGAAAGGGTGTTTCGATAGCCTGCCTCCTCCAAGGTGACCTGTGCAGGTCCTCTAGGGAGGCGGGTCTGAGGTGCAGGACGACGGCCCTGCAGGTGCAGACACTGCCCCCCCTTTTATTTCCCACGTTGTACAGCATGTGTGATCTTAGTTCCTCAACCAGGGATCGAACACACACTCCCTGCATCCTTGCATTGGGAGGGCAGAGTCTTAACCCCTGGGCCACAGGGGAAGTCCCAAGACTACTTTCTACATCCTGCTCTTCGACTGTTTTTGATTGAGAGCCTCCTCCTGTGTGTCTTCATCCCCTCAGCGTGACCCTGACACATCAACAACAGGTCATTCTTGGCTGTAGGAGGTATTTCTTAAACTGTGGGGGACAACACATTTACACTAGGATTTCCTGGGCTAAACCCCAGGCTCTTCCCCAAGCCTCCTGAATCAAAACCTCTGGAAGCCTAAGCTTGTTCCACAAGCTCCCTGGGCAATTCTGAAGTTACAGCACGTTCAGCACCCAATGGTGCGTGTGTATGACGGTGAAGGTGGGGCAGTCACTGGATGAGCACGTACTAAGTGCCCGGCCCTTGCATGCTGTGTCTCTTTCCTATGGCTGCTGTAATACAATACCCCATACTCAGTGGCTTAAAACAACACACATGTAAGCAAGAGAGTGGCACAGTGGAAGCGTGCTGGGCCCACAGCCTAGAGGCTGATGGATTAAAACCATCCTCTGCTATTAGGTTTCTGCACTTGGTTCCTTTTTGCTAAACTTCTTCCAACTAAGCTGCAAGCACAAAAACCAAATCAATTTCTAGACCTTTCAGTGTGGTATAGATAGACAATAGAATGTTACTCAGCCTTAAAAAAGAAAGAAAGAATGGCATTTGCAGCAACATGGGTAGACCTGCAGATTATCATGCTAAGTGAAGTGAGAGACAGGAGTATCATAAGACATCACCTACATGTGCAATCTATAAAAATGATACAAATTAACTTATTTCAAAATGGAAACAGACTCACAGACTTAGAAAACAAGCTTATGATTGGAGGAAACTTTGAGGAAAGAAAAAAATTAGGAGTTTGGAGCTAACATGTACACAGTACCATATGTAAAAGAAAAAAAATAACCAGCAAGGACCTATTAAATAGCACAGGGAAGTCTACTCAATATTCTGTAATAGCTTAAATGGGAAAGGAATCTGTAAAAGAATAGATATGCATTTATGTATAATTAAGTCACGTTGCTGTATACATGAAACAAACACAACATTGTAAGTCAACTATACTTCAATTTAAAGTAAACATGTTTTAAAAAAACAAACGATCTATGATATCAGCAAGGTGGAGATAAATAAACATAGATGTCTTCTGAGTAGAGGGGCAGAAAATAAGAACAAGGATATCCAGGCTTCATTGTGCGGGCAGGGGCGGAGGGGGGTGCCAGGAGCCAGCGTGAGGAACTCTGCCCGTGGCAAAGGTCATGACGAAGGAGGCTTCAGCATACGCAAAGGTGAGATCGAGCCTCAGGAAACCCCCTGTTCCCGAGCATCTACCCCCAAAACCAGAGTCTGCCTACTTTACTGCTTCATGCTCTCACCTATATCTCTGACTTTACGGGGGGCTGTCCCCCACCACCTCTCTCAGAGAAGGAGTTAACCTACAGCTTCAGTTAATAAAAATTCCTGGGCGTGACAAGAGTGTTTCAACTTACAAACTCCTCTGAAGTTTATCTAGCCTGCCTGAACAGGTTCGTCTGGCCACATGTGATTGTTTACAGCCTCCCAACCGTGAAGGGCACGAGATGCTTTAAACTTTCTAAATACAAATTCTTTTGAGAAGTTAGAAATTATTAGTATAGTGGGTTGGTTAGAAATTATACTGGTGAAGGGTTTTCATTTGTTGGGCCAATATTTGCTGCTAAGTCTCCATATTCCTTGCCCTTATACACATTAATGAATATAACTAGCATATAGGAAAAATAAGTATTAACCTTTAAGATTAATCATGTTAAACCTTAGGCTAAGTAAATTCCCTTCTTAATTGTAACCCACTACACCCTCACCCTATAGGAATGCAACTTTATCTGGTACCTTCAGAGGGTGGCACCTAGTTTAAGAAAAAATCACCCCTGGAAAAAATAAGTTTTCTGGTTGACTGACCGTTATCAGAAGAGGCCATAAAATGTCAGCAGGCCTCATGGCCAGATGATGTAAAACCCCTAAGACCTTTGTATATATTTATATGAAGCACCTGATTTTGACAAGGGTCAGGTCTGCTGACCCCGCGTGACTTTGTATTCATCCCTATATATAACAAAAAGTATATAAGCAAACCTGAAAATAAAGAAAACGATTCAGTTTCTGGAAAGACTGATTCCCCCATGTTGTTCTTTCTTGTTCTCCGTTTTTCTGGCTGAATTCCCATCTGGAGCGTGGGTACTCACCAAGCCTGCTAATTTTGCCCTGGCTTCTAAGACCCATGCGAGAGGGAGCCCAAGGCGGGGCACCCTCTGCTATTCAAGTGGGCGCCGGTGGCCTACGTAGGTGGTGCAAACCTCTTGTCTCAAGGTTTTATTGGTATCCCACATAAACCAAGTTATTCAGCCTCTTTTTCTCCACTAATTTTCCTACTACACTATTCTTTTCTAATCTCTCTTTATATTTCTAATTAAATAGCTTTGTCCTAGGATGCCGATTCCGTCTCCCCTTCAAATTAACTGTGGATCCACCGGGGCTGGACCCTAGCAGGGGGGTGGGGGGAGAAAAAATAGAATACTTAATAGATGTAACTTAATTACAATATGTAGGTTGTAATAATGGAGAAGGCAATGGCACCCCACCCCCGTACTCTTGTCTGGAAAATCCCATGGATGGAGGAACCTGGTAGGCTCCAGTCCATGGGGTCACTAAGAGTCAGACGCAATTGAGCGACTTCACTTTCACACATTGGAGAAGGAAATGGCAACCCACTCCAGTGTTCTTGCCTGGAGAATCTCAAGAACGGTGGAGCCTGGTAGGCTGCCATCTGTGGGGTTGCACAGAGTTGGACATGACTGAAGCAACTTAACAGCAGCAGCAGCAGCAGGTTGTAATAAAATCTGTCGCTGTTGTTGTTTAGTTGTTAAGTTCTGTCCCACTCTTTTGCAACCCCATAGACTATAGCCCACCAGGCTCCTCTGTCCATGGGATTTCCCAGGCAAGAATACTGGAGTGGGTTGTTATTTCCTTCTCCAGAGGATCTTCCCAATCCAGAGATAGAACCCATGTCTCCTGTGTCTCCTGCATTACAGGCAGATTCTTTACGACTGAGCCACCTGGGAAGTTCAGCAATTCAGTTGCTCAGTCGTATCCAACTCTTTGTGACCCCATGAACTGCAGCGTGTCAAGCTTCCCTGTCCATCACCAACCCCAAGATTGCTCAAACTCATGTCCATCGAATCACTGATGCCATCCAACCATCTCATCCTCTGTCATCCCTTTCTCCTCCTGCCTTTAGTCTTTCCCAGCAGCAGGGTCTTTTCCAATGAGTCAGTTATTGGCATCAGGTGGCCAAGGTATTGGAATTTCAGCTTCAGCATCAGTCCTCCCAATGAATATTTAGGACTGATTTCCTTTAGGATTGCCTGGTTTGATTTCCTTACAGTCCAAGGGACTCTCAAGAGTCTTCTCCAACACCAAAGTTCAAAAGCATTAATTCTTCAGTGCTCAGCTTTCTTCATAGTCCAACTCTCACATCCATACATGATTACTGGAAAAACCATAGCCTTGACTAGATGGACCTTTGTTGACAAACTAATATCTCTCCTTTTTAATATGCTATCTAGGTTGGTCATAGCTTTTCTTCCAAGGAGCAAGCATCTTTTAATTTAATGGTTGCAGTCACCATCTGCAGTGATTTTGGAGACCCCAAAATAAAGTCACTGTTTCCAATGTTACCCCATCTATTTGCCATGAAGTGTGGGACTGGATGCCACAGTCTTAGTTTTTTGAATGTAAGTTTTAAGCCAACGTTTTCACTCTCCTCTTTCACTTTCATCAAGAGGCTCTTTCGTTCTTCTTCACTTTCTACCATAAGGGTGGTGTCATCTGCATATCCGAGGTTATTGATATTTCTCTCAGCAATCTTGATTCCAGCTTGTGCTTCATCCAGCCTGGCATTTCGCACGATGTACTCTGCATATAAATTAAATAAGCAGGGTGACAATATACAGCCTTGATGTACTCCTTTCCCAATTCTGGAACCAGTCTGTTGTTTCATGTCCAGTTCTAACTGTTGCTTCCTAACCTGCATACAGATTTCTCAAGAGGCAGGTCAGGTATTTCCATCTCTTTCAGAATTTTCCACAGTTTATTGTGATCCACACAGTCAAAGGCTTTGGCATAGTCAATAAAGCAGAAATAGATGTTTTTCTGCAATTCTCTTGCCTTTTTGATGATCTAGCAGATGTTGGCAATTTGATCTCTGGTTCCTCTGCCTTTTCTAAAACCAGCTTGAACATCTGGAAGTTCACCATTCACATATTGCTGAAGCCTTTCTTGGAGAATTTTGAGCATTANTTCACATATTGCTGAAGCCTTGCTTGGAGAATTTTGAGCATTATTTTACTAGCGTGTGAGATGAGTGCAATTGTGCAGTAGTTTGAGCATTCTTTGGCATTACCTTTCTTAGGGATTGGAATGAAAACAGACCTTTCCAGTCCTGTGGCCATGGCTGAGTTTTCCACATTTGCTGGCATATTGAGTGTAGCACTTTCACCGCATCATCTTTCAGGATTTGAAATAGCTTAACTGGAATTCCATCACCTCCACTAGCTTTGTTCATAGTGATGCTTCCCAAGGCCCACTTGACTTCACATTCCAGGATGTCTGGTTCTAGGTGAGTGATCACACCATTGTGGTTATCTGGGTCATAAAGATCTTTTTTGTATAGGTCTTCTGTTTTCTTGCCACCTCTTCTTAATATCTTCTGCTTCTGTTAGGTCCATACCATTTCTGTCTTTTATCGAGCCCATCTTTGCATGAAATGTTCCCTTGGTGTCTCTAATTTTCTTGAAGAGATCTCTAGTATTTCCTATTTTATCATTTTCCTCTATTTCTTTGCACTAATCACTGAGGAAGGCTTTCTTATCTCTCCATGCTATTCTTTGGAACTCTGCATTCAAATGGGTATATTTTTTCCTTTCTCATTTGCCTTTAGTTTCTTTTCTCAGCTATTTGTAAGGCCTCCCCACACAACCATTTTGCCTTTTTGCATTTATTTTCTTGAGGATGGTTTCAACCACTGCCTCCTGTAGAATGTCACGAAGCCACCTGGGAAGCACTGTAATAAAATAGAATTCTAAAAAAGTAGTGAAAGCAAACTTTTCTATTCTAATCAAAGGGTAGTAAGGGTTTCCAAATTTGATTTTAACCTCTAAATGGAAGTTAGTCTTCATTTAGGGTTTTTCTCATTTCTAAAAATGCTGTGGATTATAACTTAAGTCTATAACAAAACAATCTATAAGTTCTAAAACATGGCTTACTTTTATATTTACATATGTAATATTTTTATAGAATTGATGAACTTCCCTGTAGTTCAGATGGTAAAGAATCTGCTTGCAATGCAGGAAACCTGGGTTTGATCCCTGGGTCAGGAAGATTCCCCTGGAGAAGGGAATGGCCACCCACTCTAGTGTTCTTGCCTGGACAATCCTATGGACAGAGAAGCCTGGTGGGTTACAGTCCATGGGCCGGCAAAAGAGACACAACTGAGCAACTAAGCACACAGTACACATATAATTTATATTTCAAGAAATTAGGACAGTTCTTCAAACTTGGTAGGAATGGAATTTATTCTGAGTTTCTATATTTAGATGGGGTTGCATTTACAAATCAGCTATTAACACACTCTTATTAGCAGCCTCAGATTACTTTTAACTGGACCCAAACTCAGTCCAAAATCCTAAAATCTACTCATCATCCTAATCCCCCATCTTTATTCAGGCCCCACCATTCTGGTAGAATCAGGAATAAAAACAGTGAAGAGTAAATAGATCCTCAGTCATGAAGCTCAGTGGGGAAAAGCTAGTGTAAGACAACTGAGGAAATGCAGTGAATAAAGCACTATAGAAAAGGTCATTTTGACCCTTTTGTATCAATAGGAGTCAGGGCTGGGGTGGCTAGCAGACATTAATCAAACATGTGAAAGCAATCTGTTAATTACTTAATATTTGCTTTTGTGCATCATTTTGTTCCTAAAGCTGAACTCAAAGTTCCCAACACACTCATTTAGTGCCCATTTTCCATTCTGCCTTTTTTTATGCTGTTTGAATCTACAGAAAAAATTTAACCTTGCTTCAAACTAATGACAATAATAAGATTTAGCTTAAATAAAGTTCTAAATGTAAAAAATAAAAACTCCCACAAAACTTTTGCTTTCTACTTTGTTATATGGCAGATTATAAACCCTAATAACCCTTTTGTGTAAAACACCTATAATTATCTATTTTTTTTAAAAGAAAATTTAAAACCCAACATACTATTAAATGCATAGCTGGCCTGGCAAAAAAATAAAACTCTCAAAGACCAAAAATTATGGAAATCATGAAGTCAGAAATGTGAGCAAGGCTATAGAAGCAGTTACCATTCAAGGAGACTTTGGGGGCCTGGTGTTTCCATCTGATAGTTTGCTTGAGAGGAAAGGAGATGAAGTCTAGCACCTATACAGGTGGTTAAGTCTACCATCTGGAAACCTTCATTATATGGGACCCTGAAAGCCACATTTCATTGAGTAATCCAGGGGGAAAAAAATCCCCTTTGGATTTTTCCCTTACTCTCTTAAGGAGATAGTAAGGAAACATCTCTCTTGACTTTAATGCTGGGTGATGGGGAGACAAATATATTTAAGAATTTGCACTTCACCCTCAGACAGGTTTAGGGCCAGAATGTATACTGAGAGTCCTGAGAACACCAAACTGATAATTTTAAAACATCCTTGATTGCTTGTATATCAGGTGTCTGCAAAAGCAATGACACGTGACTATTTGCTCAAGGAATGCCCCTCAGACTCAGTCAAAGAAGTGTTACAGGTGGGTTCCACCGGACACAGTCTCATAATGACAATTTATAAGACACAAGAGAAAACAAGCCACAACAGCAGGAGTTAGGAGGAAGAGGAGAGAAACATTCACGAAAGACTGAAGACACTGGAAAGGAAAGTAAATATTTTAATATATTGGTAGAAATAAAAAGGAGATAGTGAAGGACAGGGAAGCCTGGTGCGCGGCAGTCCATGGGGTCACAAAGAGTCAGACACGACTAAACAACAATAACAAGAAATAAAGGAGGTGCTAGACATGTGACTTTGGAATATCAAATAAGAAAGAATTTTGCAAGCTTACAGGCAATCACTTGGATCTGCTACAATCTGTACATTTTACAGTTAGCACTAATCTTAACAATTAGTTCCTAGAAAATTGAGAGCAGCTACTCAGTCAGCTATGAAGACACGCTGAGATCCAGTCACAAAGTTTTATTTAATGCTTAAACCAATATAACATTTTATATGCAATCATCTTGGCAAACAACCTCATGTGAACAACCTAATTCTGCATTAAAAATCTTCCTCCAAGATTCTCATGGAATCTGTTATTTGACTGTTGACTACATGTACTGTAAAATTTTGCCAGGGCTCAATTTTATTGCTCATTTGTTTTTAACATTTTTGGAGGTCCAACATAGATCACCCAGAGCTTGCCCCTCAATTCTGGACCAGGGGACATTTTAGCAACATGAAAAAGGTCTATATGTCTATCTCTTGATCTTCTCACCTGAGAGGCCACTAATAACCAGAGTCCAAGTTGCTGCTGTGATTGGGAACCACTGAGTTATCACCGGTCAGAACCTCTACAAGTGGTCATGAGATCGTCGAAGCTGGATGGTGAGTAGATGAGAATTCATCATATGCTGTTTCTACTTTTGTATGCATATGGAAATTTCCATTAAAGACTAAAAACGAGGTTCTGCTATATGTATAGAACACTTCTCTCAACAAAAGCAAACTGTACATTCTTCCCAAATGCATATGAAATATTCTCCAGGATAGAATGTATGCTATACCATAAGACAGACCTTAATAAACTTAAAATGACTGCATTAAACTAGTACGTCTTCTGACCAAAATGGAATTAAATTGGAAATCAGTAACAGAAAATAAGTTGGGAAACTCACATATATGTAAAAATTAAATAACACAGTCCTAAATAACCAACAGACCAAAGGAGAAATAAAAACAAAAATTTTTAAATATTTTGAGATGAATGAAAATGGACATACAAAAACCAAAACTTATGCAGCTAAGGCAATGCCTACAGGAAAATATGTAGCTGTAAATGTCTATATGAACAAAGAACACCTGGAAGTCGGTTCATGTAATACACAATGTCAACAGAATAAAAAACAAAGCCCACGTGATTAGCTCAATAGAGGCAGAAAAACTTTTTGATGAGATCCGATACCCTTTCTCATTTAAAAACAACAACAAACAAAACCACGCAGCAAATACACAGAGAAACTTCTTCAACCTGAGAAAGGGCATTGGTGAAAAATCTACAGTTAACATCATACTTAATGGTTCTGAAAGGTAAAAAATAATACAAAATGCTTTTGCCACTTCTATTCAACATTGTACGAAAGGTTCCAGTAAGGCAATTAGGCAATAAAGCAAAATAAAAGTCATCCAGATTAGAAAGGAAGACATAAAATTATATCTATTTATACTTAACATCATCTTCCATAGAGAAAATCCTGGAGAATTCATTTAAAAAGCCCCACAACTATTAGAACTAATAAACAAGTTCACCAGGATTATAGGATACACAATCAACACACAAAAATCTTCTGTTATTTCTACATGCTTTCCATGAACAATCTGAAAATAATTCCATTTACAAAAGTATAAAAAATACATAGGGATAAATTGAACAAAAGAAGTATAAAATTATTTATATTCTGAAATCTAGAAGATATTGTTCAAAGAAATTTTTAAAGATCTAAATAAATAGACATCTCATGTTCATGGATTGAGAGCTTCAGTACTGTTAAAAAGACAACATTCCCCAAAGTGATCAGGTTCAACGTAATCACTACTGAAATCCCAGTTAGCTTCTTTGTAGAAACTGACCACCTGGTTATAAATATACTTATAGATAAATGCATCCCATATATTTATATGGAAATGTAAGGGACTCAACCAAAACAATCATGAAAAAGAACAAAGCTGGAGGAATCACACTTCTTAAATTCAGATGCTATTGCAAAGCAGTGGTTATCCAGACAGCGTGATATTGGTACAAGGATAGATATATGGATCAATGGAGTAGAACTGAGAGTCCAAAAATAAACCTCAAGAGGGAGGGGACATATGTGTACTTATGGCAGACTCATGTTGATGTCTGGCAGAAATCAACACAATATTGTAAAGCAATTATCCTCCAATTAAAAATAAATTTTAAAACAAATAAATAAGCGTGGCCATTATTATACAATAAAATGTAAATGGAGTCACCTATAAAAAATGTTGTGCGTTTGAAACAAGTATAATAATAGGCTGGCTTAAACCAAGGGGTTTTGTGTGTACAGGAACAGCAGTCAAGATGGGAAGGGGGATGCCTGACCTTTACACAGACAGGCGTGTTTAAGCAGGTGTGCAGGGGCTGGGCAATTGCAAAGAGCAGGACAAGGGTGAGTGAGATAAGCTCCAGTTCCTAGTATTGTTAAGTCCCCACTTTCTGAGACTACGTGACCTACATGATCCAGACTGTGCAAGGAGCAAGCTGAGTTACAGAGGCAGAACCAGCAGGAGGTTATGTAAAATAAAGTTTTAACTTTTCCTCTTCAACAGTAGGGGATGGTAATGACTCTGACACCCCCTCCCCAACCTCTGTGATTAACTGAGATGACTTCCCAGTTTCCCTTTAGCAGCTTTCATGGCTGAGCAGAATCTAGTGAGGTTTGGGGAAAACATCGAGTCCACCATCTCCCCAGACTGTCAGCCTTCTGATTAAAGGCACCTCTCCTTTCTACCAACATCTGTGAGTACTGATTTTTAAGCAGCAAGCAGCGGGACCTAATCTGATAACAAAATGTCCAGAATAGAGAAATCTAGAGAGACAAAAAATGATTTTGGTGATTGCTTGGAGCTGGAGGTATAAGAGGACATGAAGACGATAGCTAAAGGATGTGGAATTTCTTTTTCAAAAAAAAGTTTTTTTTTTAATGTAGATCATTCTTTTAAATCTTTATTGAACTTGTTACAATATTACTTTTATGTTCTGGTTTCTTTGCCCTGAGACACATGGGATCTTAGCTTCCTGACAGGGAATAGAACTTGCACCCCCAGCACTGGAAAGCAAAGTCTTAACCACTGAACTGCCAGGGATGTCCCTGCTGCTGCTAAATTGCTCAGTTGTGTCCGACTCTGCGACCCCATAAACAGCAGCCCACCAGGCTCCTCTGTCTCT
This sequence comes from Redunca redunca, assembly GCA_006410935.1. Lineage (NCBI taxonomy): Eukaryota > Metazoa > Chordata > Mammalia > Artiodactyla > Bovidae > Redunca > Redunca redunca. The sequence continues at coordinate 460,276 of SJYQ01011175.1, read as the reverse complement.
GGGATTCTCCAGGCAAGAGTACGGGAGTGGGTTGCCATTTCCTTCTCCAAGGAAAGTCCCTGGAATTTCTTTTCCAGGTGGTAAAAATATTCCAAAATTGATCATGGTGATGTTTGAAGAGCCCTTTAATATACTAAAACTTAGTGGTTTGTACAGTTTAAATGAGTGAACTGTATGGTATGTGAACTACATCTCAACAAAACTCTTACAAGGAGACAGAGAGGGAGAAGCTGTTGGTAAAGGCAGAAATGCAAACTAATGTAGGGTTAATACTTAACCTGCATTAAGCCATGTTTCAGAGAATATGGTCTAAACCTGCATGTCCAGCAGAAATTTCAGGGATAATGGAAATAATCTGTGCTGTCCAATAGTGTAACCACTATCCACACGTGACTACTGAGCATTGGAAACGTGGCTAGAGAGACTAAGGAATTAAAGTTTCCAAATCTGCTGGTGTTTGCATTATGGATTGTTCTGTTCTAAGGAAACAAACCATAATCCATAATGTGATGGAATTCCAGTTGAGCTATTTCAAATCCTGGAAGATGATGCTGTGAAAGTGCTACACTCAATATGCCAGCAAATTTGGAAAACTCAGCAGTGGTCACAGGACTGGAAAAGGTCAGTTTTTATTCCAATCCCTAAGAAAGGCAACGCCAAAGAACGCTCAAACTACTGCACAATTGCACTCATCCCACATGCTAGTAAAGTAATGCTCAAAATTCTCCAAGCCAGGCTTCAGCAATACATGAACTGTGAACTTCCAGATATTCAAGCTGGTTTTAGGAAAGGCAGAGGAACCAGAGATCAAATTGCCAACATCCGCTGGATCATCAAAAAAGCAAGAGAGTTCTAGAAAAACGTCCATTTTTGCTTTATTGACTATGCCAAAGCCTTTGACTGTGTGGATCACAATAAACTGTGGAAAATTCTGAAAGAGATGGAAATACCAGACCACCTGACCTGTTTCTTGAGAAACCTGTATGCAGGTCAGGAAGCAACAGTTAGAACTGGATATGGAACAACAGACGGGTTCCAAATAGGAAAAGGAGTACATCAAGGCTGCATATTGTCACCCTGCTTATTTAACTTATATGCAGAGTACATCATGAGAAACGCTGGGTTGGAAGAAGCACAAGCTGGAATCAAGATTCCTGGGAGAAATATCAATAACCTCAGATATGAAGATAACACCACCCTTATGGCAGAAAGTGAAGAAGAACTAAAGAGCCTCTTGATGAAAGTGAAAGAGGACAGTGAAAAAGTTGGCTTAAAGCTCAACATTCAGAAAACTAAGATCATGGCATCCGGTCCCATCACTTCATAGGAAATAGATGGGGAAACAGTGGAAACTGTGGCTGACTTTATTTTTCTGGGCTCCACAATCACTGCAGATGGTGATTGCAGCCATGAAATTAAAAGATACTTACTCCTTGGAAGGAAAGTTATGACCTAGACAGCACATTAAAAAGCAGAGACATTGCTTTTTCAACAAAGGTCCATCTAGTCAAGGCTATGGTTTTCCCAGTGGTCATGTATGGATGTGAGAGTTGTACTATAAAGAAAGCTGAGTGCTGAAGAATAGATGCTTCTGAACTGTGGTGTTGGAGAAGACTCTTGAGAGTCCCTTGGACCACAAGGAGATCCAACCAGTCCATTCTAAAGGAGATCAGTCCTGGGATTTCTTTGGAAGGAATGATGCTAAAGCTGAAACTCCAATACTTTGGCTGCCTCATGTGATGAGTTGACTCATTGGAAAAGACTCTGATGCTGGGAGGGATTGGGGGCAGGGGATGACAGAGGATGAGGTGGCTAGATGGCATCACTAACTCTATGGACATGGATTTGGGTGGACTCTGGGAGTTGGTGATGGACAGAGAGGCCTGGCGTGCTGCAGCCCATGGGGTCACAAAGAGTTGGACATGACTGAGCGACTGAACTGAACTGAAGGAAACAAATCTCTTACCAAAAAAAACCAAAACAATACTCATGATTTTTACTCATTCATACACTATAGGAAAGATCTTACAACTAACCAGAAAAATGGAATCAGTGTATCAGTTGTCAAGGTCTCTGAGGGATAACCTGGTAATTCACCTTCAAGAAGCTCTTAAATTTAAAGATGTGACAACTCCTAGAGTCCAGGAGTTGCCTTAAGTCACAGCAGGAACTGACAGCTACTCCCATTCTGCTTTCTGTGCCTCCTGCTATGGACTGAATGTGTCCCCCATATCTCCATGCTGTGTTCTAAAGCCCATTATGATGGTGTTAGAAGGTGGGCCTTTGGAAGGTGACTAGGTTGTGAGGGTGAAGCCCTCAGAAATGGGATTAGTGCCCTTACAAGAGAGGCCCCAGAGAGCTTCCAAGTTTCTTCCATCACATGAGGTCACAGCAAAAATGAACCTGGAGGTGGGCCCTCCCATGACCAGACCACCACCCTGATCTTGGGCTTCCAGGACTGCGGGCAATAAACAAACCGTCTGCTATTTATAAGCCACCAAGTCTGTGGTATTTTGTTATAGCAGCCTGAAAGGACTAAGATACCATGAAAAGGCAATTCCCCTCACCAACCACTCACTGTAACTGTGACAGGAAAATCAGGTTCTGATCCAGCAGCACCCTTTCTCAAACAGGTCTTACACAGATGTGTCTCTGCTGTCAACCAACACGTACCCATTGGAAGCAGACCTTGAAAGATCAGGTGGTAATAGATAAACCTTTGTCATGAGTTAGGTGCTATTTTTAAACCTAATTAAGAGCCCTTAAATTAAACAAAAATCTCCATTAATTTATGAAACCTATAATACTAGCCAATCCATGTTGTACCAGATGTGAGAACAAATTACATCTCAATACAGCTTCCAGAATGGTTCAAAAATGCACACAGGAATCACCAGGATAGCCTGTCTGCCCAGGGAGTCAGCAAATGCAGTTGGAAAATCAAATTCAATACAGTTCCTATTTTGATGATTTTTGGCAGTTAAAAAGAACATAAAGAAACAGTGCTGTGATGAATATTGGGGTACACGTGTATCTTTCAATTCTGGCTTCCTTGGTGTGTATGCCCAGCAGTGGGATTGCTGGGTCGTATGGCAGTTCTATTTCCAGTTTTTTAAGGAATCTCCACACTGTTCTCCATAGTGGCTGTACTAGTTTGCATTCTCACCAACAGTGTAAGAGGGTTCCCTTTTCTCCATACCCTCTCCAGCATTTATTGCTTGTAGACTTTTGGGTAGCAGCCATTCTGACTGGCATGAAATGGTACCTTATTGTGGTTTTGATTTGCATTTCTCTGATAATGAGTGATGTTGAGCATCTTGTACCCCAATGTTCATCACAGCACTGTTTATAACAGCCAGGACATGGAAGCAACCTAGAAGTCCATTAGCACACGAATGGATAAGAAAAATGTGGTACATATACACAATGGAATATTACTCAGCCATTAAAAAGAATACATTTGAATCAGTTCTAATGAGGTGGATGAAACTGGAGTCTATTATACAAAGTAAGCCAGAAAGAAAAACACCAATACAGTATACTAATGCATATATAAAGAATTTAGAAAGATGGTAATGATAACCCTGTATGTGAGACAGCAAAAGAGACACAGATGTATAGAACAGTCTTTTGGACTCTGTGGGAGAGGGTGAGGGTGGGATGATTTGGGAGAATGGCATTGAAACATGTATAATACCATATGTGAAACGAATTGCCAGTCCAGGTTCGATGCATGATACAGGATGCTCGGGGCTGGTGCACTGGGATGACCCAGAGGGATGGTATGGGGAGGGAGGTGGGAGGGGGGTTCTGGATGGGGAACACGTATGCACCCATGGCGGATTCACTTTGATGTATGGCAAAACCAATACAATATTGTAAAGTAAAAAAAAAAAGAAGAAGAAGAAGAAGAACATAAATAAGCAAGATAAAGAATCTTGAAGACTCCCCAAAGAGTAAAAAAGTTTAAAAATGATGCCAAAATACTTAATGCTTTAAACATGCTGGCCCTTTAAGAAAAACTCTTCAGCTATGGGAAATAAAATGTACAATTTGTTGGAGAGAGTCAAGTTGCAAATTATATACTGTAACCACCTATATATACATGTATTGCAAATAATTTAAAGAAACCAGTCTTCTAGAAACTGAAGCATCCACTAACTCTCTTTTTGAAAAGGGACATTCCCAATACTAAGACTTAAATTTAACACAGTTATTAAAACATGGATTAAAAGGTATATTTTTACAAACCAATGTGCATATACTTAACATCTATAGCTATAAACTTAAAAATGGTTAACACAATTTAGAAAAAAACATATATTACNTAATCAATTATGAATTTGTTTGTAAAAGTTATACATCTGATTTTATCATAATGTGCAATATAATTTAAATATAACATCTTAGTTATGCAATTTTTATCCTACCACAAGCTTGACTGAATAGGATGTCCTAAATTTCTTATACTTGTCAGGTTATCATTACTTACATGGTGTATTTAAGACGGTAAATACAAGCCAGAGTATTTCATGAGAGTTACAAATAATGGCTTCATGTAAAACCCTGCAAGTTATGTGAACCAATGGACTCACCCTACCTTTTCTGCCTGGATAAGGTTTACAGTGTTGCATTTCCCATAAGGTTTTAATAATAACCATGATTATGTATTTGTTAATGTCAACAGATCCCTAATTGACCTGAGACCTTAAGTTCCAATTGAGGACACTGGGGAGTAATCTCTATGTATCTGGAAATTTCCCAAAGAAAAAAATTTTAATTTATAAGAAAAAAAAAAGAAACTAAGTTCATGTTCACATGGTTTTGGCTTATGTATTCCTGCCATATAAACACATACATCTTTATGACTGCCACAAAAAAAGTAAAAATTATAAACATTGCTTAATGTTCTTGATAAGAGTTTCAAAGCGTTAAATAACTCTGGCCTTTAATCACTGTTTGGGTACAAGGCTGTTAGGAGCAAGGCATGGAGACACTCTGGGAGGAAGATGTGATGGGCCCCGAAAGCCTGCAGACAGAGGTCTCTGCCGCAGTGGGACAGCACCTGTCCTGGACCAGTCCTGAGCCATCGCAGGGGAGGGCGGTGCCCGTGAGGAGCAAGGTGTCCACCTGGAGCGCGGTACCCCACTCTTTGCATGAATAAGTGAGCGATGCCTGGCCGATCCAGCGTTGGACTGCGAGCTGCCAGCCTCGCTGGGGTCCCCTGCGCTCCTCGGTGACAGGTGGCTGCTGGGTGCTGTGCCTGCCGCATCCCCTGGGGTGTGCTCTGGCCTCTCCTAAGGTCTGCTAACGTTTGTACAGACTCAGTGTGGGTCTTGGATACTCCCCGCTTTATGCAAATTCCTAATGGTGGTAATATGACCCTCAGGACTAGTTACTATAAAATATATTAGGTCAAGACAATGGACACTTCCTGTTTTTTGATACCTTTGCTTTTATCTTAATAAATCGATCGTTTCTGTTTTTAAATTAATAGACTCTTTATCTCCCTCCTAACCCTTTTACCCTACCCTCACCGACTCTGAAGTTTCCCCTATTATTTACATCTTTTATTAATGGGGTACATTTGTTGATTACCAATACTGAAGCATGGTTAACAACTGAATCCACAGCTTACATTTGTGTTCACTCTTAAATCAGTTCAGTTCAGTCACTCAGTCGTGTCTGATTCTTTGTAACCGCACGGACTGCACCACGCCAGGCTTCCCTGTCCATCACCAACACCAAGCTTGCTCAAACTCATGTCCATCAAGTCAGTGATGCCATCCAACCATCTCATCCTCTATCATGCCCTTCTCCTCCTGCCTTCAGTCTTTCCCAGCAGCAGGGTCTTTTCCAATGAGTCAGCTCTTCACATCTGGTGGACAAAGTATTGGAGCTTCAGCTTCAGCATCAGTCCTTCCAATAAGTATTCAGGACTGATTTCCTTTAGGATGGACTGGTTGGATCTCCTTGCAGTCCAAGGGATTCTCAAGAGTCTTCTCCAACATCACTTTTCAAAAGCATCAATTCTTCAGTGCTCAGCTTTCTTTATAGCCCAACTTTCACATCCATACATGATCACTGGAAAAACCATAGCTTTGACTAGATGGACCTTTGCTGACAAAGTAATGTCTCTGCTTTTTAATATGCTGTCTAGGTTGGTCACAGCTTTTCTTCCAAGAAGCAAGCTTCTTTTAATTTCATGGCTGCAGTCACCATCCATAGTGATTTTGCAGCCCAAGAAAATAAAGTCTGTCACTGTTTCCATTGTTACCCCATCTATTTGCCATGAAGTGTGGGACTGGATGCCACAGTCTTAGTTTTCTGAATGTTGAGCTTTAAGCCAACTTTTTCACTCTCCTCTTTCACTTTCATCAAGAGGCTCTTTAGTTCTTCTTCGCCTTCTGCCATAAGGATGGTGTCATCTGCATATCCGAGGTTATTGATATTTCTCCCGGCAATCTTGATTCCAGCTTGTGCTTTATCCAGCCCGGCATTTCACATGATGTACTCTGCATATAAGTTAAATAAGCAGGGTGACAATATGCAGCCTTGACGTACTCCTTTCCCAATTCTGGAACCAGTCTGTTGTTCCATGTCCAGTTCTAACTGTTGCTTCCTGACCTGCATATAGGCTTCTCAAGAGGCAGGTCAGGTGGTCTGGTATTCCCATCTCTTGAAGAATTTTCCACAGTTTGTCCTGATCTACACAGTCAAAGGCTTTGGCATAATCAAGAAAGCAGACGTAGATGTTTTTCTGGAGCTCTCTTGCCTTTTATATGTTGGCAATTTGATCTCTGGTTCCTCTGCCTTTTCTAAATCAAGCTTGAACATCTGGAAGTTCTTGGTTCACGTACTGTTGAAGAAAATTTGGAGAATTTTGAGTATTACTTTGCTAACACGTGAGATGAGTACAATTGTGTGATAGTTTGAACATTCTTTGACATTGCCTTTCTTAGGGATTGGAATGAAAACTGACCTTTTCCAGTCCTGTGACCACTGCTGAGTTTTCCAGATTTGTTGGCGTATTGAGTGCAGCACTTTCACAGTATCATCTTTTAGGATCTGAAACAGCTCAACTGAAATTCCATCACCTCCACTAGCTTTGTTCGTAGTGACGCTTCCTAAGGCCCACTTAACTTTGCATTCCAGGATGTCTGGCTCTCGGTGAGTGATCATACCATCGTGGTTATCTGGGTCATGAAGATCTTTTTTGTATAGTTCTTCTGTGTATTCTTGCCACCTCTTCTTAATATCTTCTGCTTCTGTTAGGTCCATACCATTTCTGTCCTTTATTGGACATATGTCCATCCTTATTGTATTATACAGAATAGTTTCGGTGCCCTAGAAACTCCATTCCTCTACTTTTTAGTTTAGTTTTAATTGCAGTTTAGTATCTTTTTTTTTTTTTTTGGAACTCCCACTACTTTGGTTTTTCCCCAAATGGTTACTAGACAATCAGTACACATACCCTGACTCTAGGAACACACACAGGTTAGGAAGGCAAGAATTAACGCCTGGGGCTTCCCTAGCGACTTAGTAAAGTACCTACCTGACAACGCAGGTTCGATCCCTGGACTGGAAAGATTCCCTTGGAGAAGGGACTGGCTACCCACTCCAGTATTCTCGCCGGGGAAATCCCAGGGACAGAGGAAGCTGGCAGGTTACTCTGCATCCATGGGGTCACAGAGTATCAGACACGATTGGGCAACTAACACTTTCACAAAAAAACCGGTGTGGAAATCATATTAAATGTTCATTTGTATAAATACTGTCTCACCTCAACCAGCATAACCCTAGAATGTCTATAAAGGTGTGGCAGAGGCATCCAGCAGCGCTGCTGAGGCCCTGTTAGTTAGGTTCCCTCTGCTTATGGAATATGTCCTTTCAAGTCAGTGCATTTCACTGGGTGAAAGCACCCTCTTGTCGCAGGGCACCCCTTTATCCCGTTGCAAACACATTAGTACAGTATATTGTTCATTCCATCCCGGAGAACACCTTCAGTGCAACCCACTGACATGCCTCTCTTTATGGAACAAGTTCTTTCAGCTGTCAGGCAGGCTGCAGGGCCAGTTTATAGCAGCAGTATTCACGGCAGCTAAAAGGCAGAAGCAACACAGTGCTTCTGATATAAACAAAAATATACTCAAAATGGCTTTAAGACTTAAGTATAAGACAGAACACCATAGAACTCCTAGAACATAGACAAAACATCCTCTGACAAATCACGGCAATGTTTTCTTAGGTCAGTCTCCCAAGGCAACAGAAATAAAACAAAAATGAAAGATGAGACTAATCAATCTTATAAGATTTTGCACAAAGGAGATTATAAACAAAACAAAAAGACAACTTATGGATTCAGAGGAATTATCAATAATTGCAAATGATGTGGCCAACAGGGCTTGATTTCTAGAATATACCAAAAGTTCACACAACTCGATAACAAAAGACAAACAGCCCAATGAAACAATGAGCATAAGATCTAAATAGACGTTTCTCCAAAGACGACATACAGATGGCCAACAGGCACATGAAAAGATGCTCATGGCCGGTAATTACTAGAGAAATCCAAGTCAAAACTACAATAGGGTACCACCTGCCACTGGTCAGAATGGCTGGTGAGCTCGGTTTTCTTTTCTGTGAAGCTGGGACTGGGGGAGTAACAGTATCCACCCTATAAGATTTGGGGAGGAGGAGAGGAAAGGACGGGGAGTTACATGGCAGCAGGGCTTCAGTTTTGCACGCTCAGAGTTCTGGAGATGGATGGTGATGACGGATGTACAACAATGTGGATGCACTTAGTGCTTAAACGGCAACAACATTGTACACTTGAAGACAGTTCATTTGGCAAACTCTATGTTATATGTATTTTACAATTTAAAATCATTTATAAAAACAAAAAGGGGGGAATAAGGAGCTCATTTCTACACGGTGCCTGGAAACATACCCCTAGGCTGTCTGCTGTCCAGGGGGAGGTGGGGACTGGTGTTCATTTCACAGCATTAGCTGGTGAGGGTCAGACGCTGGGCTTGCCCTCTGGGCTTCAGTTTCCTCACCCCAAAACTGAAGTCACTGTGAGAAGTAGAAATAAAGCAGATACAACTGTTAGACATGGAGGCCCAGCCTTAAGTGGCTTCCCTGGTGGCTCAGTGGTAAAGAATCCGCCTGCCAAGGCAGAAGACAGAGATTCGATCCCTGGGTTGGAAAGATTCCCTGGAGGGGGAAATGACAACCCTTCCCTGGAGAATCCCCATGGACAGAGGAGCCTGGTGGGCTATAGTCCATGGGGTCGCAAAGAGTCAGACATGGCTTAGCAACTAAACAACAAACAGCAACCATCCAGCCTTAGTAAACAGTAACAGTTGCTGCTAGCCTGGAAGCTACCAGGGAAAGGGGTTGACTCAGCCGCCAGGGACTGGCACCCCAGACTCAGCAGGGTGGTATCCAGATACACCCTCATTTTGGGGGCTGGAACTCGGCTTCCAGGGCAAACCAGAGGGGCAGAAATTTTGCAGCAATGCCAACAAGAAGGGACAGAATTGTGGTCAGTTTCTCTGGAGGAGTTAAAAACTCACCAAGTCCCAGTGGAGGGCAGGGCATGACATCTTGACTTGTTTTTGAAGCACGTATTTAGATTTCACAAGAGGCATGGGGTTGCAGCCAGAATACACTCACCGAGGGACTTTCAACTCGTCTTCCCGCCACCTGATCCTTCCAGCTCCAGGCCTAAACTGCTGTTTGTCAGTTGCTCTGAGTTCTTCCCAAATAGGGCTGCCTTAAATGAAGGGGGCAGGATTAGGGCAGGGGAGCGTGGTCTCCACGGGCCTGAGGGTGGTCAGGGGCCGGAGGAGCACGCATCAGTGGCTGGCACAGCCCTTACCCTTCTCTCCTTCTCTGAGACACTCTCCCAGCCCAGCACTGCTCCCTGCTTCTCTAAGGCAGTATCCAGTTTCCTGATAGAAAAGCCTTCCTTCAATTTTTGAATGGCTGTCAGCAGCTGGCCACCTCCCAGAAAGGGAAAGGGAAAGTTGCTCAGTCATGTTTGACTCTTTGTGACCCCATGGACTATACAGTCCATGGAATTCTCCAGGCCAGAATACTGGAGTGGGGAGCCTTTCCCTTCTCCAGCGGATCTTCCCGACCCAGGAATCAAACCTGGGTCTCGTCCATTGGAGGCAGATTCTTTACCAGCTGAGCCACCAGAGAATCCCCTCGACAAAGGGAAGTAGACAGCAAATTGTTTGAGATTTAAGACCCAGGTGGACCTATTATAATTAACACCTGGGGTGGATCATTTTTTAACACGTCCCTGTCTGTACACAACAGAATTACTTTTAGTAACAATCATATAATATTTCATTATTCAAATTTAGAACAGAGTTCAGGTATGAACTAAATTTTCACTTGCCAATAAAGAATATTAGATTTCACAGTTCCGTATTTTACTGTTTAAAAATGTTTGTTGTTGTTGAGATACAATTGAATATAACTTTGTAGTCTGCGCTTCTCAGGTGGTGCAGTGGTAAAGAAACCTCCTGCTAACGCAGGAGGCACAAGAGACTGGGGTTGGATCCCTGGTTCAGGAAGATTCCCTGGAGGAGGAAATGGCAACCTGTTCCCACATTCTTTCCTGGGAAATCCCATGGACAGAGGAGCCCAGCAGGCTGTAGGCTGTGGGGTCACAAAGAGTTGGGCGGCACACACACCTGTACTATGAGACAATCACCAGGATGAATTTAGTTACCATCCATTACCACGCATGGTTACCATTTTTTCTCTTGTGAGGAGAACTTTTAAGATCTACTCTCTCAGCCACCTTCAAGCATACAAAACAGTATTGTTAACTATAGCCACCATGTTGTACCTTACAGAACTTGTTTATTTTATGGCTGGAACTGTTTTTAATTTTACACACAAAACCTCCAAGTTTACGGTATCATGTAGAATGACAAATGTGAAATAACTCAAGGCCATGCCTTTGTGCAATCCCTGTGTTATCATGGGTTCTTTTGAATTGGCTATTAAAACAGGTGTTGGAGACAGTTAACTGCTCAATAATTAAACCCCAAGCTCCAGAGGACATCCAATGGTTAAGACTCTGTCCTTCTACTTTAGAGGGACCGAGTACCATCTCTGATCACCCAGGCGCAAGGTGTGGCCAAGAAACAAAAACCTGTCCACCCTCCCTTCCCTTCCGCCACAAGCTTTCAACCTTTCTGTATCAAATGGAACTTACCCTGGACTGAAAATACATGAAGCTGAACCCACCGAGCAGGAACTTCGGCACAGCAGGGAGTTTTCTGGATAAACTTTCAGATAGAATACAATCATTAACGGGTAAATAAGGAAATGTATCATGTTGAAGCTTACATATGTACTAATAAAACACCATCTTACCTGCCAGAAGTTGTTTAGAACTTGAAACAATGAGAGATTTTTTTTTGGGGGGTGGGGGAGGATTTTATCACTGATATTATTTGGAATTACTGGCACAGGGTGACCTGAAAAAAATGAAGTGACTTTAGTCTGTTTTATTGTGTTGTTCAGTTCAGTCTCAGTCGTGTCCAACTCTTTGTGACCCCATGAATCGCAGCACACCAGGCCTCCCTGTCCATCACCATCTCCCGGAGTTCTCTCAGACTCACGTCCATCGAGTCAGTGATGCCATCCAGCCATCTCATCCTGGGTCGTCCCCTTCTCCTCCTGCCCCCAATCCCTCCCAGTATCAAAGTCTTTTCCAATGAGTCAACTCTTTGCATGAGGTGGCCGAAATACTGGAGTTTCAGCTTTAGCATCATTCCTTCCAAAGAAATCCCAGGGCTGATCTCCTGCAGAATGGACTGGTTGGATCTCCTTGCAGAATTCTCCACAAACAGAGCATCCCCTGCTCCTTGTACCAGAAAAGGCTGCTCCCCAGCTCTTCCCTTTGCAGCTGATTTTAAAAGGCGGCTTCAGGGCTGTGAGATTGCACATCTGACTTCAATTAAATGAATAGTCTCCAGTTGAGCGCTTTTATTTTAGGCATAGGACCTCTCAGTGAGGCAGGGGAAATGAATGGAAAGTCACCACATCCCATTTCTCAGGTATCAGTGCTGAGGATTTTTAGAGTATGTTTTATAAATTGAGAACTTGGAAGCAAGACAGGACAGCAGTTTTTTCAAGCTGCAGGACAGTGTTTGGCACGCCCTCTGGTGGACAGATTGAAAATAGAACGATCAGATCCTGTATAAATTTTAAAGTTAAGCTTAAATCTGTTGCAAAAAGTAGACTCACTGGAAAAGACCCTGATGCTGGGAGAGACTGAAGGCAAAAGGAGAAGTGGGGTGCAGAGAATGAGATGGTTATATAGCATCACCGACTCAATGAACATGAATTTGTGCAAACTCCAGGAGATAGTGGAGGACAGAAGAGCCTGTGGCAAAGAATCCAACATGACTTAGCGACTGAACAATCATATCTTTACATTGGTTATAAGTGCCCTGTTCTGGCTAAAGCTTTTACCTGTATTATCTCCTCCTTACAACTGATTGTAAATTAGGCATCTGATTCCAATTTTACCAATTATAGAACTAATTCAGAAAGGCCACGTAAATTAACCACCACTAACACAGCTAACATGGAGAAGGCAATGGCAGCCCACTCCAGTGCTCTTGCCTGGAAAATCCCATGGACGGAGGAGCCTGGTGGGCTGCAGTCCATGGGGTCGCAAAGAGTCGGACATGACTGAGCAACTTCACTTTCACTTTTCACTTTCATGCATTTGAGAAGGAAATGGCAATCCACTCCAGCGTTCTTGCCTGGAGAATCCCAGGGATGGGGGAGCCTGGTGGGCTGCCGTCTATGGGGTCGCACAGAGTCGGACATGACTGAAGCGACTTAGCAGCAGCAGCAACACAGCTAACAAGTGGTAAAAGTATGGTGGAAACTAGTTTTGTCTCATTCCAGAGTCTGAGCCCTTACCCACCACAGACTAACTGGCTACCACCTACACAGCTGAGAGCCTGGGGTCTTGAAGAGTGCCTACCCGAAACCGTGCTTCTAAAACTGTATGCTTGCACAACTGTGGTCGTTTTTGATGCTCACTTAAAGGTCATGATTTGCTCTCAAAGAGTCACTGTAGCTTGGTGTGTCACTCTTCAATTTTCGTTGCTTTTATGTCTTAACGTGTTCTGGCCAGTTCGTGGTAATGGCCTTTTGTCCAGCAATAGTAACTCTCAGACTTCAAAGAACATTAGCAACATACCTCATCTCTGATGCCCTGGCCAGCTTGGAGCCACAGAACTGAAGCAAGCTGGTTCTGGGAGTAGCTCGGGGTTACCCAAGTTAGTGGATTCACAAGGTGGGCATCTTGGAAATCCACAGAGGAAGTTTTGGCTGTCACGTGATCAGAGGTGCCGGAAGTTCAGGACACCGGATGTTTACCATGCCCAGGACAGGTCACCCAGGAAGAGTCTACCCAGCCCCCACAAGACTTTCCAGCCTCCTGCCAGACACTGTGAGTCAGAACATCTGCTTCAGCCAGTGACGGGGCTTCAAGATTCAGGACGCCTTTTCTGTGACATTCACCCCTTCCACATCCCATGTCGCCACGAGGAGTTATTTGGATGCTGTGATTACACATAGGCCTGGATGATTTGCAAAGTCCTCCTTTCTCATTTTCCTCTGCAATTTATAATTTAGCTCAACATCTTATCCCTACTTAAGATATTTCCCTCTTTCTCCAGCCATGTTCAAATGAATCAGCTCTGTTAATACTTAGCACTAACTTTTATCCCTTTGTCTAACTGTTCTTCAGCTTTCCCATTCTCTGTCTTTCTAGGAAATGGCTCCTAATCTTTGATTTTTTTTTTTTTTTTTTTTTACCACTCTGCGAGGCCTGTGGGATCTTAGTTCTCTGACTAGAACCCAAGCCCTGGCAGTAAGAATGCCAAGTCCTAATCTCTAAACTGCCTGGGAATTATCATCTTTGACTTTTCTTAAATCTAAGCTTAGTCATTGTAAGTCAGGGCAATAAACCATTGCCTAATGTCTCACAATATAGTTCTGTTTTAAAAATATAGTGTATTAATACACACTTTGAGGTATAGAAAGGCCAACAGGCCCAGAGATGAATGCCATTGAATTGATTGTTACTCACAGTTCCCAAGAGGAGGGGTACCACACGGCATCGGGGAGGGGCACACAGGGAAGCATCAGTGTGGGCTAGGAGGCAGAGGAGCAAGGAGAAAATGAGGGCTAGTCTTCATCGTGGTTTCCATGGCAGAACAACAAGTTAGGGGAAGCGGGCTTAGGAGCTGGCCAGTGTGCACAGTTTCAGTGGCTCTGGGCACAGGGCTGTCCCTAGAGCTCTGGTTCTGGTGTGACTGGGAGAAGGGAACTGTGGTCTGTCAGGAGTGTGAAAGCCTGATAAAAGTGGCTGGATGGTGGGCTCTGGACTGGTTGGTGTGAATTTTAAAATCCGGCTCTTAGGAATTCCCTGGCAGTCCAGTGGTTAGGCTCTGAGCTTCCACTGCAGGAGACACGGGTTTGATCCCTGGTCAGGGAACTAACATCCTGCATGACTGTGGCATGGCCAAAACAAAAAAATCCTGATCTTGGGCCAGTTGCTTACTATCTCTAGGAATAATATCTCCAGCAGCCCTGGGAGGTCCAGTCTCTCCGGGTGCAAGAATGCCCCAGATGCCAAAGCATCAGAATACAGACAACAAAAGACACATTTAGTACACTGCCCAAACGTTTACTGATTAAAATGCATATAATTTTGTTACAACCTAGTCACTTGAATTTCCCACTTAGGTTACAGTTGGGCATCAGAGTGGTTTTTCAACATTATGTCTATAGGTGGTTATAGCTATGATTTTCATTTTAGAACCACAAAGATGTTACCAATGTTTATTTCAAATCAGGAGGTAGGGTCAAATGAGACTGGGAGCCACAGATGTTTTACAGATGAGGAAACCGAGGCCTGGGGACCCCAGGTGACTCTCCCACAGTGGGTTGTAAGAAGTGCTGGCTTCAGGCTCAATCTCCAGGATTCCCAGGACTTTCTTTGGCATTAAACAGCCTTGACTGGGGCTTCCCTGGTGGCTCAGATGGTAAGTAATCCACCTGCAATGTGGGAGACCTGGGTTTGATCCCTGGGTTGGGAAGATCCCCTAGAGGAAGGCAAGGCAACCCACTCCGGTGGGTTTTCCAGTATTCTCGCCTGGAAAATTCCCATGGACAAAGGAGCCTGGAGGGCTGCAGCCCATGGGGTCACAAAATCGGACACGACTAAGAGACTAACACAACAAAGCCTCAACTAAAAGCTCTAAATAGACAGTGTGAACGTGCTCTGCAGATGCCCTCAATGAACACTGAGGATAACTCTCTAGTGTGAAGGCCAGCTCTAAAAGTTACAGCAAAAATGTGCCAAAATAAAGTCGGTATTTCGTTTCTTATAATCCTGGGGAGACAGAGCACTGTGTTCCACTGGCTGTATCCTCTCTGCCTTCCTCTCACTTCCTCTTCTTCTGTGTTGGTTGGATAGAAGCAGGGGTCCACTCTGCCTTTCTGACCATCTTACCAGTGGGACTTCTCCATAGTCTTTCCTGACCAGCCAACACTGGGACCGTCATGGTCTCCCAAAGACCTACCAGGTCTGTTGAAACCCTATGCTGGCGCTTCTCACATTTTCCTGCCAGTTGTCTGGGGAGCCAGTGAAAATCCAGAGCTGCTGTTTCTAGCCTGTTCCTGGGCGAGGCTGAGGCCCCTCCCACGGGGCACACGGTCAGTAGAACGGTCAGTAAGACTCTCCCATGAGATCTGAGGGTAGTCCTCAAAGGCATCTGAAAAACTTTTGAAAAAATACAGCTTTCCAGTCCGATTGGAGAGCTGTGCCGTCATAACCTCTAAAGGCAGAGCCTGCAGTAAGACTCGATTTTTACTTTTATTTTCTATTTTTTGGCCACACCAGGCAGCATGCAGGAACTTAGTTCCTGGAGTAGGGATCAAACCCGTGCCCCCTGCAGTGGAAACACCCCAACCACTGAACCACCAGGGAAGTCCAAGGAATAAAAATTTTTAGAAACTCTCGAGATCACTCTGATAACTAACCAGGTTTGGTAACCCTCTCCCCTCAACCACCACCCTAAAATGTTGACCTAACATTTATGGATACTATGCAGACATTGTAACAATCTGAAATTGGCTTTGGAAGTAAGCACCTTGCAGGCAGCTGCAAACCTAGAGAGACTGTGATGTATTTTCTGGTCGAATTTCAAAAACTGTACCTTCCCACGCAATTACAGGACCAAACCAGAGGGGAAAATGGTCTAAAACAATCTTGTGATGTTAATACCTTTATTGGCATGTATTTATACATCTCTTGAGATGATCAAGGTTGTTGCCAGAACCCAAATCGAAACATTCACTGCATTAGAATTTAAAAATTAGGGCACTGATGTTTATCTCGCCAGAGACTCATATTTGTATAATTATGAGTGGCCTGCGTTTTTTTGGCTCCATCTCTGTCTTAAAGGCTGGACATCATCCTGCCCTCTGCCCACTCTTACAGAGGGCAATTCTTTTTTTTTTTTTTTCATTCAGCAAACATTTATTGGGTTCTTACTTATCTGACTACTATTGTAGTAGTCCTGGAGGTTAATGATAAACAAGGCACAGCCCTGGCTATGTGACTCTTACAGCCTAGTGCAGGGCTCAACAAACTACAGCCCAAGAGACACATCCAGCCTGATTTTGTAAATAAATTTCATTGGAACAAAGTCATACCCACTTATCTACATGTTTTTTATGGCTGTTTAAAAAAAAAAAAAAAAAAACTAGCTTTGCTGAGATATGGCCCACATACCACAAGATTCACCCTTTTAAACTTTACAATTCAGTGATGTTTTGTATGTTCAGAGTTGTGCGACCGTCAGAATTACTTAATTTTAGATCATTTTCAGCACCGTCAAAAGAAACTCCGTGCTCTTCAGCAATCACCTACTCCTTTTCCTTCCCCACTGCCCCTGGAAACCACTCATAAACTTTAAGCCTCTATTGATTTGCTTATTCTGGACATTTCATGTAAACTGAGCCATAGAATATGCAGGCTTTTGTGCCTGGCTCTTTTTCACTCAGCATCATTTTCAAGGTTCATCCCTGCAGCTCAAGTCAGTACCTCTTTGTATGGCTCTCTGGCGGCTTCTGCACTGTATATTAGCAGAGTTACATAGCTGGAACTGAGACTGTATGGCCAGCCTAAAATATTTGCCAACATTGATTACATTTTATCAAAGGGTTTGTGACCCACGGTCTAAGGTGAGGGGGGAAAGGCATTTTAGAATCTTAGAGTTGGAGAAAAGTTTTCAGCCAGCAAGTGCCATGTCTCCCTGACTCTGGAAACTCTTCATTAGCACCCATGCTGGGTATCTTAGTGTGCAGAAAGAACATCTGATAGTCTTTTCTTTTGATTTACTCTTTATAGAGGGGATGTTGGTTTATAACATTCTATAAGTTTTATGCGGAAAACACCATGCTTTACTTCTGTGTACTCTACAGCTTCCTGCTGCTGCTGCTAAGTCGCTTCAGTCGTGTCCGACTCTGTGCGACCCCATAGACGGCAGCCCACCAGGCTCCCCCGTCCCTGGGATTCTCCAGGCAAGAACACTGGAGTGGGTTGCCATTTCCTTCTCCAATGGGTGAAAGTGAAAAGTGAAAGTGAAGTCGCTCAGTCGTGTCCGACTCTTTGTGACCCCATGGACTGCAGCCTACCAGGCTCCTCCGCCCATGGGATTTTCCAGGCGAGAGTACTGCAGTGGGACTCTACAGCTTGCTCACCAGTAAATATCTAGTTTCTGTCCATCATGGAAGCAAATTCTTTTTTAAAAAAATGTTTACTTATCTACTTGGCTGCACTGGTTCTTAGTTGCTGCGTATGGGATCTAATTCCCTGACCAGGGGTTGAATCGTGCCCCTGCATCAGGAGCCCAACGTCAGCCATTGGACTACCAGGGCAATCCCATGGAGGGAAATTCTTAAAATAGTCCCTTCCCCCACCTCCAGAGAAGGAGGAAGAGGGAAGAAGGGAGACAAACAGTGGAGGAGCCCCCCGAATGAGAATGCTGCTATAGACTGAATGTTTGTGCTCCCCTAAAATTCGTTATGTTGCAAAGCTAACTCCCAATGTACAGGCGATGGGGGCCTCTGGGGTTGATTAGATCAGGAAGGGTTGAGCCATTTTCCCTTCCTCAGCTTGAGAACACAGAGATAATGTGGCTGTTTATGAGCCTGAAGGAGGCCCCTCACATTGAATTTGCTGGCACTGTGATCTTGGAATTCCCAGCCTCCACAACTGTACGAAATAAATTTCTGTAGTTTATAAGCCGTCCCGTCTCTGGTATTTTATTACAGCAGCCTGAATGGACTAAGACAAATGCCCTTCTGAGCTACAGAAACCCTTAAAAAAAATTTTTTTTTTCCAAAAGAGCACAGCAAAGAACCACAGTGATGGACTGTGCCCGCTACAGACAGAATTTACCCAATCCGACAAAAGAAATAATGCTGCAACCCAAATGGGTGGGTTCAGACAGGTTTCAGGCTGCTGAGAAAACTTTGGACATGCCTCTGCGGTGGAGACACGTCAGTCCAAGGGCAGGGTCTTCATTCCTGCCCAGCACGCCACGTAGTCGCAAGTGTACAATGTCTTCAGGCCCAGACTGCCCAGAGAGATGCCCCTCCAATTTCAGATGATAAATGAGTGTTCTCGGGGTGGGGGGTGGGGGGCTGTTACATGCGCCAGGCAGCAGCTGCTCAGGACTTCCAGTAGCCAGTCCTGCGAGGGTTGATCCCAGGCTGCACCCGGTGGGATGGCGTCTGCTTCATTCACCCCACCTCCCCAGCACCCAGCATGGCACCTGGCGCGTGGCAGCTACTCAGTGAGCACGTGACTGATGGACTCGCTTGAAGGTGAAATGCTTTTTTAGATCTAGAAGTGCCTGTTGGGGGTCTGTGTGTGGGTTGGAAAAGAATTTCCAGACATGAGGCAGAATGAGAGAAGAATGAAGTTTATTAGAGAGGGAGACACTGTCCAAACAGTGGACTGGCTCAAGGTAGAGCTGACTCCTTTTGTGGGCTAGTAGCCAGTTTTTAGAGGCTCAAGACAGAGAATATTCCTACTGGAAGGGTGGCATTATGTGATGGGTTAGGATGTTACAGAGTGGGTAATAGGGTGGGCATTCTACCTGATACGGGGTCAGGGAACTGGCCGGTTTAAATGCCAAGGCTCATGGCAGCAGTTGCTGTAGGGCTTGGTTAATTCTGAAGGTTTTATCCTGTGGTATAAGGTGCCACATTTTCTACATTTTTTCCTAAACTTTGATTTGGGCATCCTTTAAACAGAGAAGGAAATGGCAACCCACTCCAGTATTCTTGCCTGGAGAATCCCAGTGACGGTGGGGGCTGCCGTCTACGGGGTCGCACAGAGTCGGACACGACTGAAGTGACTTAGCAGCAGCAGCAGCTGAAGGCTTTGCTTCTCAGTGTCTGAGAGCCGACTGTGGAAAAGACCCTCATGCTGGAAAGACTGAAGGCAAAAGGGAAAGGAGGCGGCGGCAGAGGATGAAATATTTCGACAGCATCACCGACTCAATGGACATGAGCAAACTCCGGGAGATAGTGGGGGACAGAGGAAGCTGGCATGCCGCAGTCCACCGGTTCACAAAGAGGCAGATGCCACTTAGTGACTCAAGAACAGCAAATCTGAGATCAGCTCCCACTGGCTGAGAGCCGCCCCAGGCAGTCTGGTCTGAAAATTCAACACCGAGTTAGGTCGGTGCTCCATATCTCATATCCAAGAAGGTGAGGGGTGTTGAGGGGATCGGAGATGCAGTTTTGAAGGACGAGAGTGTCCCAGGGCCGTGTTTACTGCAGATTCCGGGGCCTCCCTTCCTCGAAATGTCTTTCTATGCCCATTGAGAGCCTCGCTGTGCCTGGGAAGTGGGGATGGGCAGGGGAGGCGCTTCTCTTCCTGAAGGTGCCGCGGCGTCTGTGTGCTCCCAGGCGTGGCGTCTCTCCAGGGAGCAGCTGGTATGTGGGTCTGCCCCCCTCAAGAAGTCACTCAGGGAGGAATGTGCTTATATGAGTGATTGTTTCCCGCCCCAACTCCCCACCAGACAGAAAACCTCTTCCCAGCATGGAGAGTGCCAGGGGGGCAAGGCAGTGGCCGAAGCTCTACTCTCTGAGGTCCAGAAGCCAAAGTGCTGCAGGGGGGACCCAGGCCACGTGGGTCTCCTCTCCACTCCCCCCAGCTTGGGGCAGGGAGGATGAGAAAAGCCACTCCCAGTGCCGGGGTGAGTGCTCCCTTCCTGTGGCACTGAAGGTCTTTGAGGGACCACGAGTCAAATCCAAGGACAGAAATCTGGGGGCAGAGGTGGTCAGACCAGACTCAGACCAGAGAAGAAGCTAAAGACAGAACAGGGACCCTGACTCACCTCCGGAGAAGTCCTCCTCTGATGAGCTCTCTTTACGGGTTAAGGCGAGGCTTGAGTCCCAGGGACCTGGGCCTGAGGGGAGGTGCCCCTGAAGGGCAGGTGTAGTGTTACCAATTTAAAAAGTTGGGAGGAGTCAGGGGGGGGAGTGGAGAAAGTGGGGGCATGGAGGCTCTGTCTCTCCTTCCAGGATCCTCGACACACCCCGACTTGATGGAACCTTTCTCCCTCAGAGAAGGAGTTCTGAATGGGGCCACACTTCTGTGGGGAAGAAAGGGCTGATGGATTCCCTTCCAGCCATGTTCCTTTCTCCTCCCAGGTGACACTGTTAAAAAGTGGAACATGTCCAAACAAGCAGACATGAGTAGAGATGAACGTCGTCGTGAGGCTGGTGAAATAACCCGTTGGTCAAATCTGCTTGGAACAGTTAAATCCAGACAAGCCCCCGGATGCCACTGCGTGGGGTGCCCCTCCCTCTCAGCCCAGGTTCTGCCTCTCTCCTTCCACCTACCCCGTCCTCCAGAAAGAGCCCAGGAGGAGGACCGCGGTGTCAGATATCGCCCTGATCCTAGGGCGACCCTAAGAGCTTGCCATGGGACTTCTCTGGCGGTTCCTTCCACCGCAGGGGCCACAGGGGCGATCCCTTGTCTTAGAACTAAGATCCTGTATGCCAGGCAGCAAGGCCAAAAAGTACATAAAAGTAAATTTACATAAGCAACTTTAAAAGATAAAGAAATAAGTAAAAAATTTTAGAAAGCACGTGTCCTATCGGAACAATGAGAAACCTTTTTGCTGGTTGTCAGTGGGTTTCTGATGAAGGCAGCTTGTCCCAGGGATTCACTGGCAGAATTTCTAGCATAAAGTATTAGGGGGAAAAGTGTTGTCTTTGGAAAATACAACCTAGAACTTTTCTGTTTCTCCCCGCCCTCATCCCCAGTTTCTAAAATATTCATTTATTTATTTGGCCCCCCTGGGTACTAGTGTGGCATGTGGGATCCAGCTCCCTGACCTGGGATTGAACTCAGACCCCTGCGCTAGGAGAGCCGAGTAGAAGCTACTGGACCACCATGGAGGTCCCACCCCCCATCCCCAATTTTTAACACTGAGTTTTCTCTCTAGCTTCTGCTCCTTGCATCTACCTGGGATTTTCCCCTACGTGGCCCCTATCCTAACCTTTGGTTGCCAGCCTCCATTCAGATTCCAAGAGTCAGTAGTTTGGGGTCCAGGGTTTTTTTTCCTACCTGAGTGGTATTGCGGGGGTGGGGTGGTGGTGTCAGGAGGCAGTGATGCCCAGAGGGCCCGCCCACTTACCTCCTTGATTCCCCTGTCACCTCTCTCTCTCTTCTGGGGGCGGGGGTCACCAGCTGCTGCTGAGAAGCCTTTGGTCCAGTCAGAGGCCACTGAGGGGTCTCACAGGGCTGCTAACAAGCACCCAGGATTTTCCACTTCGTGCTCCTCTGCCCCTCCCCCACCATGAACGAAGGAAAAGGCACACGTACACACATGTTATTAAAATGAACTGTTTATATTATCTCAGTTGAGTCAATACATTATAATGTATTAAAATGGAAAGGTACAAAATTGAAATAAATACTTTCTGATTCATGTATAAATCTTTTTTTTTTTGTCAAGATGATTTTTATCGTCAGTACATGTCACAAGAAAACATTTAAGATGACACTGAAACAATCATTTGAATCATGGTGCATGGAGGAAAAAGGCAAAGAAAACAACTTTTGGCTTGTTTTGGCATGAGACTTTGATACAATTTGGGTTCCCCAAGACCATGTGAAGGGTGATAAAATAGAAATGCTCAAAACCGACTTAAAAAAATAAACAGGCTTTACAAAAACCCTTTTTTTTTTTTTTGATGAACCCAGCCACTTCTCTACATGGTCTGCGCTTACAGAAGATACATTCAGTATTGTCCACGGGAAGACAGCAACTGCCTTTCGTTTTAAAGAGCTCGGTGGAGGGGCTGAAGGAATGTGCTGCTGCTGAAGGCGGGGAAGGTGTGCAGGAGAACGGAGAGTCTAGACAGTCTTCAGGAAGGGCTCTGAGAATGAGGAGGGGGTGGAGGGTCTCTGGAACAAGAATTGGCGCAGAGAGAGGTGAGTTGTCCAGATCTGAAGCAGAGCAAATGTACAGGGTGGAGACAGCGGTCACTAGGGAACGTTTGGGCGGGGGCTGGGGTTTCGAGGTTCGGGGGGGTGGGGTCTTCCTGCCTGAGCAGTACTGGGTTTCCCCTCAGCCTGGGAACATTTCTATCTCAGCAAGAGGCTCGCCCAGTACTTTGGGAAGGCTGGGGACTCTTCAGGCACAGCAGCGTGGGGAGACCAGGACAGGTGTGGGCTCAGAAATGAACACCACGTAAGGGGCTTTCTCCTCTGGTTCTAACTGCTTGGTAGGTGGTTGTTAAGGCAATAAGGACTTTAGCAAGCTAGAAATTAAGGGCAGCTAAATTCAGCCAGATGGAAGGTAAATAAAAGGTGAGAAAGTGTTAGTCACTCAGTCGTGTCCAACTCTTTGGGACCCCGTGGACTGTAGCCCACCAGGCTCCTCTGTCCATAGAATTCTCCAGGCAGAATCCTGGAGTGGGTTGCCATATCCTTCTCCAGGGGATCTTCCCAACCTGGAGATTGAACCCAGGTCTCCTGCATTGCAGGTAGATTCTTTAACATCTGAGCCACAAGGGAAGCCCTAAGCAAAAGCCAAGGAGTCTCTTTCTCCTCAGCTACCTCCCCGCCCCAAGCATAGGAGGCCTCAGCTCCCAAAGCTCTGAGTGTCCAGTGTGTGAAAGCCCAGGGTTTGCCCTTTGGAAGGCTCTGTGGACAAGGAGGCTCAGCCCGGGCTGGAGGCAACTTCTCTCCAGACTCTCTTTCCTGAGGTCCTTTTGGGAGGGCAGGCCATCCATGGTCACCCAGCCAGGGACTGAAAAGTGGAAGCACCAAGGTTCGTGCAGAGTTAGGGCAAGTCCTTTGCTGTAGACTATCTGGCCCATCCCAATGGCCTTGAACTCTGCGTGTCCTGGAAAGCAAGGCCTGATGCTCAAATGCCCCAGTGAGACCCATGCTCTGCTAGAGGGCAGGACTAGTCCTTCAGGGTTCAGGAATGTTCCCCCTACATCAGATGGAATGACAATTATGAAGTCCATGGGAGTTTGAGGTCCCAACAAGGGTTGTAAACTCATGGCTGGCTCCTCAGAGGTTTTAAGGAAGCTCCTTTGATCTGAACACACTCACAGAGAAACATACAAAAGACTGAACAAAGCAGATGGAAGAACCTATTCCTTTGCCCTTGTTCTGGAGGGAAAGAACCAGACCTTGAAATACTATGCAAAAGATAAACCTTAAGAGTTGCCTCCATTCTGGGCAGGCTGGCTGGCAAGATGCAGGATAATCTGACTGTGCAGGCTTAGAACTGAAGAACTGGCTCTCAGACAGTTTCTAAAAGGTACAGCAACTCACTCCAGCAAATGCAAGCTCAGTAAAGAAGCTAACATCCCCTCCATCCTGTAGCACCAGGTTGCACCCTAATGCCAGGCTCTCCATGAGATGCCTGGGGCCTGAAGATGCAATGGCATGGATATGGTGGCAGTGATCTAATTACTCAGCCTCACCTCAAAAGGGGGCATTCATGGGGAAATGACGTGCAGAAGGAGAAATGCCAATTGCAATGGTCAGCTCTCTGGGGACCCGTGTCCTGCCTGACTTTTCTCTGGTGGAAGTCATACTATTTTGGTCCTAAGAAAAATGGGTGACATTTCTTCCAGGAATCCAAGGATTATAATGACAATTTCATAATAAGCCAATAAGACAAATTCATAATAAAACCAATGTGATCTCAAGCTGTGGGGTGCCAGATGAAACAAGATTGGTCAAGAGTTGATTGCTTTTGAAGCCTGCCGGTAGGTCTGAGGGACTTCATCGAACAACTTGATTTTTGTTTGTATTTAAATATATGTTTTGATTTTATTCACAGTATAAAACAAGGCCCCTTGGATGTTCTCTAACTTAACCTCTCATTTTACAGAGAGAACCCAGTGTCCAGAAACACATGGGGTGTTCACGCAGCATTAAGATATATTGTTTGGACGTTTAGATTGTTTCCACGTCTCAGCTATTGTAAACAGTGTTGCAGTGAACGCTGGGGTGCATGGATCTTTTTGAAAGATGGTTTTCTCCGGGTGTATGTGCAGGAGTGGGATTGTTGGGTCATATGGCAACTCTATTTTTAGTTTGTTAAGATACCATTATACTGTTCTCCATAGTGGCTTTGCACCAACAGTTTAAAGAAATCCAAAAATGTGGGGATATATGTATCTGCATGGCTGATTCACTTTGCTGGACAGCAGAAAATAACACAACATTGTAAAGCAATCATACTCCATTAAATTTTTTTAAAGATATATTGATTGGATTTACATCCTTAAATTAATGTCACGTTCTTCAGCTCTGCTGTTACCATGTTAAAAAGCAGGTGGCTGTGTTTTTGTAATTTAAATCCTGCCTATTAGCCTAAGAGCCGTAACTGCCAGGTACCCTTCTCCCATAAAGCCGTTAGAGGGCGCGTTCTCTGAAGGCTCTCTTCAGGCCCAGCATTTCTAAGGCACTCGCTCTCCACTAAGGTTCCAAGTGGCCACTTGAACATTTACAAGCAGCTGCTGTAGCTGCTGCTTCTCGGAGGAGCCATCACCAGGAAGGACACGGAATGTCCTTCCTGAACCCGTGGCAGTGTGGAGTTTTCTCTGGAGCCTGATAGAGGGCCTGGTGGGGGAAGGGGGTGTCACATTTCTGACCAGGGTAGGGGTATCAGAGGCTGGCATGGCAGCCTCTGAAAGGAATGCTGCTGCTGCTGCTGCTAAGTCGCTTCAGTCGTGTCTGACTCTGTGTGACCCCACAAACGGCAGCCCACCAGGCTCCCCCATCCCTGGGATTCTCTAGGCAAGAACACTGGAGTGGGTTGCCATTTCCTTCTCCAATGCATGAAAGTGAAAAGTCAAAGTGAAGTCGCTCAGTCGTGTCCAACTCTTGGCGACCCCATGGACTGCAGCCTACCAGGCTCCTCCATTCACGGGATTTTCCAGGCAAGAGTACTGGAGTGGGGTGCCACTGCCTTCTCCACTGAAAGGAATTAATCCCTTCAAAAATCTTCAGCTCAGGTTCCTTGATCTCTGTAGAGAAATGGCACCATAATCTAATTGGAATCAAAGATATGAATCCATTTGATAAGAAAAAGACTTTTAAGAACTAGCGCCTAAGAAGAGGGAGGCTGAACACTGGACTTTCCTCACAGTGACGACATGAGTAGGGAATCAAGGGGCCTTGGTAGCAAGTCATAGGCTAGCTTGAAAATTAAAATAAAAATGTTCTATGTACATCCTTGTAAGCTTATGAGGACACACCTCAAGGAGTGTTTTCCCAAAGGAGAACAAGCCAAGTAAAACAGGCAGCTCTAAGGTCCCAAAGGAGGAAGGTGAGGTGGGAAGTCCTGTACCATGTTTACAAAACCCAGGAAAGTTCTGGGTCCACCATTTTACACAAGGGAACCACCCTTTGGATTCTTGGGGTTCAGTTGAGATAAAAGTTAGCAGAGAGGTGCACAATGGAAAGAAGAAAACAAGAAACTTATAGTAAGAATTATGAATACTTGCCTGGCTGAAAAAGCGTGGCTTCCTGAAACAGCTAAAAGAAACAATGACATGTTCTAGGGAGATGAGATGCTCTGGGTGTAGACCTCCAGGAAAGCTGAGATGGCTGAAGGAAAGATGGGGTGACCGGATGGATGGACAGACCTTTCCCATTATTTAGAAAAATCTGTTCTGGCAAGAAACTTAGTAAATTTATAGATTTCAATTCTGCTATTTCTTACTCTCATTGTTCCTCCTCATCCTTGAAAATATAGGCAAACAAGACATCAGCTCATTTTTTTATTCAAAACCCTACCCCCTTAACTTGGTTTACAGACAGCCCAGTTGGGAGAGGGGCTGTGTGTCTCCGTGTACTGTTCATATTGACTGCAGTAACTGAGAAAACAGACTCTTTTTTCTCTTCCCCAGAAACTTACATAAAACATGGCGGTTTGGGAAGTATCATCTGAATTTCACAAATTTAAAAAAAAGGTCTCTGAGCTGCTGGTTACAGTCAGGAGAGCGGAAAGGAGTACTGTGGTTGGGGACCTGATGCAAATTTATAGCTGTGTTTCTTTGGGAAATTTACTTCCTCTCTCCAGACTTGAGTTTCCTCATTTGCCATTATGTAGACTACCGTGACTCTAAGGAAATATAGCAAGTGCCCCTCAAACCTAATTTTAAAAAGTCAATATATTTTGAAAAGCATCCACGGCAATGGTCAGTAATGAGCTTCAGTGCCCGTGGTCACAAATGTCCAGCAGGATGAACAAGACGAGAGACTGAGCTCTTAGGTCTGCTCTCTGCAGAGCGGGAACAGCAGCAAGTACCCGTGTTCACTGCACCGGCTGTCAGCTGACATTTCACTGCAAAGCCAAGAAGCCTGAAGACGTCAGAGGACCAGCTGTGTCTCTGGGTTTGAGGAGGAAGGAAAAGCCCATCTGGAGACAGGTCCGCAAAACCAAACATGCTGGAAATACTGGTGCTTCTAATAGCAATGTTGGTGGCACAATGCTGTGCATGTTGGTTCCTAGCAGTGGGGGTGGGAAGATATAGCAAAGGAAAGTCCTTGTGTTCTCTGGGGAAAAGCAAGCCCGTGATTCTGACTCGAGTAGGGGAAACACAGGATTCCAGGGAAGAGAAAGTCAATTCCATCTGCCAGAGACATTTCCTCCCAGTCCCACCTCCTTCCAAACTGGGGAGGAGCCCCCTCAAGGAAGAGAAGATTCTAGAAGCCAGGGTAATGTCAGACCGGTGGCTTGTGCCCTTTAAGGCATGACACGTCTTTCTCTTGAGCAAGCTCTGGTGTCCTGAGAAGGGCAGGGAGGCTGCCAGCACGGTCACCAGACTCCATGCAGCTCCGTCTCTTATGATCCACTCTTGCTCTCAGTGCACTGAAGATTCAGGAAGGTATAGTTGCCTCCCGCCTCAAAAAACATGTCCTCACCTTACATCTGGGGAAACTGAGGCACAGGAAGGACAAACAGTTTTCCTACAGCTCTCCTACCGATCTAGTCACACACCTGGGAGGAAAACCCTGGGTCTCTCTCTCTGAGTCTTTTGCTATCTCCCCTTGCCTTTCTGCTTAATTCGCATTTGAAGTCTATCTGCTTGTCTATCTATAATACATGTACTATTATGTATAAAATACAAATAATTTGTAGATTTCTGTCTAACTCCCTGTCCTTTTCTCCTTTTTAACATAACTAGGTTTAGCGGGGGAGGGTGGTGGGGGCGGTGGAAATGGACGTTCCATGGCAAGGGAAAACCACAGTACTGCTCAGAGGAACAGACTTCTAGAATGAGAGATGGCAGCCTTTGTCTATGGGGTGGGGGGTTGCTTCAGGTCTGGACTGTACAGCAAATCAAAGGGAACACAACTCAGCAGAAACCGACAATGGAGACGTCTGTGCCAGACGACATGAACTTCCACAACCTGGTTTTAAGGAACAGTAAATACAGTATAGATAGATAGATACACTATGCAGAATCGTGAGTCATAAAACAAGTTATAAATAGAATTATGCTCAATTAAAGACGGACATCGCAGGGAATAGTCTGGTCAACAACCAATCACCATTAGAATCAAAAAGTAAACCGGCCTTTTCACTGAGTACCTTCACGACGTTTCTCAATGCACTAAGTACATTTTAACCATGCAAAAATACACAAACATCTTAACTAGGTTTTGTTTTTTTTTTTTTTTGTAAAAAAAATCAAACACCAACATTATGCTTTTTTTTTTGTTAATTATATTGGTTAAAGTAACAGCCAGTGGCTGCCAAGTATCAGATACATCATATACATAGTTTTATACAGAATCTGGACAACACAACATTACACATCAGAGAAAGAGAAAAAGAGAAAGAGAAAGAGATTATTTGTTCCTTTGTGGGTTTGTTGTTGTTGTTCAGTAAAAAAAATAAAGTAAGATATGAGAAGCAATGCTAAGAAGGAAAACACTTCAACAAGTTAGGAATACATAGAGAGAATTGCTAATAGAAGTACAGGAGGAAAAGAGTTCATAGTTAGGTCTGTGTCTAGAATTTTCTTCACTAAGAAGCAAAAGAGCACAACAGGTGTATTTGTTTGGAAAAGCAGAAAGAGCAATTAACATCATGCTGTCTGGTTTCCAGCACGTTTCCAGCAAGGAGAAAAAAAAAAACAACCATAATCACAAATTAATTTCACAAGTTTTGTTTTCAAAAATGTCCTCCCTTACCCAGGAAGCTGGGTAGTACAGGGGTGGGGGGAGCTCAGTTTTGAGAGTCCTTGGCAAAGGTTTGGCCAAAACAGTTGGCCTTAGATTAGTTGGAGATATGAGCTGTCTGTGGGAATTCACGTGATGGAATGCGACGTCGGCTCACTGGGTCCCCAGGCTCCCTGAGCCAGCCGGTGATCTGGCCGAGGGAGCATTCAACCCCCAGACAGGTCTGCTAGCCAGGCCCAAGTCCTGCCCCTGAAACATCTGTCGTCAACACAACCCTAAGAATTCAACCTGGAAAGAAACAAGACCTTGAACGCAAACTATGGAAGCACTACCGTGGTCACGGTGAGATACAAAAATGTGAGAATTTAGATGTAATCAAAAATACAAAATCAGTTTCAAGAAGATTTGCTTTTTGTTTTGTGTTGAAACCATTACAGTGCAAGGTTTTTCAGATTACAGTAAAAGTTATGTGTCTGCTTACAGTAACCAGAGTAAGTAGCTGATTTTTCTCTGCTGGAATCAGAGGTCCCTGATAAGTGAGGATGCACCAGTCTGAAAGCAACCCAGGACGAGAAATAGATGTCTCAACAGAAACACGGGTCATGAGACGGTCTTCACCCCTTTGAACAGTAACAAAAGATGGTGTCCTTTGAACCACTCATTAGTATGAGTGTTTTCTTCCGTTGAAAATAATAATAATAATAAGTGGATGGTATTAAAATCCCAACCAGAAAAGGACTGGAAATCTGGGCTTGAAGGGTAGAGCATCTGAAGGGAGTTTCTCACGCCACTGAGCTTTCCCATCATACTTAAAAAGAATTGGTTTAGCATGAGCCTCTGGGCACTGCTGCTTTGTGCTTTGGCCTTTCATCCCAGGCTACTGGAAGAGGAGGAAGCACCACCTCATGGGGTCAAAGGAAACCGTGATGGAGGTCACGCCCTTGTGCCATCAAGAATCTCCTCCTAGGAGAGGACCATGCAACTGCTAAGCAAGGGCTGGGGTGCGGGTGGGGTGGGCAGGGACCAAGGAGCCCTTGTCTGGCCAAAGGGATGGCCTCTGAGCTCAGTCTCAGAGCCTCAGGTTCTGGGAAGGATGCAGAGGAAAGAGTCAAGAACCATACATCACACCTGAAAGGAAGAGCCACCCAGGGGGTGAAAGAGTGAAGTGACAAGTGACAGCCTTCATGTTCATGCTGAGGGATGGAGAAGAGGGAAGGGTGATGAGAAATAACACGATTCCATTCTAGAACTGACAGTCGGGATGGGTCAGGGGGAGGAAGGCGCCCTGGAGAGTCTCCAAGAGCCCTTATCTCTGTCCCAAGAGGTGGGGGCAAGCACTGGCAGCTGTGGGCATGAACCTCACGCCAGAAGACTGCCAAGCCCCTCTCCCTCCCACCCTTCTCAAGCCTCACCCTGAGTTCTTCTTAACTCAGTTGGGCAAACTCTCCCCAGGTCTGTTGAAATTAAAAGGGGATAGTTTTCAACAGCCATGGTGGGATCAGGGCCTGGGATCTGCCCATCCTACGTCAGGGGTTAGCAGCCCCATCTCCCATCCCCCTGGGACGTGACTGGGTGGTGGGATCCATCCACCTGTCTCCCGTGAATGACCTGTGTAGGTGAATGACCCCTTTACTCACACCTACACCTTGTGAAAAAGAAAAAACACACATTTCTCCATTCTGTTAGAAAGCTTCCTACCTTTGATATAGAATGTGAAGCGCCCAGGAAGAATGCAATTATTGGTTGTAATCTGGGCCCGAGAGGAACTTTGGGCACAAATTTTGCTACATTCCTCGAGATGAAAAGACAGTTCTGTCAGACCCTGCAGGCTCAGCGCCCCGACACCACGCTGGCTGTGCTCCCCGGGGGGCGGTGGACCACCATGTTCAGCCAAAGCATGGCATGAAGCTTCCCCCAGCACGCGTCCCTGGCTTGTTCTGACCCCAGGGGCTGTGGCATCGGGCCTTGCTTTTGGCACAAAGTGCTCACAGGTCCTCATTGCTTTGCCTATAAGAGACCCTGCACTCCCTAGGCTCCCCAATCCTGTTTCCTACCCAGCCTTCCATGGCGGGGTTAGGGGCCCAACCTGACCTATTATAGCACGGCAGTTGCCCTAGAAACATTCTTTGCATTCTTCCCCCAGCTCTGAAAGGCCTGGCCCTCTGGGGCACAGAAGTGGTGGGACTCCAAACAAGCTCTCTGCTCATACCTCTCTCTGGGTGCCACTGAGGGGCTGGTCACTTCCAAGCCAACTTAGGTCTACAGGGACTGCAGGTCTCCCCTTCAAAGCAGGATGTTTAAAGGCTCAAGCTGCTTTGCCCAAATGGCCTCAGCCAATGCCCCTGTTCTTTTTGAGATGAACCCTGAAACGCCTGCCTAGCTACATCTACTCTTGCCAAATGGTGTGTCTCTGATCTGGCAGTTGGTCATTAAAGTATCATTTGAGGGTTGTTGATCACAGGTGTACTTACACGAGTGAAGGGACAGGATAGAGTTAGGGAATGAGATGATAGATAGTGTGGCTTAAATGCTGAAGAAATGCCCCAAGATTCCTCTGGGCTGAGTTCCTGTTGCCAAACTTAGGCAAATGTGAAGCCTGGTGAAAATTTCCAGAACTGGGCTGCGATAACCCATTTTCAGTTTCTGAGACTGTTTAACACTGCTGACCTGGCTCAAAGAGATTCCCAGGAATGCGGCTGCAGAGAACAGGCACAGTCAGCCCAGGGACAGTGGTGGGGGAAGTGGGTTTGGTCAATAAACTGGTTGACCTCAATACAGCTGATTCTCCTCTCGTGACCAGCAGATGCTCTGGTCTGGTCTTTCCCCCAATACACTTAACCTGCTTAACATCAACAAGAGAGGGATTGAGAGATGTAGAATGTCTTTACCTTCAAGATACATGTTTTGAGTATGTTTATAAAGATGGTGGAAATTTGGCTTCCTCTTCTGAGCAAGAGAAAAATAGAGCTGAATGATTCAGGAGATGTTTACCTTCCTTTTAAGGACGATCTCCTGGTTCTTATGCTCATAAACATAAGGATGAGTTTAAAAAGGAGAAGCTAAGATATTTTTTTCTCCTGGGTTTTTTTTTTTTTTTTAAGAAGAAGTTCACAGTCTGGAGACAAGGAGCTTCATAGACTTTTGTTGAATGAGTTTGTGTGTTGATAACAGAATTCTGGGTTGAGAAGGAACCTTAGGAAGTGTTGCTTTCATTTTGCAGGAAAGAGATTGTACTTCAGCTGGTTCAGTGGATTGGTGGTGATTCCAGTTGCCTTGCTACTGCAAATGGATTGTGGGGAGGTGGGACTCTGTTTGGGAGGAAGACGGGGCTGGAGGCAGTTCTCCTTGGCCCTGTGATGGAACAGCACAGCTTCCTAAACAATCTGTGTTTCCACCACGGAAGTCCCTCCAGCCTGCTCTCACTTAGCCATGCTTAGAGCAAAGCACTGGATATAACAACTGGCAGACTTACAGTGGTCCAGTTTGCTGAACTGAACTAGGAGATTAAGAAATTAAAAATAACTTTAAAAAACCCGCTATTCCTCATCACTGTTAAACAATGAGGACTTAAAAAAAAACAAAAAAAACAAACCACTACCTATTGAATAACCTGTAGCTTTGAAATGAACTTACTTGGAGGTTAACATGTAATAGTTTAGAGGTGGGCATCTGGTTAGCGGTGACTGCAATAGATGTGCTATACCTGTACTTCAAAAACTCTTTTGATTATGCACCTCAAGATAAATATCAGCATTCATCATGAGAATAGACCAGTGTACCCGAAAGAATCATTGTTAAAAGGAATGAAATACAAATTCACAATTGGCCTAAAGGGGCATCATAAGAGTGAACGCCTTGCGGGGATCAGCCCAGGGTTTTGTATTTCATAGGAAACCTTGAAGGGTAGCTGACTGTGTCATGCCACTGTGCCTCCTTTTTCTCTTATCTCTTCCTAAGATGAAGCCTTCTCTCTTGTTCTCTACAACCCATGCACACATTCACAGCACCCTGCTGAACCTATACTGTGTAAACCCATAAACTCAGGATGGAGATAAGTGTTCGTGGACATGAAGAAATGATGACTGAGAATAATAGCTCAGGGGGATGGGGTAGATATGTTGAGGTTTTGGTCTTTCATCTCCTGGAGGTAAAGAGGTCTGCTATGGACTAAACATTTGTGTCCCCTGCCCCTGTCTCATGCCCAAATTCCATATGTTGGAACCCTAATTCCTGATGTGATGGTATTTGGAGGTAGAGCCCTTGACAGATAATCGGATTTATATGAGGTCATGAGGGTGGGGCCCCTATGAATGAGGTTAGTGCCCTTATAAGAAGAAGAATGGACCAGAGCTCTCTCTGCCACATGAGGACACGCCTATCCCTTCTCTAAGGGATCTTCCCAACCCAGGAATCTAACCAGGGTCTCCTGCATTGCAGGCAGATTCTTTACCAACTGAGATATTAGGGAAACACAGCAAGGAAGCAGCCACCTGCAAACTAGGAGGAGATCTCTCACTGGACACCAGACCTATGACATCTCGATCTTAGACTTCGCAGCCTCCATAACTAGCAGAAACAGATGTGTGTTTTTAAGTCCCCTAGTTTATGTTACTTTGTTACAGAAGCCCAATCTAAGACAGTCCTTGCCTAAATTCCTTATCTGCATCCCGTTTCAATCTCCAGATCAAGGCTAACGTGACTACAGGTGAAGCAACTTGTTTTCTTCTAAAGCAGTCTATCTTAGGGAAAGAGGAGGCTTCGCATTACTCTTCTCGATTTGTCTCTTCTTTCTGGTCAAGCCATCTTCCCTAAGACAGCACTGCTGTAGAGAAAGTCTCCTGGTGATCTTGCAGGAGGTATCTGCTAAAAGTGGTGGTCAAGGGAACCAATATATTGGTGTCCACTGGGGGCTGCTTTTTAGGGAAAGGAGAAGAAGAGTAGGGGACACATTGTGTTGAGGTCCTAAATCCAAGGTGTGCTACCCATAGGGGGCTCTGTAATCTTTCAGAAAGACCAGTAGAGGAAAAGAGCTGGCAACACCCCCATCATCTTCTCTCCCTCAGAGCTCAAAGAGCTGTCTCTGGACCCATCACTTTAAGGCTTGCCCT
Organism: Redunca redunca; assembly: GCA_006410935.1. Classification (NCBI taxonomy): domain Eukaryota; kingdom Metazoa; phylum Chordata; class Mammalia; order Artiodactyla; family Bovidae; genus Redunca; species Redunca redunca. The sequence goes on along the minus strand of SJYQ01011175.1, from coordinate 426,358 downwards.
TCAGCACTTGACATACAGGTTCTAGTTCTCTGTCCAGACTAGTAATTACTTGAGGACAAATTCTACTCCAGTGGCTCGGCTATTTTCTAGTTGAAGGACGAGTGAGTAAATAAGGAGACCAAGTTATGAATGAACAGGCTGGCTTTGCATCAAGAGTCCTGAGCCCTCGGTGCAGGGGAGGGGCTCTCCTTCTCGGGAGAGACTGCTTCAGTTTCGACAGCTGACCTGAGGCAAAGCAGAGTTAGAACCAGGGTTCTCCAAGGTCTGTGGGGCAGTCTGTCTGGAGGCAGCAACTCTTGTTGAATACAGAGGGTTTCTTTTCCATATGTTGACTCAAGCTGATAACTGAGGGGCCCCTGCTCTTAGTCCATTTCACTCTGAGTTGTTTATACACAAGTCAAGCCATTCAGTCTGCTGCAGGCTGAGATAAACGTCCCATCATAGGTGGACCCTCAGAGTTCTATTAGGCAGCAGGAAGAAAAGAAGAAAGGCAAGATAATCCCACCAATTTATGTGAGGGGTGCATGGCCATTCAATCAAGACACCCGAGCCCACATCGTGGTTTATCTTTCATTAATCAAGGGAAGTAGGGCAAATGATTCAAACCCCAATGTCACTTTTCCTCCTCTGTAAATTAAGGATCTACATTAAATTCCCCCAGATAATAAGATCACGATTAACATATCCTTAAAAATGACTTGTGCAAAACAGCAGCCCACCTTTTCTGAAAGGATACTGGACTGATACGGTTAGGGATGCAGGTGGTCATCACCCTCCCCATTATGAAAAGATTCCAGGCCATGGATTGGCAACAAAGACTTATTTCATGGAGGTTAAAGAGAGAATGACTAATGAACCAGACAGACCTATACTCTGTAAACCCATACAATCAGGGGATTCCAGTGAGAGCCTGTTTATTCTATTATCAGGGTCTAATGTTCAGAACAGCCACCCATGATTGTCTACTTAGACATGCTGAGATTCTGAGGTCTGTACCAAAGGCCAGGCCACTCTGATGGGGAAATGTGAAGTCCAGGAAGGCTGGGAAGGGTCTTGTGCTTGCCAAGCTTCTTTGTGCCTTGTCTCATCTAATGTCTGAATGTCTTTTTTTAATTCTCAGGACATAAAGGCAAGCTAAAGAAACTGTGGGGCAATCTGTGTGTAAGGCTGAAGAAATCGGAGGCCATTGGGGAAAGGGTCAGACAAACCCTAATTTTTCTCGGCCTCCTTTTCATCAATACTCTTTTCATGGCATCTGGAAAGGCCCAGAACCACTGCATTAACTATAGAAGCAAGCAGGCGTTTCCTCAGATCCCAAAGACTCAGCCCCCTTTAGGATATGCTGAGCCCACAGCGACCAGGTCTTAGCTGCTACAGGGAGCACCCAAAGCTGGCTGAGGTCTAGTCACTCTGGGAGGCTGCAGTGGTCTTAAAATACCCTAGGATGTTGGACTGACCAGGGCTGAACCAAAACTTTTTAAGAAGCAGAGAGTGGGCTCTTTTGTGTCTCCTGGGCATCTTTGAGCTTTCAGAAATCCCATGCAACATTCAAGCCTTCCTGCCCTTTGGCTTTAAATCAGACTTGGAATGGTTGATGGACACCTTCTAATCCTCTGATTTGCCCTCACCTGCAGAGATGTGAGGCCCATAACCCTGTCACCACCACTTGATGACCTTATTCCTTCTGGCTTCCACTGCACTGAGAGGACCAGAGGAATGGGTTTTAGACACACCCAAGCTGTAGGGAACTAGGCTTTGAGCCAAGCCGTGCACATGAACACACATGAGCCCCTCTTGAGCCCCGCTCTGGAAGCTCTGGGAAGCCTTCAAGGAGGGAGAGGGTTTAGCCACAAGGGGACGCCATTCTCTGAATCACATTACCAATTGAAGAGAAACTGGCTGCGGTTTGAAGGACTCTTCTTTCAAAGAGGCTTGGTGAATGTGAGCAGACAGTGGCATTGCTGGAAATTGTCTTGCTTTCTTATAAGAAGGCAGCCAACATCTCACATGAAGCAATGATGTCACCCAACTGTAAGCATGGTCAACCCAACTTATCTATCTTTACATATCCTATGGAGCCTTTAAAACCCAACTCAAAGGCCAGTCTTTTTGCAGCTTCCTCTTCTCTTTCTGATTGGAAGCATGGCTTCTTGTTCAGGATGCCCCTAGCACTCTGCACTGTCTCAGGACTCTGCTTGTCACTGTACTATGATCATTTATGTACATTTCTTGCCTCTCATATTTAATTCCTTGAGGTGTGTTTTCTCTTTAGTGCCCCTACCATTCTAGCCCTGCTGTTGGCAGAGTAGGTGTTTGATACATATTTGAGAGCCAGCTGACAGACCAAATCTGAAGTGGGAATCCTGTGTGGCAGGAAAGCTGCAGCGAGGTGAAATAAGTTCATCATCCACCCACCTGGTCCTTGCAAGGGGCATAGCACATGGCAGACTTAATGGTCCAAGATCAAGACGTCTCTACCACGGCTGTACCACACTTCAAATGCAGGGTAAGAGACATTCTTGCATCCTTTGCCACATCCCATTGAAATACACGTTCCACCTCTAATTTCAAAGTGACTTCAAAGTACCTCAGGCAAACATAGAAGTGATCCTTGCCTCAAAACAGGCCACCAGAAAGCAGCTAGAGATTCAGAAGTGGGGTCCAGGTTGGAGATTTCCCCAGAGGTTCAAGAGCAAGACACAACCGTAAGCAGGACTGAAAGCAACTCTATCTAGAATGATCACATCCCGAGACAGTGCCCTCTCCCTTCTCCAGGACAGAGAAGCGTCCAGACTAGTAACAGTGAAAGAGAATGCATAGCAGCCTCAGGTCAGGGCGCGAGAAGCGTCCAGACTAGTAACAGTGAAAGAGAATGCATAGCAGCCTCAGGTCAGGGCACATGCTTTCCACAACAACCCAATAACAAAGGTCAAGGCCAAAGGCCAACCTGCCATGCAGAAAACACCTTTTTACAATGAGGTGAAGCTTAACTCCCTCCTCTCCATCCTCATGCTCCCTCTGTCATGCTGGAAATTCCCTCTCAACTAAAGGAGCTTTGCTTGTGGGCCAGGGGTGGGGCACCACATGGACCATACTGTAGGCTGGTCTGGCTCAGAGGTCATGTCACACCCTCTCCCAGGGTTACCTGTAGAGCCTGGTGCATTTGGGTCCTTTCTCTATAAGAAACAGATTAAACCTGGTGCTTAGGACCATGAATGCGCCTACCTAAAATGCCTCTGCCCCAGCCACAGCAAGGAGTTCCTTCTGTTCACCCTGGAATCTCCTAGGTACCTGTATCCTGGTGACAATTTGGAGGTGCAATGGGTCTGGTCATCCAGGAAAGGTGACACCAAGTGTGGAAATGCCCAGAACCTACATGGAGAGAGAAGTCAGCCCAGGATCCAGAGTTTGGAAGGGTTTCCAGCAAACAAGGTCTATGGGAAAGTGGGGGGCTTGAGATGAGTGGAAAGACAGAACAAAGACAGGAGGGTGTGCAAGGCTCCATAGTTAAATTTCTTTCAGCATTGGGTGAGCCGGAAGATGGTGGTGCAGGAAAGGACCCCATGGAAACTCACGTACAAGTGGGCTCCTCTGAATCTACATTAGTTATGTCCCCAAGGGAACAGGGAATAATTAGAATTGTGCTTTCTAGTACCTAAAAAACAAAGCAAAACACTTCTTAGACAATTATTTCAAAAGAAATTTTGGAATCTTGGGAAGCTCAGTGAGGTGGCAAATTCCTCAGAACCTAAAACCAACTTTGGAAGTCTCTTGTCATTGTGCCTATGTGTGTGTTTTGTGTGTGGGTGTGTGGATATATCATATATTTCCACTCACCTACTTAAAGTATATAGATAGATTGATAGATAAATATATATATATTTATCATTAGATTTTTTTCCCCTTCAAGTCAACACCAGTGTGTTCCAGCTTCAGTACACATTTTATCTGCATTTCGATTTATACACAGACCATTATACCATAAAAAGAGAGAAATAGCTGAGAACAGGCAAGGTATAATCTAGCCAGAGCTGTTGAAATGCCGGTTCGGCATTGTTAAGGAAAAAGGCAAACCTCCCCAAACACAAGTGAAAATGTCTGTTCTTAATACACACAAGCAATTCCTTATGATCATCAGAAGGAAAAAAAAAAGGAGGAAAACAGGACATAATATGAAATTGAATAGTAAGCATTTTTCTTTTTTTGTAGTCATTGCATGTGTTTCAAGGGAAAACATGGCATTTGTAGAAATTATTCTCCCCTACTTCGATTACAACTTTTCCCTAGCTCCCTGGAGCTGGGGAATTAAAAAAAAAAAAAAAAACATGTACAGAGTATCACTCAAGTATCATTTTAAAGGTTCTTTAACTTACAGACCTTTCTTTATCCCATTGAAAACATATTTAATGAAGTTGAGAAATGTCTTCCATATTTTGGCAAAAGATACAGAAAAATACGAAGTTTCTAGGACTCATAACCTGAATTGCTTAGTTAAAAGAAAGTCATTGTGTTCAAATTACAGAAAAGGGGAGTCGATTGCAGATATTCCACCTTGAAATTTCTATTCAAGCTCCCTTCACCCTGTACTGTAATTGGTCAGGATTCTTCTGTAATTGGGTCTTTATGGCATCGCTGGCTTGTCAACTACAAACATTCCCACGGTGCCATTCCTCTTAACACATGGTATGGAAGAGGATTTCACAAGGCTGGAGGAGATGTAAGGCTGGGCACAGGGTGGTTCACCACCAAACAGCACAACGCAAAGAAATCAGCCTAGAGAAAACGGTGAAGTCAAAATGTCGAAAGCGACCAAGACGGATGAAAATGCTAGGGAGTTCGTGGGTACCGTATTCCATGCCAAGAGATTGAAATTAAAAACAGAAAGCTGGGACATAAATCAAAATTGAAAGCTTCAAAAAGTCAAAGCCAAACCAATGTTTCCTTTTTCCCCCTGCGCACAAACCTTTTGTTCTAAACCCACTGGCATTAAGATCCATCATTTTATCTGGAAGATTCAAGTCTGCAGGGACACGTTTCTTCCATTTGATCACACGAGTCCACAGAAATAAAGCACCTTTGGAACCAAGAGTTGTTCAAGAATCCTAATGTCTTATTCAATGTGTCGAAAAAGTACAGTTAAAATAATTAGAAGAATTCATCAAATGACAAACAATAATATCGATTCTGGGTGAATCAGCAAAAGGGCTCCCAGGACAATTTACAACTAAGAGGACAAAGCACAATCAAAGGCTGTGACATTTCATGAATAGTCTGTGTTATAGCTTTGAACTTTATTGCAAAGCAAAAAATATATATTTATATATATATATATATATTTTTATCTACATTTCACCTCTGACATTGTACACAACACGAAAGCACAGGAAACCAAAAAAATCATAATGAGGTAGATACATAACACTTACAGATGAAGGAGACTAAAGAGTTTAAATTTGGCTTAATACTGTGGTCACCAATGTATGCATTTTCAACACAGCAGCAAGCGTGGATGCACAGGGCAAGAAGCCCAGTGATCTCGAACCCCAAAATAAGCCCCATTAAAAAAATACCTGTTTCAAAATGGAAAAAAAAAATTTTTTTTTAAGTCAGGGAATCATGTGTGTTCAATTACAAGCCCTGGTATAATAAAGAAAGTTTGTATTTTTGCTTTTGTGCCCAGGAAAAAATATATAATTATATAATATATCTCTCTATATAATTTTCACCTATGTAATTAGGAGTAACCTGCCCCACAGGGCTCTCCTCTGGATCCCTGCAGGTGGGGGTGGGGCAGCCTCGGGGGTTCAGCGCCTAGGGGTTGACAGTAAGGGTGTGTATGGGCACCCTCACCTCTGCAGCCATTGCACCGGGGACTGCTGGTCTCGGAGGGCCCTTGACACATGCCTGGAAATAGCTGGCCATCAATTCAGCTGTGACGTCTCCAGCATGACTTTACCGTCTGAGGATCCCCTGCTCTCCTAGTGGGTGAGGTCAAGAGCACCTACTGATTTGGGTTGCTGGGATCGTCCCTTTCCCTTTATCACTTCCCTTTACAGCCTTTCCAAAAGAGAGCTTAAAAGGCCAGCGAGAAGGTCATCCTCAGCCTTGGCTTTTACTATAAATGCATTTTGCACTGTAAAATGCACAGTCAGGCAGTGGTAGCTGATGAAAAAGCCAACTAGTCCTTGTCTGATGTCTTGGATGGGAGAAGGATGGAGTGAGGTAAAGGGACCAGGAGAGGCACCTGGCTGGTGGAGGCAAACAGTGGGAGGACAGGGCCATGAAATGACCAACCAAGACAGGGTCGGCTCAGCCAAGTGCGGGCAGAGACCTTAGGGGCTCCAACCGGAAGGCGCAGGAGTAACCTGGGCTCGAGGCTAGTGACTCTTCAGGCCCTGGAGACCCTAGAGGCAGCACGGAGGAAGCGGGGCTCAGAGACGCTGACGGGGCAACAAGCGAGCTTGAATCAAGCTTCCATGGACTCTTCAGTAGGTATTTTGTCTCTGCTTGTGATCCTGCTTTGGATGGGATTTGTGTTGCTGGGAAATAGCTGGGAATGGGTCAGCTCAGGCAAGAGGGACAAGAGGAATGCCTGGTGAGTCTGGGAGACTCAGGATTGGGGGAGGGAACAGGGTGGGAAGGCTGGTACCTGAACAATGGCACTTGCTTAAAGTCAGCCCATGCTGGGCGGGACCCAGCCCTGCTCTCCAGGATGGGGGTGTTGCTGCACTGTCCCATCTGTCTGTGGACCACCTTTCTCCTCTGCTGGACTGCAGATCCCCTCAGAGAGCACCTTTCCCCTCTGCCGCCCCAGTGCCTAGCACAGTGCCTGGCACGTGAAGAGCATCACCCAGGCAGGCTTGCATTTTTAGAAGATGCAAGGAGAGAAGAGTTTGGGGAAGAAGGGAAGGGGCCACAATGTTGTAAGAACTTTAAAGACCCTACATTTTCTCCCCCAAGACCATAACCAGGAACCTACTCCTGTCTTCTGAAGTACATCTCAAGGCAAGAGTCATTGTTTGAATTTTGAACCAAAAAACATCGTCCCGAGAAGGAATAACACAGCGGCAGAACGCAGTGCGAGAGGAACTAAAAACAATTCATCTGAGGACGTGCAGAAACCAAGTCACAGCAAAGTGAGCAGCCATCTCCAGCCTGGAGCTGGGCTGTGGGGAGGGGACGGGGTCGATATATCTTAATTTTGCATCGTTTCAGGAGACAAAGACAAGGTGAGCTTATGACCATCACTCTCAAGCGATTCCCAGTCTTGCCCCCCTAGGAATTCCCAGGAAGCGGTGCTCGAGGGCTCACTAATCCAGGGACTAGACTCCAGGCATTCAATAAGAAGTATTTTCCCTCGAGGGGAGGCCTTGAGGAAAGTCTGGTGCTATTTTGTCTGTGACTGTGTGGACAAGCAATAATCGGGTAGCGTCTGAGTCCCCTTCAAACCCTGAGATTCCATTGTTCCTTTGTGCTCTGAAGAAGCCCCAGCTCTGCCCAAGGACTGGGTTTTTTTTTCTCAGTAGGTAACTGCTCTGACTACAGCAGGATTAAGGTTGTGCGTGTGTGGTGTGTGGTGTGTGGTGTGTGTGTATGTACACGCGTGCTCCCAGGAGGCATCAAGCTGACGTAACTGTAAACAAACATGTAAATTAGGAGGCTGACCTATGTTTGTGCGGAAACAGGGCATAGGGCTCTTCTCCCCCCTCCCCAGCTTTCCCTGCTCTGCCCTTTCCTGCCCAGGTGCTCCTCCTCTCTCGTTTATCTTGTTTGCCTCCCTTAATCAGTTCACATCACAGTGAAAACCACTTTTTTCAGCCTAGTATTTCCATGCTGGTCATTTCATCCCTCAGCTTAGGAACTTAACAGTGGCTCCTGACGCTCATCATCCCAAAAGCCAATGGATCGGTTTCAGTTGTCAAGACGTTTGTGAGTGCGTCTGCCTGTCTTGCTATTTTCGTACCTTTCTGGTTGGGATCCACAAGGGAGGTCACCAGGCTCACTTCCATGTTTCAGAGACGAGGAAACCGAGGCTCAAGGAAGACAAGTGACTGGCCCAGGAAGCAGGGACAGGAAGACGATGTAGTTTCCCTGGCTGCCCACACCTACAAACACCGCTTCTCTCCGAGTGCCAGGCGGGTACGGGGACTTGCCTGTCGAGAATCCTCCTCCTCTCTGCCCTGTCAGAGCCAGTATCTTCAACAGCCTTCTCAGAATTTACCCAGTGAAGGTTAAGTTTCTGATTCTGTCCTAATTCCTACTGGACCCTTAAAGAAATAACCCACTTGTCTGGAGAACACCTCTCCTTTCAAGATCGATCACACAAAACCCGCCACTACAAAATGCCATGAAAGGAGACACAGAAGTTCTCAGGACACCAAAGCAGACACCATCTCTCCAAGAACTCACGTGGGAAACAGGCATCCTTTCCCACGGGGATACCCCGTTTCATAAACTGTCATTAAACTCTTAGTCCTCTGAAACTCGCTCTTCTCCTAGCCTCTATGGCCATCTACAAGGAAGCAAAAATGCCAAGACAGCCTTGGTCCCAAGCTGTCCCTGCCAGGCACTCTTGGCTAGCTGGCCTCTGGGAACCACTGGGAAAGGGCACAAAGAGAAGCCTGGAAGACCAAAGATCCGGGTCTGACCCCCAGCTGGACCCCTGACTGGCCACAGGACCCTTGAGCTCCCCATGCCTCAGTTTCCTCATCTGTAAAATGGGATGGGGTTTCTCATCTTGCCAAAGGTTTAGATGACATCACTGTTCGCAGGTACCAGGACACGGCCTCCCATACTGTTGGCCTCAGTTAGGGTGAGCTGCCTCTGACGCCTCCAGCCCTCTGGGAAGGTTGATGTCACCTGCCCACAGGTCACACTGATGGGACTTACTCTGACATCCTGAGACTCTGGGAATCCTAAATACTCTTTTCCTCTAAAGCAACTGTCCCCTTCCCCCACAAGAGGACACACAGCATCTCAGATGAGGCTCTTCCTCCACCACAGACAGGGCTCGGGGCTGCACCTGACTTCTCTGGCCAAGGCACCCGGAACTCTACGTGTCTGGGGCCGGCACGGTCTCTGATACCAATCAGTGGCCACCACCCACCTGAAGCTCCACAGTGGGACTCATCCCCGGAGGGGGAAGACTCTCCTGGGCAAAGCTTCTGTTTGTGCTTTGAGCGAATCGTTACCTCTGAACAGGCACAATCACCGGGCGTAGATTTGTGGTGGAAACTCAGTGGCGCTCCAGCCCTGGGAGGCAGGCATGTCCCTACCCAGACAGGCTGCTTGTCACAGCCCCCAAAGAGGTGCTGGACACTCTGACCAGGCCATGGTGGAGGAACCATGGAGTCCACTTCCCCTTGGCTCTGGTTCATTCGCCCTCAACTCTGAACATCATGGAAGACCCGGAGCCTCTGAGTTCTCTAGGCTGGCCCAGGGCCTGAGCTCAGATGAGCTGATGGGAGAGGAGTGGGGTCACAGGGTTCACAGGGTCCCACCAGCCCCTCAGTCGCTTTTTAAGCAGGGCCAGGGGTTGAGAAATCTCCTGGTATCCTGGCATCCTGGCACCGATTCCCTAGATGTTTTCTGAGCTGTAGAGATGAGCTGGCTTCTAGGAAAGACTCCTAGGTCTGTGTCAGATAGGTCTAAAAGTCTCCAGAATGGTACTTCCAAGGGTAAAAGAACTCCTCTTCAGGAGGAAAAGAGAAATAATGAGTGATAACTTCCAGGGATGGGTCTTAGCAGGAGTGAGCTATGGAACAGGACAGAATGCAAATAAACAGCACTTGAGTAAGATCCCCTGAGTCGCTAAGAGTCTGTGTAGGATGGGGAGGCAGGGAATGAGGCCAACAGGGAATATGCATTCTTGTCAGAGGACCGACCTTTCTCATTCCAGAGGAATTCCATTCAAGCTCCCACCAGCCATGGGGTGGAAGCAGGTTGTGCTGGAGCAGTTAGGCAGTGTCTGAATTTATCTTTTAAAAAGTGTCTCGGATGGCTCGGCCACCTTGTGCAAGATGTGTAAACTGTGTGCAAAACTCAGCCTTGTGCAGACAACCGGAGAAGTTGAGAAGCTGCCTTCTGCGTGCAGGGTTGCCCCTGCCTACATTGTGCTTTGTCTAACCTCAGGATTGCTCTTCTGCCCAGCAACTCCTCTGTTACACCTTGTGAAGAAGCGCTCGGCTCAGATGGCTCCAGGGTGGTTTGTAAGTGAAACCTGGAACCGCTCATCTCTGGAGCTAAGGTTGTGTTGCAAATACCTCCAAGTGACATGCAACCAAGGGCTCACCTTTACAGTGCTTCAGGGGTCACGTTCTTGGAGACATCCTTTCTGTCTGACTTTCAGATTGAAAGCAGAGGCAGTAACCCCACTCAATGGCTGCCAAGGGAGGAGAGGGCAAGCAGGAAACAGCACGAAGGCAGGGAACTGGGCTTTGGCACAGGGTGGAGTGCATCCAGTCGGTGGGAAGGATGAGGCTGGCGTAAAGCTGGGTAGGAAATACGAGTTCACCCTCTGGGGACAGGTTACTCCATATAGAGGCCCACAAATAAGGAAAGAAAAATCCCCGGATCAAATCCTTCCCAGAGTAGCTGGCTCCCTGCCGGGGTCTTTATTCAGGACCAAGGTGTAGGTGCTAATTTAGCTGCAGGTCCACAAACATCCCCACCCCACCCCCACCCCCGAGGTCACATGCTCATTGTTCCACTTAAGCCAAATTTTTTTCTTGCCTTAAGTCAACACATCCCCAAACACCCTATAAAAGTTAGACTTTATCAAGAAAATAATTATTTTGAATAGATAAGAGGATGGAAAGCTTTTTTGTAAACATATAACCGAAATGTAAAAATACACATCCGTTCACTTACAGAACCAAACAGGGTTACATCGAATCATTGAAAAGGAAAGAAAAGGAAAGTTTTCTTGGGAGCTCTTAAATTTAGGAAAAGAATCACTGTAGCATGCTCACCTTGAACCAGAGGTTGGATATTGTGGTTCTGGTACAAAGAAAAATCTGTGCGGGAGATGGAGCGCGGAGGCGAAGGCGGGAGGGTTTGCATAGTTGCGAAAACAGTGGCTTCTCATCAAGGTGAACAAGTGCGTCGTCTGATAAAATAGCATTTGATTATTTTTTTTTTTCTGTTCATGTCTGTTTACGGTATTTTTCTCTGTTCATCAGACATTTCATCCATGGAAGCATATATACAGTACACACACACGCATGCAGACACTAAGCTCTGGAATTACACAGCCGTACTTAAAAGGACCCCACACCACTTGTTCCAGGCAAAGTTTCTGTATTTACTCATCTGCTTGTGCTACAGTCTAACCCTATTTCTTGTCAAAACGCATCTTTCTCTCTTTAGCGAGGGAAGGGGCAGGTGAGAATGGGGGCATCGAGGAAAGCACCAGAAATGGTTCTAGTCTCTTACTGATCTTCTCTGGAAATGCCTCATGTTTTGCTCAGGGGTTCACTACTTCCTAAGAGATGGGGGGAAACAACCGCCTCTTTCTTTGAGCTTTTTTGAGGTAAACATGATTTTGTTAACATCTTAGGCAGCGGACGTTTACAGTGCTATCGAGAAAACTTAGAATAAGAGAAAACAACACCAAAGTATAACATCAATGCTCCAAACAGTTAGAAAGCATGTCTGTGTTTTCATTGATTTCCCTGTCCTCACATTCAACCAAACTCCTTCTAATACCATATAGAACAGGACAGTAATAAGACTTATTTCCTATATCATACTAGGCATTCCTCATCCCATCCCACCAGAAACCTCTCTTGCTCACGTACTAACAGTTGCGAACCAACTGAAAATGAAAAGAAAGATGAACATACTTTATGCTTTTTCATTCTTTCTATCTGCCTCAAACATATATATATATGTGTGTATATATATATATGATAGTTTACATTAATATAGGAAATAGTGAAGGTTTTTAAGTTACATTTTATACAGAATCACTGCATCTTATCTTTATTTTCTATTCTCTCTTTCTTTCTTTTTTTTTTGGATAAACAATTGGCTGTAACAATCTATAGTAAGGCTTCACAGAAAGAATTCTGCATGTTTTGTTTTTCTCTAAGAACCAAAGTTTATAAAATGAGGTTTGATTCTAGCACCTTATACAGTATTAGTGATGTTGTTCCCTTGGGAGAAATTAGCACTACCCAACCCTTTAGGTGAGGTCTATCAGTTACACGATTTTCAAAGGTATTGCCGAAGGGAGGACATACAGTTCGGTGGAGATGGAAGAGCAGGAGGGGAAGAAAGCAAAACTTCAAGATAGCAACGTACAAACTAAATCTTAAAAACATGCCAAGTTGCTGTCTCCAAATTAATCATGATTTCATGTTTGAGGGCCATTGATGAATCCTCTGAAGTTACCCTTCCCCTTCCCTGTGAGGTAAGGAAATATGATGTCTATTTGAGATGGGGAGACTGAGTCTGGGAGCCATACCCAGAAAACGGTCTGGGTTAAGTCACAGAGTCAGAGACCCCCAACCTCTAGCCTTTTATTCCCAGTCCCCCATCCCCTTTGATGGGTGGGTCGAGATTTTGAAAAAGCAGCCTTTTGGCCACTGATGAGGAAGCAAAAGCAACAAAGAAATTTTGAAAATATCAGCACCAAAGGAAGTACAAAAAAGAAGCTGCTCTTGGCTCCCTTCGCAAACGTTCCATGTTTATGGAGACAGCGACTTTTACAAGAAAGGAGAAGAAAACTCATCACTGGAAGTACCCTATCTCATTTGTTGGCGTCCTTCCCAGAAGTCAAAACTCTCCCCCAGAGCTGTGAGTTCCCGTTGAGTAGTGTCTATTTTTGCAGAGGAGTAATCAACTCCCACCAAAGCTGCATCAGAACCTCAATTATATAATTATTTAACGATAGTGATATCTCTATATCTATTTATATATGTATACATTATGTCTTTTACTGCACTGGCACGCAATACCAAGGAGAAGCCCTGACACTGCCGTTTGCTGCAAGTGGCTGCCTTGTCTGGAAACACGAGAAGCACCGCAAGAAAAGGCACCACGAGGTTTCAAGAAGTTAAATTGTTTGTTGTCACTGCCCTGACCTCGCCGTGGTGGGGCAAACAGAAAAAGTCCTTCCTCTTTAGCAAGAACCCTGCAGCCAGTGATTCAAACAGGAACCCAACCCACGAGCATCTACCCATTTCAACTCACCAGGGAGAGAGGGAAGAAAAGAGCCTGATGCGGTTCCTTTGACGGAAATGTCTTTTTGGCCCATAGAAAAGGAAAACCTTTCCATTTTTAAAAAGAAAAGTCAGGAGGTGGCGGGGATGGGTGGGGGGAGGAGGGGACTGAGACACTGAAAACCGAGCTCTCCTAACGAAAGTGAGAATCAGAACAAAAATCTTAAGCTAAGGAAAGTCTTTTTATGGACATCTGTCTTTCTAATATGTTTCCTTGGTGGCAATGCATTAGCACACACACACACAAAAGAGAGATAAAATGAAGGAATTACATCCATAGGCACTGTTAGCCACAGATAGCACCGGCTCTAGATTAAATGAGGACAGAGAGATGTCCACACCTGTCCACAGAGCTGAGAACCATGAGTGTTGGCTTAGAATCTACATTAGAATTACTCCATCTTTATAGACTGGCCAAGAAAATTGGAAGTTGTTGGCCATTCAGAGCACCGAGAATGATGTGTGCCACTGGCAAACCAGAAAAGGAAAGGGGGCAGATTGCAGAGTGCGTGGGAAATGACATCTTAATTTTTATTAGTCACTTGCCGGCCTTGAAAGAGCCCTCCCTGTGTTTCTCGTTCTAGGAGGGGGACCACACTCCATGGGGATGGGGAGCCTGTCCTTGCTGCAGAGGGTCTGGACCTGATGCAGGGACGGGTAGAGCCATCCTCACCAGCCCCATTCCTTCTGTCATGCCTGGTCGGGGCTGGAGAAGGGATGACAACTGGTCATGCCGGTGTGACCTGCAAGGCTTCTGGGACTTGCTGTTTAAGCCCATGGTGACAAGATGGGGGATCCTGAGACTAAGATCAAAAGGCTTACTTGCAGGGACCCTTCCTCCCAAAGCCCGGTCAACACAACTCAGGAGGCTGCTCAGAGGGAGTCTGACACTGTGGTCTCGGTGACAGACTTATTTAAATTGAATTATTGCTTTTCCTTCTGGTTCCTTGAATTGTTATTTTTTTCCCTTAAGTTGTTCAAGTTCTGATGTTTATCTATACCAAAAATGATACCCCCACTTCAGTGTGAGGAAAAATGAATTATTCCTACCATTTTTCAGCCATCTATTCATCCACACCTACTTTGGGGTCGTGGCCAACAGGGGCAAAAGACTTTTGCCAGAAGAGACCTCTGTTTGCAGACAGCCCCCCTCTAGTATCTTCATGGGACAGAAAGAAGCCACCTGGACACCCTCCCCTCCCCTGCCCCCAAGCCTCCTTTCATGGTAGTTTCAAGCTACACGCCTCCTGCAGTAACAGACCTGAGTGTTCAGGAGACTGACTGCCCATAGTTTCAGGAGAATGGTCTCTGCCCATTTGTTCCTTCTAGGGGTTCCCAAAACTTCCTTCTTGATGGGAGAGGCATTGCTGACCTCTGAGCCCACTGCCTCTCCACAGACCCAAAGTGACTGGTGTCCTGACCACAGGCCCGGAAACCCCAGTGGGTAGAGTGGGGATGGGTGAGTGCAGCGCAGTTCTGAGCTGCTGGGACGGGGAGGGCCAGGCCCCAGCCTTCCCAGCTCCTCCTGCCACTGCCAACCAGAAGAAATGGCAGAGAGAAGGAAACCCACATCTGTCTCTTCTCCTGCTGCCTATATGAGACCAAGAGCCAGCACGATCCATGGCAGCCGGAGTGCTGTTCTGTAGCTCTGGAGAAGAGAAATATTGATGGACTTGGCTCAGAGATCTTCCCTTACTGTCAGAGTCAAGTGCCCCCTCAGCTGGAGGGGCTCAGCATTTGCTCTGTGTCTCTGCGTGTTGAGTGCTAAGTCATCAGTCGTGTTCAGCTCTTTGCGACCCCGTGACTGTAGCCCACTAGGATCCTCTGTTTGTGGGATTCTCCAGACAAGAACGCTGGAGTGGGTTACCATGCCCTTCTCCAGGGGATCTTCCCACCCCAAGAATCAAACTTGCATCTCTTTCATCTCCTGCATTGGCAGGCAGGTTCTTTTCCAGTGCCACCTGGAAAGCCATCTATGGTATTGGGTTGTCCAGAAAAGTTCATTTGAGCTTTTTCCACATGATCAAAATCTAAATGAACTTTTTTGGCCAACCCAATATTTATCATCCTGCCTTCCACTAGAGTGCTTTGACTTTCCAGCTGAGTCATCGTGGCCAGAGTGTGTTACAGCTGAAAAGAACATTTTGGAAACAAATAATTGGTCCAAGATCACACTGAAACCCAACGGGAAGTCTTTATCCTTAGGATGGGTGAATGCCATTCTCAGCCTTTACACTTTCAGACAAGGTTTTCCCTCCCTCGGTTCATCACCCATGGGCAAGGACTGTGTTGTGCATACAATAGGTGTTCATTTAAATGAAATTAAATCAAGTTTTAAGAGCTTCCTTTTGCATCCAAAAGGGCCCATTAATTAATGTGGCTTAGGTCACCTGCCAAAGGCCTAAGGCCTTTCCCTGGCTTTAACACAGGTTTCCCCTAAGCCTTTCCTGGACAGGTCAGGTGTGATGAAGGGCAAGGGTACCTCCTTACCCCTCTCCCCACCTCTGGCTAAACCACTTTCCCACAGACCTACTCCGGAGAGATGGAACTAGAAATAGGCTCACTTATATTCCTTTAGGTTGAGAATTTGGTCAACGGAAAGGTGGCTGTAAACCACCTTGGGAGGTTCAGCTGATAAGCTTAATCCACTGATAGAGTTCACCATTATTTTTGACATCAGCAAACTCAAGAATAAAAGAGGGTCTGGTCTGAATTTTGGAAGCTATATTTATTTACTCACACATCTACTTCAGGGAACATGGGGAACTGAGGCTCAAGATGAGATACACACAGGAGAAGGGCGAGTCTCAGAAGGCTGACTAAAACTCCTGCAGCCAACTCCCACTTGAAACTGCCAGGTTCTAGAACCTTCCTTTTATAAATGTGTGCCTGATCATTTGTCCAGTGGGGAGGCAATAGTTGGAATCTCCAAATGAATGGTGTTGATGACTCTGCTTAGATCTTCCAAGATACCTCCCAACCAGGTTCTCAGACACCGCTCACACTCAAGAGTAACCAAGAGAATATTTTGTTAGCCCTTTAGGGGAAATTACAAATTTTATGCCCTCTAAGCTTTGATTTACCTGAGAATTTTAAATAGTTCTGCTCTTTAAAGAGCCAGTTAGGAAGTCATCAGTTTCACTGGGGTTAAAATGGGAAGAATGACTGATAGAAAAGTATCCAAGAGAAACTGAACAAATGTTAAGAGAACATCCTAGAAATTAACCATTATCTGAGGAAGAGAGACTGGATTCCAGCCTTCTGACCCTGCAGGCAGATGCACTGGGAGAGCCAGTGACTGAGTGACCGTGGAAATGCCCCCCCACATCCCCGCAGGGTAAGATCAGTGAGGCCAGAGCTAGGACTGTGTGGCCTTTCCTGGGCAGACAATGGGGTTAGGAATGCCGAGAAGCTCTACCAGCTGGCAAACCACGGTGACTTCTTGCAGATGCCGAGAAATGGCAGAAACTTGATGGGAGCCTATTTTTCTTTTCTCCTCTTTTTGCCCTTCTTTCTTTTTTCCTTCTTTCTTTCCTTTCTTCCCTTCCTCCTGCCTTTTCTCCTCTCCTTTCCATTCCTTTCCTGCTCATATATTTTCTTCAGTTGTGTATGTTTTTTGTTGTTGTTGTTTTTAAAAAAAGCCACCTGAGACCATCCATGGCTGTCTTCCCACCTGCCAGGTCCCATCTCTGCATTCCCCTCCTTATACCCCAAGGAGCCGCTTTCCTGTGACACCAGTAGGAAACGGGCTTCCTGCTGATGGGTCTGGTCACAAGAGTCCATTCAGGGAAGGGATAAGAGAGCTATTATAGGCTGGGGTCTGGCGCTGGGGGGACCCAAAAATGGGGGGGGGAGGGTCCTGTGTGCTCCCGAGGCGGCAGTCTGCAGCAGCTGGCCGCGTGCCACACCACCCAGGGTCGGGAGACATGCACGTGTGACAGGTCAGGGAGGGGACCCCAAAAGCTGCTCTTCTGGAGAGAGCTTGGAAAGTTTTCCAGGGGTCTTGTCCAGACCCCGTGGTTCTCTCCCACCTGACATGGGTCAGAGAGGCAGCTCCTGTCTGGATCCCAAACATGCTCAGTTCCCAGCTCTACCCCTCGCTTCCTGCGCAGTTCCGGTCAGAGCAGAACCCTAAGAACAGGAAGCAGGGCAAGAGAGGTTTGTGACTCAAAGCACAAGTGCAGGATCTCTTCCCTCCAGGTAACCCCTCAAAGTTCTTCTCCCCTCTGCGGAAGGACCCCTCCAGCATAACCAGACAGCCTGGCACTGTGGGTTGCATGCATCCTGTCCCTTTTCTACACCATGCTCACCGGATTCTTCCCAGCTCTGTCCCCAGACTTGTGGCCATCACTGCGTTGGGGAGGAATGTGGTAGCCCTGCTCTGAAGTCAGTTCTGCCTCCTAAAGGCAATTGCCCTGAAATTATCTCTGCCTGTTGGAGTCACCAGGAAGGGAGTCACGTTCCCCGAGTCCCTGTGGGCCTCACGAGGTAGCTCCATGCCATCTGCAGACAGTCATGCTGCCCGGCCAAAACCAGGGGTCTGAGTTTCTGTGGCCAGAGCCCCCGGCACCAAAGGCCATGTAACGCCGACTGGACTCCAGGTAGTGACTTCCTGTCTCCCCTGTCCCCCTGTGTGTCCCTCTCCTTCCGGCTCTGATGGCCACCACGCTAACAGTCAGAGTTTCTAGGCATGATCTACTTTCTAGAAAGCGGGGAGCTACTTAGTCAGCTGTGGCATGAGTCTCTGGTTGCCCTGCGGACCTGCTTCCCATCCCGGGGGGAAGAAATGCAGGAACACTACGGCTCAGGGGAGCCCAGCGGGGCCCCGGCCAGGGAGAAACAAAAGTCCGTCTAGGCGAGGTCTATTTCAAGCCCAGCAAGAGCCCTAACATCAAAATATTTCAGCAACTTTTAAGCCCTTTAAGAAAAAGAAACACACCAATACATATGTGTTTGTGCACATGTGTGTGTGTGTATATATACAAAGACATACACATCTGTATATAGACACACACATGTATTTATACAAGCCCAAGATTGGCATGTTCATGTGTCTAGATGTGTTTAAGAAGCTGATGAGGCAGGTGATCATGGACTTCAATCAGGTTCCTCATTTCTGACCAATCCACCATAATCTCAAAATCTCAGATCAGCTCCTAGCTTATGTGTCCTCTCTCTCTCTCTCAAGCATTTCATAATCACTATAATTCCAAATAGGTAAAAACGAAGCCCTCAGTAACTAGGAAGTTAGCCTCCCCTGTGAGGTTGGAGGGGACCCCACCAAGCTATGAGACATCATGTGCACAAAACTTTCTGCTATTTTGATGAGAAAATGCCCCAGACAGCCTAGGGGACAAGAAAACTTGTACTTTCCCTTGAGAGCTCAAGTTGGCCTCCAGAGTTATCAGCCCCTTTCTCCCCTACTCCCACCCCATTGCTCAAGTCTCCACTGGGACCCAGGGCCATGCCTTTTAAAGACATATGTATTTAAGTGAAGGAGGAAAGAGAGCCTGCCCTTAACACCTGGCAGGCTGGGCCAGAGGAGAGGGTGGGGCACAGCTTGGAGTCCTGCAGGGTTGGAGGAAGCATGCAGCGATGGGGGCACATCCAGGCAAGGTGGGCGGTGGGGAGAGCCCTGAAGGGACTGAGTTTCTGACCAGCAGCTCCACCCAGAATCTGTGTGTGCTTAAGGACGGGCTTCAGGGAAGGAAGGCCTCTGGAGTCAATGCCAGGGTCGGGAGCTATCTCGAGCGCAGGCTAGAGAGGGGCACAGCGGTGGCCAAGGGGGCTCTGAGGCCCAGCAGCATCACAGCTGCAACCTCTCATCCTCAGGGCCTGGGTTGGAAGGTCAGGACCCTGACACCCTCTCTCCCCGGTACTACCTTGGGTTCCTGAAGGAACTCACATAGGGCCTCCGCATCCTGCGTCCACGGTGGAGGGGGCCACTGTGGACTGCTGAGTGCCATGCCTTTTCTCAGCAACAAAAGAGCCACTTTTCAAACCAATTAACCTTCCCTTTCTCTTTGTCCTCTTCCCTCTGAAAGGCAGAGAAAAGGCTTCTCTTCTTTCCCTAAAGACTGGCATCATCTAATACTTTCCAGAATAACAAGTGGTTTCACTCTGGTTCTGAGACACTGAGGATGCCCCCTCTGAGCTCTGAGAATGATCTTTCTGTGGCACAAAGATTTCAGAGGATTTAGGGAGACGGCCCGAGTAAGCCAAAAGAGCACTCCCAACACTACGGAGGACCCAGGGCACTTCTGGAAGCTTCAAGGTGGGGCTTGGATTTCCAACCTGCTTAGCTCAGTTGGGGGGCTTTGGCTCTTTGTATAAACTAGTGAACCTTCGGCATGGCGCTAGAAAAATCATCTGAGATGGGCTATATTTTAGGCTACTTCGGAATCCTGACTTGATTCCTAGAGTGCGTTTTGGAAAGGAAGAACTCTGCACATGGAAAAACAAATGAGGAACTTAAAAAAGCTTCATCTTATGGGAGGCAGCTAAGGAACTGAAAATCCCCCCACCCTGGCACCACCAGCAAAACAAAAACCCAAAAGGCAGTCCGCATGTCTGCTTCATTTCCTAGTGAAGACCCTTGTTTTGAAAGCCAAGACTTGCCAGCAAACAACAGTGTACCAGACTCTCCAAGGACACAAACTAACCAGAGAGCACCCAGCTATTCCAACACAGCACAAGCAACCGTTCTCTGGGTCAGGAGAGAGGAGATGAAGGCGGTGGCAAACTGAAGCTGAGCCCAGAGCAACGGCAGAAAGAATGGAGCCTCATCTGCTGGTCACAGGACACGCTCACTGAGATCTGCCTTCATTTTCCCCCAAAGGAAGAAGAGTAACCAATTATTTGTCTGCTTCTCAGAAGAGCATTCTCTGATGGAACTCAAAAGGATTTAAAGCTCTCCCTTTTTGCCCAAATACTTGGGGGAAAAAAGGAGGATAGCCTTCTGGGGGGCAGAAAGAGAACATCTCTCTTGGCCCATACTGAGAAAACGCTGTTATTCTGCCCTCTTATAACCGCTTTAAAATATCTGTTAATCAAAAAAGAGAAGAGGAACTGGGTATCTTCCCCTCTCTCAGCAGCACCCAGCGTGGTACCTGGCACACAGCAGGTGCTCGGTGAACGTTTAGAAGGATTTGAAATAGGAAGCAAACTTGACAACAGTGATATGTCTATCCTCAAAGTGCTTTCCTAGGCATTAATGACGGTCCTCACAACACCCCTGTGAGGTAAGTAATACTCTTCTCACTTTACAGAAAAAAGAATTTGGCCCCAAGAGTGACTTCACTCAGGTCTGCAGAAGGATGGAGTCCTGGGTTGTTGTTGCTGTTTTTTTTTTTTTTTTACTTCCAACGACGTGATCTGTTCATGAAAGCGTGCCTTTCCTGTCCGTAGATGCTTTCTCTGACCTTCTATTGGAACAATAACGCTTCAATACGTCACTCCCTAAAAATCAATCTCCTCTATTTGAAAAGAACATGCCTTGGTATTTCTGCCCCAGAGCACATAGGAAGTAGTGATTAGACAGGCGGTGGCCACTGTTTTCTTTCCACGAATTTCTGGGAACCCGCCTCTTCTTGATCAATCTTCCTACCCATTCACTGAGTCATTTTGTTCTTCCGCGGCTCCATTACTCGAAGTCCTCATTCATACACGGCATCCAGTTCATCCACCATCCATTCCCGTCAAAAGAGGAGTGCCGCTGAGAACAGGCGTCTCATGTTTTCCTTCCAACGGTTAGCATCAGAAATACTTGTGGAAAGACATAATTCCAGCACGATGTGGCCTATCCACAGAATGATCAGATATAAAATCAAACAGAAGTCATTACTGAATTCCAAACTGGGGTCTGGTCCCTTGTGCTGTGAAAACAATAATATTACTTGAGACCAGAGTCAGAGCAGGTGGGAAAGAGGTCTTGTCAGGGCTGACAAAGAGCAGGAAGATTTGCAGTAGCACCTGGGCCTGTAGGATAGGCTTGGGTGGTGCCTTTTTTTTTTTTTTTTTTGGGTGAGAATTTTTATACCAGGATACAACCTGAACTCCAAGGAAAGGACCAGAACCAGAGCCAGGTTGACTGAGCTACAACGGGTGAGGCTTCTAGACTTTTCCTCTCCCAGAAGGTTCTCAGAGCCCATAGGAAATCTGTGTCGCAGCTGGTCCTCCTGGAGTCTGAGCGTCACTGCCCACTGCTCCCACCTGCCCTCACTCTGGTGTAGACCCTAAGAAGTACATGGAGGTTCTTAGGATGGGTTTATTTACCTGCTCAAAGAGTATCTTTATAGTTCGATTGATAATAGTCACCCCATAGTAAAAAGAAAAGAAAAAAGAAAAAAAGGAAAGAAAAACTCAGATAAACATTGCCAATTCAAATGATGAGGGGAAAAACTAGCCGGATTTGGATAAAAACTATTAGCGATATCCACCAACCCCTGTTTGTCTCTGAATCTTTGCCTGCAGGCTCCATTCAAAGCACACCAGGGAATGAGTAAAATCTGCCATTGGGACCCACATTTTGACTGAAGGGTTCCCCCCCCCCGCAAAAAAAACAAACTTTTGCTTCTGTATTCTGCAAAGAGGCAAAGAGAAGACCAGTCCATTTGATGAGATGAGCCTCAATGTTGAAAAAGATTATAAGGAAGAACAAAAGTGAGAGATATTTCCTACAGCGCTTTCAACCACCTTAAAAACAATGTCCAAATCCTCTCCGAATTCACCCATTCTCTTATCTGCCCAAAGCTCAGTGAACATCAGGTTTTCAAATGGATCCTTCCCACAATCTGCAATAATTTAGGAAAACTTAACATCAGGACATTTGGTTTTAGAATTACAAGTGGCTGGCTTGAGCCAGGGGACCGCCAGTCGCCTGACCAGAATACCATTGTGTGGGTTCACAGTGCTGGGAAGTATTTAAAAACTACAAGTTTGTGAGACTTCACCCTGTCCAGCTATGCTGCTCGTCCTGGGGGCTTCCAGGAGCTTCTGTACCTGGACAACCTGCTACCTTTCTGCGGTTTCACTTCCCCAGTAATAAGACCGTCACTGGTCCTTATACGAGGCCTTCGCTCCAGGCAATAATGACTGAACCCTCACAGCATCCCTGAGCAGGAGAGAAAGAAGCCGGCCTTCTTCCTCTCCACTTTGCGGATGGAGAAACCAAGGCACCGAGAGGTGAAGTGAGTTATCCATGATCACAGTGGGGACCCTGAATCAGCCTGTGACATTTCCTGAACTTTCTGGGTCAAAAGATGAGCTTCTTGGCGGTCAACAGCTGAAACAAATCTCCCAGCCCCACTCTGGCCACCTAAGGACCCCAGACCCACATGGAGGATGGAGAACCTGACCAAGGCGGGGGGGGGGGGGTCATCCGCCACGTGACCACCATGTCAAAACGGCCAAAGGCTGCTTCTAGAGAGAGGTTCACTGGGTGACCACTTGGCACTGTATCCAAAGGAAATTATTCCTCTGTTTTTCGTTTGAGGATGGATTTTTAGGACTAGAACCTCCTGGATGAGCACAAGTGAGCTGACCGACTTCCATTTCTGGTACAGGGTCTTGTGATTGCTGTTAGGGTTTGGCAAGGGCAGGCATCTCCTATGGGCGTTTGCATATTGTTCTGCATTGGACGGGGGCAAACTAGCGCAGGAGCCCCTGAGGTCCTGCCTGCTCATTTCCGATTTGGTCTATTCTTAGCCCTTGACACAAGGGGCTGGCTGTGTGCAGGGGGAACCCCTACAGTGTCCGTCTGCTGCCCTCAGGAGCTGCCATTTATAGGACTCCCAACCTTTGGCTCCAGAACATACCTACCTCGTCCTGCCAGCCACTGCACGGAAAGGTACAGGGAAGAAGAAGGCACGGCTCCTTTCCAGGAGGAGGGGAAGAAGCAGATGATGCCCAGCAGAGTCAAGTAAGGCAGACGGAACCAGGTGGGCAGAGGAATAAAGCTGCAGGCAGATGAAGGCAGTGCCCTTGTCTTTTGATATTTGGCCAATAGCGTAAGATGCAGTGTTTTGAGCAAGAAATGAAATCTTTAAAATAGCTAAGGGTGGGCAAAAAAAGGCTTAGGTTGCCACTTTAGGAAATAAGACTAAGCATCATCTTTTTCCCAGGGAGGGGCTTCGAGAAAGATCTCTGAGTGGGCAGAGTGGCCTTTTCACAGGTTTTGAAACTGAGATAGGCACACACTGATTTAGGGTGCTCTGGGGCAGTCCTCTTATGAGCTTATGGTTTTGTAGCCTGCAGTAGGCTGACCGCCACCATTTCCACGTCCAGGAGGTCAAGCTGTGAGTGAGAACGGAATGCGGCTTATCCGGACGGAATGTCTGCTTCTGTGCTGTGTGTGACTGCCGTGCTTGTATGTTGGTGGCCAGTGTCGGATGAGGAGCTGGTGATCAGACTTTAACCTTGAGCATTTTCCCATCTTTGTCCATTCCACATATGTCTGGACTCTCGTAAAAAGCTGACGTTGATTTAGATTCACTCCCTACAGGACACCTGTGTGTGCGTCACGAGGAAGGTGGCCGGACAGAATCTAGGAACCAATCAACGTTTGAGGACAAAATGAACAGAACTAACTGGTCCCTCTAAGGTAGGTCCAGCCCCCCGGGGGCTGAGTGCCCTCTGCAGCCCCCTCTTCCTCGTCATGCAGAGGCGCTCCCTCATCTCCCCTGAGCCCCTTGAGATTTTTCCTGGCCATTTTCTGGTCTGCACTGGCAATGAGGAGAATTTCATTGCAATGAGCCTTCTTCCCTTCACACTCTCCACATATAGATTTCCCCTTCCCCATGCCAAAGCTGGTAATGTTATTTTAATATTTTTCAGTTTGGCAAAGAAACCACAGATTTTAGTATTTTGATAAGAAAATCAAGTGAACATGCACAAGGAGTGTGTCCTTCCTGAAGACCACCACCCGGAGCTGCTGTCACCACACACCAGAGGCCTTGAAAGGGCTCCGTTTGAGTAAGAAGCCACTTCCCTTGGCAAAGACAATGCCGTCACATGTGCCAAGGGACTGCTAGGGGACCCCCTCCCCAGCTGAGAGCTGGAAGCAAGAATATGACCAGCCTTCTTCAGTTTGGGACCTGACACCCTTTCTTCCAGCCCAAAGGCTCAGAGCTTGCACACTGCCGTCCTTTTCATCCCTATGTTCCTAGATAACGGAGAAAGAACATTTTGCTGCGGTCTGGGAGCATCAGGGTCCAGGGCTCATTAGAGCTCCCCCAACCTGCAGGAGCAAGAAGCAGAGCAGAAAGGGAAAGAGGAAGAAAGCTTCCTCCATCTGGCTTATCAACACAGTGAGCAGAGTCTCTGTGGGTGCACACAGGGCATCTATGCCCATTTAGAGGGCTGGACAAGATCAGCATCAAAAACCTCTTATTCGGCCCCTGTGGCCCTGTGAGAGGGGGAGAAAGGAGAGGGAGAATGGAGAGAATGATGTCATTCGGTGCTTTTTAAGAACCCATAGGTTCTGATGTCTCCGGCAGGAATGCCATTTGGCTGGTGGAATCACCCTCAGGACTGTGGACCAGACAGGTATTTGTATTCTTTCAAACCTCCCTGAGACTCAAAGGGGCTGTGGCTATTGAGGGGGTGGGTTAGGCCCCAGGGTGTCTTAGGTGATTTTGTGCCTGGGGAGTGGAGTGGGGGAGTCATGGGAGAGATAGAGGAGCCCCTGGGATATAAGGAAGTGTTGTCTCTCCCAAGAGAGAGGGAGCCTGACCCCCACAGCGCCCCTGGTTCCCAGCCTGTTTAGACAAGGCTGACCCTGCAGAGCAAGGGGAACCTTCTGAAGACAGAGTGGAAGAGTAGGTTGGAGAAATGAGAAACTCTGTGGGGGCTCATCCGATGAATTTAAATCCTCTTAGTTCTCATTTTGGATCCCACAGACCTGTGACAATGAGCTCAGAGGACATCACGTTGATGCTGAGGGGACCAAGGTTTCCTTTCTTGAAGGGGCCCAAGAAGAGGCAGACCTACCGAGCAAGGGAGGAACAGAGCTTGAAGAAATGATGCTAACAAAATCAGCCCGATTTTAGAGATGCCACCATATGTCTGAGAAGGAAAAGAAGGACTAACTTTTCTACGGGGGAGCTGTGGGCAGATTTGATGGGGGATGCAATGAGGAAAGAGAGAGTTTCCGAGTTTATTCTTTAGCTCCCGGTACAGTGTGCTCATCTCCTACTGGACCTAAATATTGAGCCTTGTTAATTAGATTTCATTAGGAGCTCCTGGGCAAAAAGTGAGCACAGGGATTTAAAAAAAAAAAACAACCACACATCATAAAGCACCCCCTTGGGGAGCAGCCCGTGAGCTGGTGCCTCAGCGCCCGTAATGGTTTGTCAGGGGTCAGGTGGATTAACTGGGGTGGGATTCCTGGGGTAGGTTGAGGCCCTCACTTCTCATGGGAGTGACAAGACACAGGAAAACTCTCTTTATGTTTCCCTGGCTCCCATGATCTTTACTTCTTTCTTGACTTCCTTTTCCTGTCTGTTTGCAAAACCGGACTTCCCTGTTACTGCTCACCGATGCATAGTTTCACCCTTAGGAAAGGCCATGGCATAATAGAAGGCGTGGACAGTACTGGCAGGGGAGCAAGCGCCCTCCTGTCTGAGTCCTACGGAGCCCAGTCCAACCCCCCGTGGAAAGAAAGGCTTCCTGAAACATCCTGTGGTCGTCTCCTCTGTTCCCAGTGGCTAAAGCACCCCGAGGGCCCTCCCTGAGTCACCCCAACTTTGGGTGCTCCAGGTCAATGGACATCAGCAGTTTTCTCAGTTGCATGAAACACACACACGCATGCATACACACACCCCCACACACACAAGTGCGTACACACTGGATGTGTTTTAGTAAAATAAAGGTGGCAAATCAAAGTCTGTGATTGCCTCGAAATGAAAAAGAGAAAGGAACTAAAGCTAAGAACAGATGAACAAGCCGAAGTGGCCGAGGTCCCAGAGGGACGCACCAGGGACAGTGTCAAGGACCGCTCTGGTGGCGGACATCTGAAGCGCTGAGGCAGACGAGAGCTGGGACCCCAGCAAGCAGGGAGAATGCGGAGAGCCCCCTCAAATGGCCTCACCTCCTCCGGCCTCTGCAGAGTAAGCAGTGAACTAAGCCCTTGGTAGGGAAGCAGAATAGAAAAGAAAAGCACCTCTGACCAGACAGGAACTCCCAATCAACCAGCGAGGGGCCCAGGCCCTCGGGCAGGTGGGGACTGGCCAGCAGGGTCCTCCCGGGGGCTGGTGTGCTCTGTGTGGAGCGCTTCCTGGACCCTGATTCGCCCTCCTGCCCCTCCTCTGCCCTCCTGCTTGCTGCCAGGGGGACCACAGGGGACACTTCGGGGAGGGAGGGGGCAGGACGGCACTGCAAATCTAGGAATCAAGGAAATCAGAGGAGTCTGAACAATTTATAAAGGATGCAGTTTTACAACCCAACTGACATTTAAAATTTGTGGGTTTTTTTTCTCTTTTGTTTTTTACAGATTTAGATAAACAATGAAGGGAGGGAGGAGAAGCCTCTTTGAATAATATTTTTTTAAAAAATCCACAAACATAAAAAAAAAAGGTCCTCAGTTTTTGAACTTCTCTTAAGAGTAGTTCAGTGTGAGGCCTTGCACCCTAAACAGTTATATCTGGAATTGAGAAAAAAATCACAGCTACACACAACAAAGACTAACAGTATTTTTACTTAAAAATATTGTGTGTGTATATAGAGAGACTTGTATATATATATGTATATATATATATATCTTTTTTGTGGAGATTTTTTTCCTTTTGTGATTTTTTTCTTTTCCTTTTTTTGTTTTTAGTGCCCAAGTAGAGAGATGATGGGATTGAAACGATGCCCTAAAACAAAATATTCCTTACAGGAGCAATACTTTGAAAAATAACATTTAAAAAATGGTTTGAACATACTTGCAACACCTCGAGAAATTCAACTTGGTACAATGAGAAAATAAATAATTTAATCAAACCTTCACCCGAATGACACACCTTCTAAGACCCAGAGTACGCTGCTGCTGTGTCTTGCCATTGGACAGAAACTCAAGATCAAGCCCCATCCCCTCCCCAGCTTCCCAGCCCCTTACACTTGACCTTAGCCATACCCAGAATCTCTCTTATATCGCTTTTTCTACATTTCTGGCAAGACCTTGCAGCAGACACACACACACACACAAACACACATAAACACACACACGCACACACACACATATGTGTGGGTGCGTATGTGTGTGTACTATGGGCACACACAGACACACACACACACATGCAACACACAGAATTCCCCACTCAACCCAGATGCACCAAGTGAGCTGAATAACTTTCAGCCAACCACAATGGTGAAAGACAGAAGCACCAAACAGTCTTTGAAATGGGTAGGTTATTACAATTTGATTTTTTTTTTTATGTTCTAATTTTCCTCTTGTGTTAACTATTTTTAAAAAGCACAAATGAAAAAAATGAATTCTTTCCAGATCAATTTAAGGCTTCCCACCAAATGGAAACAGAAGAGGCCTTACCCAATATCACATGTGATAAATGTATACCTTTCACGGCCTTAAAATGACAGAACAGATCATTTTTGCCAGTCACTGATTAAGTATTGTGCCTTTAAATTGATGTCGTTCTTTTTGCTACTATGCTGAGTTTTATTATTACTGATTCTCTTTGATGACGTATATGGAAATCTCCTTTAATTTGCTTTAGAATTTCCTATTCTTACCGAATTATTAAGGTGGCTTTTTTTTTTTTTTTTCTGTTTTGCTTTCACCAGGAAACAAATGTGATTCTTACTAGGTGAACACTGATATGGCACCTAGTTGGCCTTCAAAGAGCTCTGCCAACCATCTGAGTTTCAGATGGCCTTCTGGCTCCTAGAAGGGTCTGAGAAGTTGGGGGCAGGGACAGGAGGAGAGGGAGAGAAAGCCAAAAAGAGGGAGGGCTTTCAATGCTTTTGCTTTGGGCCAATTTGTTTTCTTCAACACAAATAATCAGATAGGAAGAATGATTGCTTTGAGTTTTATCCATCGGTTGGTTTTGTTTGTTTCGTTTCTAGATTGGTTTCATTTGATTGTTTAATTTTCCCTCTCCCGGTGCAAAAAATCACCAGAGAGTTTTGCATGAGAAAACACGACAGTACTTAATGAAACTCAGCACCTAAGGGCATAAGGCAGTTGAAGGTTTTGTTTGTTTGTTTGTTTTGTTTTGTTTTGTTCTTTCAATCAGCACCAATCCCGGAAATGATCTACACTTGGTGTAAGGTATAAAACTTTGTTGTTTTTTTTTTTCTTTTGGAGTGGAGACAACTGCTCCTTCTCCACCCTATAAACCATAGTGTGGGATTTTTTTTTTTTTCAATACTGTTACTTATGTGTAAAAAACAAAAGAAAGGTTTTCTTTTTGTTTTTACTTACAAAACATAGAGAATATCTTTGTATACATACAGCGACTGGAAAGAAAGCTTATCTGAAGGGGTTGTGACTTATTATTTTCTTTTTTTTTTTTTTGGAGCATTGGTGGTGGTGGTGGTGGTGGTGGTGGTGGTTCTGCGTTTTGGGGGAAGGGAGGGTTATATTTCTTGCAGGCGGCTTTACCGAAAACCAAACTTCAGGTCCCCTTCTCAACTTGGGTCAGGATGCTCTCAGAGCGAAGACTCATACTGTAGCAGCTCATAAAGGAGCGGTCCGTCCCGATACCGGATGCCCACCGCGGTGGGCGTGACGTACTGCAAAATGTTAATAGTCCTTCTCAACCTCCTGTCTACAAAATGAGCATCCCAAGCTGGGTACCTCTTTCTTGGCATGTCAATCTTAATGAGGGGCCCCTCTGGGAGGTAAGGACGCCCCGTCGGGGTGGAGGGCCCCGTGGGTCTCACTTGGAACACGGGCAAGCAAGTGTCAGCCGTGAGGTCCTCCTGCTGTTCCGTGACGGCTCTGGTAGGCGTGACCTGGGCCCCCCGGTACCCAGGGGTCTGAGGCGCCATGGGCTCAACATCGGGGGGCAAAGGGATGCCCCAGAGCAGCTCGGCACAACAGGAGCTGGCAAAGATCTTAGCTCGCGGCCCCATGGGATGCAGCACACCGTAGTATAAGAGCATCAGTGCAATCCCAGCCACAAAGCTAATAAAGACACAACACAGTGCTGGCACCGCATAGGAGTCAGTGGTCTCTGGGTTTCTGTAAAAATACCAAAGGAACGTCAAGGCAGCATTCTCGGTCAAGACTATCGTATAATAGGCAAACATTCGATATCGAGTCCGCCCTTCCTTGACGTTAAACCAGCAGAAAATGTACACGATCCCTACCACCATGTTGAAGAGGATCTCCTCCCACTTGGACATGCAGAAGTCTGTTCCGCCATGGATGATCCAGAAGGCCATGGCGCACCAGTGGACCACCACGAAGATCCCGAAGTAGAGCTGGAAGATGGAAGCAAAGAGGGCAAAAGAGATAACTCTGGATGAGATGGTGAAGAGGCGCCAGAAGAGGTGGATGAGGGCCCCTCTGTAGCTCATGCTCTTCTTGTCGTCCCTGGAGTCCCGCAGCAGCTTGTGATAGGAGGCTAGCACCCAAGCCAGGGACATCAGGGAAGTCACAGAGGAGACACCTGCCGGAAAGACACAAACCCACACAGTCAAGACCGGGGACGCCCACTGCCAGGCACTGCAGGGCTGCCGGGCCAGGGAGACGCCCACACGCACACACACACACTCTGCAGTCTAATGGAGGAGGGGGAAAGCAACAAAGCACTGGAGGCCACGGCTGCTCCCTAGGCTGACAGCTTTTGTGAAATCGTGTCAATAGCCCAGTCCAGAGCCTCGGGAGAGCCACAGCTGCAGGCGGAGGCTGACATGCTTTGCCAAGGGGTTGGGGAACCTGGACCGCCTGGCTGGCTCATCACCTCTGCTGCGGGTGGGACCACATGTGTTTTCATTGTAAGAAATCATAAGCTCACCGTGGGGTCCATGTCCTTGTCACTAGCAGGCTGTGTTCTCAGAGGAGCCAGTGAAAAGGATTATGGTGTGTGAAGACCAAGAGCTTACTCGCTGCCCCAGGCTGCACAGCTCTCCTCTCAGAAGGTGCTTGAGTCACCCTTTGCCTTCTCATAAGCTCATCCAACGCCCCAAGGAGCCCTCAAAAGGCTCTTCTCCCATTTGGCGTCTTCTCATCCACTCCCTGGGCTTCCCTGGAGGCTCTGCGTTAAAGAATCTGCTTGCCGATGCAGGAGACTTGAGTTCGATTCCTGGCTCAGGAAGATCCCCTGGAGGAGGGCATGGCTACCCACTCCAGTGTTCTTGCCTGGGAAATCCCATGGACAGAGGAGCCTGGTGGCCTATGGTCTATGGGGCTGCAAAGAGTTGGTCACAACTGAGCAACTAAACAGCAACAACAGCTAAGTGTCCACTCCCTAAGGCCACTCTATTCAAGTGGGCTGCTTCCTTACTCACTCTTGGCCTCCCCATGGTGCTTGCTGCCTTCTCCCTCCAACCACTGCTCACAGCTCCTTAAAGCCTTGACGGCGAAGCCGGGTCCCTCTCTGCCTCCCTCCAGCGATGGGAGGGAGCAGGGTAACTCGGGTTTGGGGGATTCTTTGCCCCTCCCTAGCATGGTGAGCTCTCCAAGGCCTCTGCATGTTCTTCCCTCCAAGCTTCCTCAACAAGCAGGTGAGCGTGTCTGATCCCAAGCGATATTTGAATCCCTGTAGAGCAGCGTTCTCTTGCCTAGAAAATCCCATGGACAGAGGAGCCTGGTAGGCTGCAGTCCATGGGGGTCGCTGAGGGTCAGATTCGACTGAGCAACTTCACTTTCACTTTTCGCTTTCATGCATTGGAGAAGGAAATGGCAACCCACTCCAGTGTCCTTGCCTGGAGAATCCCAGGGATAGAGGAGCCTGGTGGGCTGCTGTCTATGGGGTCACACAGAGTCGGACATGACTGAAGTGGCTTAGCAGAGCAGCTTTAGGACTCTGCCTATCTGCTATTTGTAACTCAGTCAAACTGATCCCACTAAACAGTGAGCAGGGTCTCTCCAAATCCACCCACCAGCAGGCAATCATTAGTTAGACGTCATCATGAATCCCCTCTCAAGCAAGACTCCCCATCACGCCTCTGCTCCTCCAAGCATCATCTCGATTCAGTCTAGCCAGCGCAGCTTTTGTTTTCCCTCTCTCCCCAAATTCCAGAACTAAATGCAGCTCAGTTCAGCTGGAGTTCTGAATACTGCCCCGAGGGCCACATCTCCTAACCAGATCTGGCTCCCCCGCCCCAGAACACAATTTCCCTTTGGCGTTCTTCCAGGCTGGCATCAAAGCCACCTGGTCATTTTCTCTCTTCTGCTCCAAGGTCAGATCCAGAAGCCCTATTCTTAAGGCTAAAGCAGCAGGCCCAGAACTCCAGCCTTCTGCTTGTTTTACCCTCAGCCCCTGTTCACCTCTCCACTCCTCTCCCAACCTCAGTGAAGGATCAAAGTCCTCTGTCGCTTTACCCTCCCACCCTCCCCACACCCTACCCTGCACTGGTTCTTCCTCTCCCAGCCCCCTCACCCCGTTTTCCAACATTTCTAGAAGCTGTGCTGGTTTGCAGCTTGCAGAACATCAGAGTCTGATAACAAAAACTATCTTGTTGGTGGAAGCAGAGAAAAAGCCTGAAAGGTTAACTATTACAGTAAGTATGCGTTGCTCTTCTGATCATAACCAATGTGGAAAATAAACAGAAGAAATGATCCCAATTTCTCCATCGAAGCCAGTCTTGAAAATGCCTGCCAATGCTTCTATCACTTTTCTGGAAAGTTCTGAACACAGTACTCACGTGTGTCCTGTTTTGCCTGTTGTCACGCAGCACATTTCCTCCAGCCTCTCCTGAGGCCACAAGATGTCTATGACCATGTCACAGTGGTCATGCTAACCTTTGAGCTTGCTGCATGCCTGTCCTTTGGGAGTTGGGGCTGGGAGGGGGATGGGTCCCCTTGGGAGTCACGTGACTTGGGCTGTTGGTTTCTGGAGGGCAGGGAACATGCCAGGCTTATAATCAGACACCGGAGCATCCTCAGAAAGCTTCTTTGTGACATCACCTCGCTTCCAGTGAACACTATCACTTTTTCTTGATGCTAAAAGAGATACATCTCGGAGGTGCTTCCACCCTCAGTGATCAAAGGGGAGCTCTACAGCAGCTGCATGGGAAGAAGGCTTGATTTTCCTGTTCCTTCTAATAAAGCAAAATGTATTACTTCCCCTGTCCACAGAAAAGCACGAGTGCCGAGCTCATGAAGTAAGAAAAGGCAGTTTAGCTTTTGCTGAAGCGTGGTCTAATCCAGTCTCTGAGTGTGCTCTCAAACAAACTTGGGGTGCAGAAGCAGGACAGGCCCTCAGCTGTCACGGTCCTGATTTCATTGCTTGGTGTGTTGTGACAGTAGCCCCATCCATGCCACATAACTAGCAAACCGGAATTCAGATGTCCACTGGCTGCATGTGGTGAAGCCACATCAATCCTCTATCGTCAGTGTAGCTTCTGGGGTACCTACGCCACTTCCAGATCTGTTCCTTCGGGTGGCTTCAGGGTATTACAGAAACCACTCACCTCTGAGCCAAACTGTTCGCTGCCTCCGTCCACGGATAGTGCTTCTGGAAGTCCTCTCCAGGATGTGGTGTTCCCCAAATGTCATGAGACATCACTGCTGAATTACGAGGAGAGGTTTGGGAGACGGTCACGTGCAGGACTGAGCGCTAGCACTCGCCTGGGGGTCTGCGGGTCTGCTGATGTCCAGCCCACATCTTACCTCTCTGCCTTGTCCATGTCCAAGCTGGTGAAGCTGTAGATCACTAAACATTATATCCTCAGCGGCTACACAGACCACTCACTTCAACCCACTCACCCCACAGGAAACAGGCATCCTAGTGGAAAAAACACACTGAGCAGGAATCTTACTGAGAAGAACACTGTGACGTAGGTACTTGCTGTCGGCTGCGTCTCCATCTCCTCCCCTCCCCCCAGAGTCTTAGGTTGACGTCCTAACCCCCAGGAGTTTAGTATGCGACTGTATCGCGAGACAGGGCCTTCAAAGGGGCACTGAATTTAACATGAGGTCATGAGGGGGGGCCCTGATCCAACATGACCTTATGAGAACAGATCACTTGGGCCCATGGAGATGCCAGGGGTGTGCTCATACAGAAGAAAGGCCACCTGAGGACACAGAAAGAAGACGGCCATTTTTATCAAGAAGTAGAATCGAGATTTAAACTGAGACTCCTTGGCCTTAAAAAGTAGCCACTGTATGGAGAGACTGTACTTCAGATTTGGTCTTAGAAGGGGCTGGGCGCCCTGGGAGTGAAGGATCTAAGCCTTTCTTGGAGAGTGGACAGGAAGTGTAGCACTCACGGGTATCTGAGAGAGGCCTCTGATAAAGGAGCTGAAAAACAAATCCAAGTTTTCCTCTACCTTCCTCAGGAAAAGAACATGCAAGCTACAAAGAGGCGACCACCAGAATTAGCTGAGATCACTCTTCTCCTGTTAAGCGACCAAAGTGATCACTCTTCAAAGGCCTGACTCCCTCCTGTTAAGTGATCACTCTTCAAAGGCCTGCCACATATTTCATTACAGAGGGAGGGGGTGCAGGGCTTTCCCTCTGCAGTGGTTCACTTGGAAGATATCTGTCTGGCCCGAGGTCAACCCCAAAGTCAACATATTACCCTGGCCGAGACCCAAGCCCACACTGTGCTCAGGCTGGGTATGTTTATGATCCCTCCCACTTACAGCTCCATCACCTGCTGCATTTCAAAGGTCAGGCTGGAGACTGCTGAACACTCCCCGTTCAGCCATGGCGAGTCCCAGGCAGTGACCTTTGTGGCTTGCTTGTTTTCCTGGTGCAGCCCATGACGGGTGGGGGGTGGGGTGCAGCTGGCCCACTGGGAGACCTGAGTCCAGCCTCACCAGCTGGGAGGTCACTAAGTCAGGGCCACCCCCAGGGAAAGGCTTGGGTCACAGGTCTTGGGGCTCTGATCACCAGATTAAGCATCTAAGGTTTCTAGAGAGAGGACGTCCGCACCTCAAGACCAATGACACGGAGCAAGACGGGCACAAGTGTCAGTTGGACATCTTTGACCAGGGAGGCCCTTAAACCCAGTACAGTCACCATCGGGTGGTTGACACATTGTTTCGGCCAGAGTTAAGGCTTCGGTCCTTCTAAGGCCTGCAGGGCTTGCCTTGAGTTATGAGTGTACCCTGTCCAGTCCCTGTTCATGCTCCTCAGCGTCCCCTTCTCCAATGGCCTCAAACCGAAGTTCCTGTCATGCTGCCAGGCCTTCATCATGGGCCCTACTCAGGACAGCCCCTGGCTGCTCTGAGGTCACCTCCAGCTAGCTCCTCACACCCCCTCTGTCCCACGTGCTCCAGGCACAGTCCCACCGCAGGACATGTGCACTGGCTCTGTCCATCACCTGCGTGGCCCTTTCCCAGGTCCCCAAGTGTCACCGCACAAAGGCTTTTACCAGAGCTTGCCTTCTCAGCCAGGCCATCGCCAGCCAGACACTGCAAACTGCAGCTCCCAGTACCTCCTCCCGCCTTCCAGGCCTTCAGTCCAGTTCAGTCGCTCAGTCGTGTTCGACTCTTTGCGACCCCATGGACTGCAGCATGCCAGGCTTCCCTGTCCATCACTAACTCCCAGAGCTTGCTCAAACTCGTGTCCATTGAGTTGGTGATGCCATCCAACCATCTTATCCTCTGTCATCCCCTTCTTCTCCTGCCTTCAATCTTTCCCAGCATCAGAGTCTTTTCTAAAGAGTCAGTTCTTCGCATCAGGTGGCTGAAGTATTGGAGCTTCAGTTCAGGCCGTACTTCCCACTTTAGTGTCATTCACCATCCCATACACTCTCTGACTCCTCCCTTTTTCCTTAAGTATGTTCTCACCTTGATGCAGGTGAGCCCCTCAAGGGCAGGGCAGCAACTGGTCTGGTCCTTCTGAAATCATGTGCAAAATCACAGGGGTGTTTTGATTCTCAAAGGGGCTGATGGAGAAATGAGCCCACCAGCTGTCTCACCCTCCCACCATTATCCCTGAAAGCGGCCAAAGAGAACTCCCGGGGAGCCTCCATTTATGTGTGCGTCTTTCAGAAGAAAACCTTGAGGGCAGAAGGCAGAGGTGAGGATGAATAATACCCACCAAGAGTTCCCAATACAGCAGGCATTGTGCCAGACACTTTGCATAAACTATTTCCTTTAATCCTGACAATAATCCCCTGAAATGCTTACTGGTACCCCATTTTATAGGATAGGAAAGCAAGGTGCCAGGAGGTAAAAGGATTTGTCTAGTTTTAAGGCTTGAAGCATGTGCTTGTATTCTGATGGTTCCCCTTTGGGGCCATGCTGATCCTGGAGGGACCGCCCCTCTCAGGTTTAGCAGATTCCTAGAAACAGAAAACAAGAGGCGCTTTTCATATACAAACCAACCAGTCCAGAACTCACACCTGCTTCACTGGGCCTGACACCCTGGGCCACTGTTCCTGTGTCCTAATCACCTCAGGGCCAGGTACCAGACGGCTAGGGACAGCCCTGGACCCCAGAGTTTCCTGATATTATTCAGACTAGCCTATCCCAAGCCCCCCACGATGATGTGGCATGCCGGCCTCTTCTTGGGAATCTGTGACAAGTGATTTTTTCAGTGGCAGCTGTCTCCTGATCTATTGGCCTTGAGATGCCCACACAATAACAAAATCTCTCTTTTAAAACTGCTACAACATCAGCAAACTGCTGGTGAGGGAGCTTCCAACCCAGTACCTCCAGCTCCAAAGGCCCCCGTGCCCTGGGCTTACAAGCTCCAGTGGTCCCCCTTCTCCCATGGCCTCACATGCAAGCTCCCATTAATGGCACCCAAGACCTCGGGGTCTATGCCCTGCTCATGGCCCATGGTCCAGTGATATTAACCTGCTCACAGAGGCAGGAGAGCACTGTGGTTCTGCCAGCTGGCTAAAGGCAGACTTGAGAGATTCTAGAACAAATGTCAGCCACTCAGCTGGCCTGGCAGAAGCCTCATGAATGCCAGAATTCTGGGGGGCCTGGAGCACACTGTGAAGGAAGCTGTCTGCCATCACTGGAAGGTCCCGGTAAATCTACCCTCAGTTCAGTTCAGTTGCTCAGTCACGTCTGATTCTTTGTGACCCCAAGAATTGCAGCACGCCAGGCCTCCGTGTCCATCACCAACTTCCGGAGTCCACCCAAACTCATGTCCATTGAGTCGGTGATGCCATCTAACCATCTCATACTCTGTCGTCCCCTTCTCTTCCTGCCTTCAATCTTTCCCAACATCACTGAGGGGCAAACAGCCGACAAGACTCAAAGCTCTGATGCTCCCAGCACGATAGCCATTGAATTGTAC
The DNA here is from genome assembly GCA_006410935.1 of Redunca redunca. NCBI lineage: Eukaryota > Metazoa > Chordata > Mammalia > Artiodactyla > Bovidae > Redunca > Redunca redunca. Next base: position 389,764 of record SJYQ01011175.1, on the reverse strand, counting down.
ACTTCAAACGAATGACTTGTGCAGTATACAAACTGTATCTCAATAAAGCTATTTAAATATTTTTTTTTTAACAAAGAAGAAGAAGAAAAGATGCTCTGCTGACAAGACCATGGGCGGGGCTGAGCTATGGACGCAATGGAGGCATCATGCCCCATCCCCCCAGCCTCCTGGTTGCTCCCGAAACACCGGGTCACTTTCTTAGCTCAAGGCCTTGAGTTTGGCTATGCCCTCCTCTGGTGCATGCACCTCCAGTGACCTGCAGGCTGGCTCCCTCCCTGCTCTACATCTTTGCTCAGAGGTCCCCTTCCTGCTCCCTTATTGAACGCTGGACACATCTCTGCTTCCCTGTGGCTCTCTTTCCAGCTTTAGAGCTCTCTTTACCATTTTCTAATACAGAAGACAAAATATTTGTTCTGTTCCTTGTCCACCTCTCTCTCCAAGATACATAATCTCCATGAGAGCAGGGCTTCCTGTCTGTTTTATTTATTACTCTTATCTGCCCCCAGCTCCTGGAACCATGCCTGGCACATAGTAGGTGTTTAGTAAACAGTTACTGAATAAGTGGTCACATTATAGTTAGGCTTCTGAACTGGCAGCTCTCAGAGCCTCCCCCTTGAAGCACTGCTGGCCAGCCTGCCTCGATGTCCCTCTTGTTACAGCATTTGATGCACAAATATTTTCTGGTGGCCAATTGTTATTTCATCTGTGCTAACTGTTGTTTAGTCGCTCTTTTGCGACCCCATGGACTGTAGCCCACCAGGCTCCTCTGTCCATGGGATTTCCCAGGCAAGAATACTGGAGTGGGTTGCCATTTCCTCCTCCAGGGGATCTTTCTGAACCAGGGATGGAACTTGTGTCTCTTGTGCCTCCTGCACTGGGAGGCGGATTCTTTACCACTGTGCAACCAATGAAATTGATTTACCCTGCCTTTCTCATAGCTTTCCTACTGCTTTAAGGACTCTTCCTCATATGTACATACTGCACTTTCTTTTGCACTTAAAATTTGTTAAAAGGGTAGATCTCACTTGTTCTTACCACAATAAAAAAAAAAAAAAGAACTCTACTCTCTTTTTCTCTTGCCTGTTGTTAGGGGCAACCTCAGCCAAAAGCCCTCAGAATGGGATACAAAGTCAAGTTACACAGATATCTGCACTGAAAGTGTCATGTCTCTGTTTAAAACCCTTGCAGATTCTGGTTAAGAGTGTGAGGTTTTAATGTTCTGTTTGATAAGAAGCCACTGGGGGCTGAAACAGGGCTGTGAGCTGGGGTTCGTTGTTCAGGGAGCTCTGTGCGTAGACAGCAAGCAAGCATCTGATGGGAGAGAGGGAGGGCTGACTCCTCAGGAGACAGAAACAGAGCTGGAGAGAGATCCTCCTCCAGGGAAGTGAGAGAGGCCGAGTCTGTGTTCTGGTGGCAGAAGGCAGGCATGCCCCCTCTTCATTGCAGCTATCTGTGAGGATGCAAGGCAGCCAGGGAAGCACACATCTTCCTTTATTATTCCAGGAGGCAAAGACACAGACGTGGGATGAGCACCCTGAAGTCCAAACTGGAGGCTGGAAGATCTTTGTATCAGTCTGGTCCGAAGCTCAGGAATATCAGAGCCGGCAGCTAGCTCCAGCCTAGCACCAGGGGGGTGGGGGTGGGACAGCAGGTGGAGAGTCAGGGAGGAGGGGCTACTCCATCAGGGTTAGGCCAGGTGGTGGCCAAGATCACAGAGGATCGGGGCACCAAAACTCCCTATCACTTTGTGCAAGGTGATTCATTATCTGATGGTGTTTGACACAGTGGAAATTCACAGGTTGGTGTAGAGCACAGATCTGTCACCTTCAGGCCATACAACCACATAATTGTCACCTTCTGGGCAGCAGCTTTACCTAAGTGTAAATGATCAAGTAACCAACTTTGGGGATTCCCAGGCTCATAGGTAAAGAATCCGCCTGCCAATGCAGAAACCATAGAAGACATGGGTTCGATCCCTGGGTTGGGAAGATCCCCCCGGAGGAGGAAATGGCAATCCACTCCACTATTCATGCCTGGGAAATCCCACAAACAGAGGAGTCTGGTGGGCTACAGTCCATGGAGTTGCCAAGAGTCTGACACAGGCAATGTACCCGTGTACACTGAGCGACTGAGCACGGATGCAGTCAGCTTTTGTGACCCAGATCTGGAGGGTAACAACCGATGTCCATACAAGCAGGACCGGAGAAAGCACTTTTCACATTAGAGAAAAGACATCTCCCACGAGGAGAGAGGTGGTCATCTTTGGTCATGGGGAGAGGAGGGCGAGGAGGGCTGGGTGACCAACCACACAGCTGGCCCTCCTTCCCCTGAGAAGGGGGAAGGTGGAGGACTGGTCCTCACGCAGAAGGGAAAGCTGATCAGGAGAGGGAGCTGACGCCTCCAACAGGCACAGACAGGAGCAGCAGAGAAAGTGGATGGACACCTGCATCTCTGTGGAGTTTCCTATCAGCTCTTGCTGGAAAAAGGAGCAAGTGTGAAGCGGGAGGGTTTCTGATAGAAGAGGAGCCAGCAAGTGAGCTTAAGAAAGAAAAAACCAGAAACTCCCAGTGGTCCAGTGGTTAAGACTCCACACTCTCAGTGCAAGGGGTCCGGGTCTGATCCCTGGTTGGGGAGCTAAGATCCTACATGATGCCCGAGGGCAGCTCAAAAAAGAAGAAGAAGAAGAAGATGATGATGATGATGATGAATTAGGGAGGTTAACACCAAAGGGATGGAAAGACAGGGGCCTATTTAAGAGTCCAACGTTTGTCTAAAAGAAAACCAATGTTTAAGGATACCCACCGAAGGATAGGTGTGCTTGCAAACCCATTCCTGACACAGCATCTTGCCTATAGCAGAGCAGATGCCTGACACGTGGCGGGTGGGAGGCCGCGAACAACAGGTCACAGAGTCATATAAGAAGGACACCACCTCAATGGGGGCTCAATCCCAAAAGGCAGGCTTGGGTACTGTGTGGGTGAAGCGAGTGGCACTCTCCCACCCCGGCCAAAAGCATCAGAAAAGCCCCAAAGTCGGGAAGGGCGACAGAGCTGCTGACTCAACCCGATCCCCAGAGAGCATCTTTCATCTCAACATACCCCATCTCAGCCTCCTTCCATCACCACCCCACCCCCAGGCCTGCTAAGTGTTGTTGATTTCTGCTCCGGAGCTGCCTGCCAATCCGTGCACTTGGCTTCCCCTTCCATGCACTCCAAGCCCATCGTTTCAGCCCTGGAGCCCCACAGCTGCCTCTAGCAGGTGCTCTGGGCTCTTGGTTTCCTCCCTGCACACCAGGAAAGGGATCTTCTTTAAAAGCTACTCTGGCACCAATGCAGGAGACACGGGTTCAACCCCTGATTTGGGAAGACCCCACACGCCCTGGAGCAGCGAGGCTGTGAGCCACAGTTACTGAGCCTGTGCTCCCAAGCCCAGGGGCTGCAACTACTGAAGCGCCTAGAGTCGGTGCTCTGAGACAAGAGAAGCCACTCTCCGTAACTAGAGAAAAGCCCGGGCAGCAGCGAAGTCCCATCTCAACCAAAAATACATAAAAAATAGAAGTAAAAGTCTAATCTGGGACCTCTCCGGTGTTTTAGTGGCCAAGACTCTGCACGCCCAGTGCAGCGCCCAGTTTCAATCCCTGGTCAGGAAACTAGATCCCACATGCTGCAACTAAAATTCATGCAGGCAAATAATTTTATTTTTTTTTAATTAATCTGATCATATAGCTTTCCTACATAACCCTTCCCACTGCATTTGGTATACACCCAAGTTGTCAGGCCCATGCCTTCCTCTCCACCCTCCCCCACATCACTCTCCTTCCCCTGACTGCTGACCCACAGCCATGCCGAGCCCTGTCACGTTCTAGAATAAGGCAGGCTTTTCCCACCCCAAGGCCTTTGCATATGCAATTCCCTCTGCAGGGAAGGTTGTTTCTGCTCCTCCCATGGCTGGTTCCTCCTCATCGTTTATACTCGGGCTAAGTGTCAGCTCTCTAGAGAAGCTTTCTCTGAGGTGTGTGTGCTAAGTCGCTTCAGCTGTGTCTGACTCTGTGCAACCCCATGGACTGGAGCCTGCCAGGCTCCTCTGTCCACGGGATTCTCCAGGCAAGACTACTGGAGTGGGTTGCCATGCCCTTCTCCAGGGGACCTTCCTGACCCAGGGATCCAACCCATGTCTCTTACATCTCCTGTCCTGGCAGGCGGGTTCTTTGCCACTAGTGCCACCTGGGAAGCCCAGCCCCGCACAGATAAGCTCTCTGCACACCCCACCCCAGGTACTGCAGTCTTGGCATCATGTCTGTCTGCTTAAAGCATTTGTCACAACATGCCGGCTATCTAACTGCTCCTGTTATGTCTCCCAAGAGAGAGTGGAAGATTCATGAGGGCCTGGACTACCTCTGATGTGTTCCCTGTTACCCTCTGCAGGCAGTATGGCGCCTGACTGAGAGCATCTTTGTGGACCGGAAGACTGTGTCATGTACCCATAATACAGCCAAAGCGCTGTAGATGGGCATGTGCAGTTCACTAGACTTCACAACCACCCAGAGGAGTTGTCATGCCCACTTTACAGACGAAGAAGCCCAGTTAGGAGGTCAACTTGTAAAGCCAATAAGTGGTGGAGGTGGAATTTACACACAGCTCTGGTGGACTTTTCTCACCATGCGGGAATGCCTCCCCATCCCTGCCATAGCCAGGAAGACTCTCGAAGCTCCCAGCGGACACCAGGCTCATTACCAGTGAAAAATGGCACTATGTTACCAGGTAAAATGTATAATTTTTCATCTTTATTTAAACTTGACTTGAGACATCTGATTTAAGGAGGACTCAAAATGACCAAAATATTCAAATGAAAGTGAAGATGAAAGTCGCTCAGTCATGTTCGATTCTTTGCGACCCCATGGACTATACAGTCCTTGGAATTCTCCAGGTGAGAATACTGGAGTGGGTAGCCTTTCCCTTCTCCAGGGGATCTTCCCAACCCAGGGATTGAACCCAGGTCTCCCGCATTGCAGGTGGATTCTTTACCAGCTGAGCCACAAAGGAAGCCCTATAATGTCTGCATAATATCTGCGTGATTTAATATTACCACTACGATTGTATTTTGAATTGATAAGCATCAAAGAATTGATGCTTTTGAATTGTGGTGCTAGAGAAGACTCTTGAGAGTCCCTTGGACTGAAAGGAGATCCAACCAGCCATTTCTAAAGGCAATCAACCCTGAATATTCATTGGAAGGACTGAAGCAGAAGCTGAAGCTCCAATACTTTGGCCACCTGATGCGAAGAGCCAACTCACTGGACAAGACCCTGATGCTGGGAAAGACTGAAGGCAAAAGAAGGGGACGACAGAGGGTGAGACGGTTGGATGGCATCGCTGACTCAATGAACATGAGTTTGGGGAAACTCTGGGAACTAGTGAAGGATGGAGAAGCCCACTGTGCTACAGTCCATGGGGTCGGAAAGAGTCAGACACGACTGAGCAACTGAACAAAAACAACCGGTTTTACGGGTAAATTGGATACAAATCCATCTTTCAGGCTGACTACTGTAATGTTAACCCAGTTATAAAAGAGGAACCAAAGGTGGAGAGGTGGCATAAGGAGAAAAAGTGGAAGAGGCTGGTACCTGGCAAGATCCGTGGAAAACTCACCTATTACAAAAACAGCATTCTAGCTAAGCGTCTACCAGCATTAATGGTACAAAGTGGACAGGTGTCACCAAAGGCCACCAGCTGGCCATGATGTCATTAGTAACGTGTGGTCCAGTTCTACCATCACCAGCAACAAAATAGCCAGATGCTGCCTGAGGCTCTTGACATTCGTCATATCCAAAATGTTCAGAACAACCCTCTGTGGTAAGTACCAATATTATCTCCATTTCAGAAATGAGAAAACTGAGGAACAGAGAGGCTCAGTACCTTGCCATAGGCCACACAGCTGTCAAGCAGCAGGGGGAGTCGCCCCATCTTTCCAGGCTGCTGCCCTGCAAGAACGCACAGCGTCCACGTCACCAACAAGCCCCTTCCAAGTTCGCAGACTTGGCTGTTCTCTCCAGATGGTGTGGAGCAAGGGGGGATCCCACTGGAGAGTGCCCTACAGGTGCCTGTGAACTTGGTGACACCCAGGGCCCACTGGAGCAGCTTGGGAAGCCGGGAGCCCAGAGGCAAGGACCCAGGAGGCCCGCAGGCCCCAATGGCCAGGGACTCTCTGCCCCAGCTGCCTTGTTACCGTGGATCATACACACTCACATCCTCTGGAGTCAGGAATCTCTGCACTGAGTCCCTTTAGCAACATCTCTGCTTGAATGCTCCCCATGATGGGAAACTCACTACCTCCTGAGACAGTCTCTCTGTCTCTGGATGGCTCCCGCTGTTTGAAATGTCTCCCACACAGTGAATTGATAACCATCTCCGGGTAGCTCCCTCCCGCTCTTTGGAATGATCATGGTTCCCCTACATCCCTTCAAATGCTGGGGTTCACATAGCCTACATCTTCCCCAGGATGGAATGTCCACAGTATCCCCCAAGCATGGTGATCTCCAGCCCCGCCTTACCCTGGACCTTTGCCCCAGTCAGAACTCCAGCCCCACTGAAATAAGTTCTGACATGACCTGGACACTTGCAGGCTGGTCTCTGCCCTGACATCAGCAATCCAGGGTGACAGTGTGCTTTGACCAGACGAGTCCCACCTAGCAAGGGCTCCTTGGGTCGCCGGGTGGCCCCCAAAGGCTTCCTGCTGCTGTAGAAACCAGTGGTGTCCAGACCAGCTCCTGGGCGCTTGGAGACTATCTGGAGCCTCAGGGGCCCGGAGTGGGGGTGGGGTCGGCGGGCGGGATACCCTGGGCTCTGAACCCCCACCCACCATCTACCTAGAACACAGCTGCTTCAGCCTGTTTTATAAACGGGGCTTCTGCATTTTGTGAACGCGTTTGAAGCACTCCGGCTCAAGAATGTCTAAAACTGCTGATGCCACGTGACACGACTTAGCCTCTTGGGCGCGTGCTGTCTCCCTCATCCCCTGTGTGTAAATGCCGCGGCCCAGGCCAGCGCCAAGATCAGGGGCCTTTTCCCTGGGCTGGGAGACCCAGGCCCCCTGCTCTGCCGCTCCAGGGACACTGGAGGCCGGGCTCTGCTCTGCGCACGGGACGGCGGCGGCACTGGCGCACGCACGGGGGCGCAGAGGTGCGGGACGCGGACGGGCGACGGCCCTGGCGTGTGCGCGGAGGGCGGCGCCAGCCCCGGGGCGGGGTGGGGACTCACAGGGCAGCGTCTCGGCGCGGCTCTTCTGCACCATTATGCAGAGCTGTAGCACCAGCTGGGGGGCGCTCTCCAGGAAGGCCTCGAGGAGGCGCAGCACGTTCACGTCTGCGTATTCGTACATCATGGCCCAGTAGAAGAAGCGGCGCTGGTGCTCCTTCTGCCGCTGGCTCTGAATGCCCAGGTACATGGTGCGGATATACCTGCGAGAGACGGGGCGGAACACAGACAGAGGCATGGGCTGGGGTGCGGGTCCCGGAAGGACCAGGCCCTCCCGGGCAAACCAGCCGCCCCTCCTTGGTTCTGAGGTTTTCCAGGTGCTTGGACCAGCTCTAGGGGTTCTCCCAGCCCGCGAATGAGGTGCTGAGGCTTCAGGGTGGGCTGGGGTGGGGTGGGGTCAGGCCGGGGAAGGGGGCCGGGGCAAGTTGTCCCCTCCCCCACCTCGGCTTGCTCATCTATACAGTGAGAAGTGGAAGAGTGGGACCCAGTGACCTTGCAGGCCTGCCAAGGAAGTAGCGCAGGTGGGCTCGCTCAAGTCCAGGGTCCCAGGGGGAAAATTCCAGTAGGGTTTTCACCTCTCTGGAGGAGGAGGGAAAGGAATTAGCATTTATGAAATTCCCACTGAGGATCACTGGTGGGCTGCCCGGTGTGGCCTGGGTCCCGGGCGACAGGCAGAAGTAAACCCATGTGGGACAGGCAGGCGGGGCTCCAGGCACAGGGTCCAGAGGTAGATGCCAGAGCCACCAGGAGCTGGCCGAGGCTGTTGGACCCCAAAACTCATGTGTGCCCCGCCCCACGCTAGGGGGACCCTACGTGGCACCTCCGTCTAGGTGTGGCCCAGGACTCAGCCACACAAACACATGGACCCCACTCCCTCTGGGAGGGCCACAGGGCCAGGGAAGCAGTGTCATCTGCTAATTGTGGGGACCTGGACTCATCACCCCAGCTCTGTGTCTTTGTTACACTTCTTTACCATAGGAGAGTCACAGCGTCATGAGGCTGATGGGGAGCTTGGGGAGATGATCCAAGTGCTGGCTGTGGATCCAGGCCCACGGAAGAAAGCCCCCATGCCCACTAAACCTTAAACGCTTTCTCCAAGCCACAACAAGGGGAGGATGAACGGCATCATCTAAGCCAGACTTGGGAAGATGCCCTGGAGAAGGAAATGGCAGCCCACTCCAGTATTCTTGCCTGGGAAATCCCATGGGCAGAGGAGCCCGGCAGGCTACAGTCCATAGCATCACCAAGAGTCGGACACGACTGAAGCAACTTAGCACACACAGAAGCCAGATTCAGCCAGCGGCCTCTGGGGCCAAGCCCAGCGCCAGGACCAAAGCAAGGTTCAGAAAGCACAGTGGACTCCGTTAGGATCAATCGGGGTCACAGACAACAGGAACAGAATGACACGTGCATCCGTGGCCATCCCCTGGGAATATGTCTCCTAAACCACCAAGCCAGAATCACAGAGGTTGAGAGCATGGCTGACTCCCTACATGGTCCCTGCTGTCCCCAGGTACCCCATCAGGGACCAGTTGGGGGGGAGTCAGTGTCTATCGCCACTGCCAGCCTGGTCCCCGCCATCCCCTCTCTCTTGGATCAGAGCAGAAGCCTCCTAACTGGCCTCCCAAGGCCCACTCTTGCCCCCAGAACAACGCTCTCTCTGCCCAGCAGCCAAGACACTTTGTCAAAATCACAGACGGCCCTCCCTGACTTCCCATCAGGCTCAGAAGAAAATCCCGCCCCCCCCTCAGCTCCTGGGCCCTGTCCGCCCCCTAGCCTCGTCGCCGGTTCTCTCCCCGACTTTCTCGTGTCTTATCTATCTCTGATGAACACATGAGCTTGTCTCTGTTCACACCCTCCCCGGGGGGTCCTGTGGAAGAAGGAAGACTCCTGTCCCCCAGGGCTGAGTCCCCCTGCAGGACAGCAATGTCACAGCACTGCAGAGGCAGCCTGCTTCCCCAGGTACAACGACTTTCTAAGAGGCTCCCAGAGAAGGGCTCTGTATCCCCTCCTTGAAGCAACGGGAAAAGTGGGCATTGCCCAGGAACCTCACGTGGGTTTTACAGCAGCCCGTGCTTTAGAAGCAGAGATGAGAAAGCCTACATTTGCAAAATATTCAAAACTACAGTGATGCTCCTATGTGAGTCCAAACTGGTGGGCCTCCTACCTATGGAAAAGACCTCGAAGAAGACCCATGGGGAGGGGGCTGAGAGGGACGCCTTATTTCCTGCATGTACACTCCCTGGGGTGAGCGGAGAACAACCCCGCAGGAAACTGCAGGGAGGGAGGCGCTGGAACAGGAATGGTGTCAGGCTGGAGTGAACAGTGCGCGGCTGCCAGCCCCACCGGGCACCACCGCGGGCCAGGCGTGTCCCCGTCACTTAACACCTGGCGAAACAGAAGCTCTGAAGCAAAGCAGGGCGTTGAATCCTCGTCTGCTCCAGGTCCTGTCGCTTACTGGCTGTGCCGCTTCCCATGAGTCACTGCCTCTCTCCCGGCCTATGTCTGTAAGTTCCCAAAATCACGGGACCAGGGGAGAGGCCAAGGGAAGGAAGGGGATACCCGGGGGGTTGCTTGTTGAAGCTGACCTGGAAAGCTACGGGGCCACTGAGAAAGAGGGGCAGAGACTGAGAGATACAAGAGACGGCAACAGAGAGAGATGGAGACAGGTGGAGAGATAGGGAGAAAGAAACAGACCCGTGCACAGAGAGAAGGGAGATGGACAGAGAGCTCTGGTGGAGACTGAGAGAGAAAGGGACAGAGGAGAGGGAAGCTATGTCAGAACTGCGGGCCTGGAGGAGACCGACTAGATGAGGCAACTGTAGCAGCGGGCTGGGCGGGGCAGGCCGCTCTAAGGACGTGTGGTCCCAAGCAGTTGGAAGGGGCTGGGGAGCCGGACTCCAGAACCCCGGGCAGAGGGGGCTGTCGGATCAGGTCGGACGGTGGCCTGGGGAGACAGGGCAGGAGGGGTCGAGGGTGCCCTGGTGAAGGGGCTGAAGCAGGGCTTCGAGTCCAGAGGCTCCGCAGGGCACCCAGAATAGCCGCGTGGCCAGGAGAGCCTTGGTGCCCTGGGTCTCCCAGGTTGGATGTGGTCTCTCTGCTCCTAAACTCCTCTCTACTCAGACATGGCACCTGCAGCGCACAGTGCCGGGGGCCACAGACTCCCTCTGGGGCCAGACCACAAAGCTCTACTTTCTCAGGTCTACTCTCTGAGACCACAGCCTCTACCTCCCCCAGCCTCACAAGGGGGCCCAATGGGGGAGCGATCATGTCTCATAACCAAGCCTATCTATGCATTCAGGTCCCCAGGCGCGGTAACACCAACACTCAGGTTCATGCAGGTCAGCCTCGCCAGGGCAAAGGGAGCTCCTGGTCTGCCCTTCCATGCCCCGTTCCCCAAGCCACTAGCCCCTCTGTCCGGCATGGCCAGCGAAATGGAAGACAATGAGCCCAGAACACATTGGTTCAACCATAACATCTGCCAGAGAAACCAAGCTTGCCTCTATGGTAACATCCCAAGATACGGGAAGAGATGAAGGTAGGAGTGGGCAGAACCGGAGCCACTCCCCACCCATGAGCAGACAGATGCTTGAAGCCCAGGGTGCACTGGGGTCAAGTCTGAGGCCAAAACTGGTTATCATGCCTCCTGGGACACCGGCTCACATAGCCTGGCACCTGGAGTAGGAGCTACATCAGAGTCCAGTTCAAAATTCCCAATCAAGGGCCTTCCACCCAATCCTCTGGCTCCTGCACCCTCCTCTTCTGTCCTCAAGTCCCAGGGTCCCTGGTAGACCTTATAGAATCCAGAGTGGGGTCTTGATGACCTCTGGGGAAGCCCAGCCAACAGCCTCTTCTTGCTAAGCTGTCACCCCTGTGCAAAGACAGCCGTGGCCCATGGCCACAAGGTGGCGCCAGACCCTAAGCCACGCAGGAAGGCAGCTCCTCCGCACCGTGATCTCGTTCCCAGCCGGCGGCTTCCCAAGGCCTGCACCTCTCAATGCGGCAGCACCGGGGTGCAAGGGGGCGTCTGGCCAGGCCGAGGGGCAGTCCCAGATGTGCCACGTCCCCACGAGAAAGCATCTGCAGGAGACACAAGGTGGGCTCCTGTTCCCTCACCTTCTCCCTCTCCTTGGCAGGTTCCAGAAAGCTCACCTCCCCTAGAAAGGTGGTTTTGGCGGAAAAACATCCAACTCTCCTCCTCCTGACTGGCTTCCACCTGGATTCTGTGTCACCTGCTGTCACACTATTTCTCTCCTGAGAACACTGGATCATGAAAGGCACGGATCCAAAGGCAGGCAGGCGGCCGTCCTTGTGGAGTGAGGACTCAGGAAACCTGTGTCTGGCGTGAGGTCTGCAGGGCTGCTCGACCTTGGGCAATTCACCCATCTCAGAGGGGCAGGCCGAAGGATCGCTAGGCCGAAGGATCTTTTTATTAACTCCGTCTTTCTCTGGCTTCTCAGAGCCTAAAGAATGGCCAAGCCTCTTGACAAGTAACACCCAGTGTTGTGTGGCGCTCATGTGCCTGGCACTGCTGTGAGCATTTTGTACGTATTAACTTATTTAATCCTTGCAACAGATGTATAAGGTGGATGCAATGTTACCCCCTCTTTAACAGATGGTAAACTGAAGCGCCAGGGTTACGAAATGTGCTTCGGTTTACCCAGCTCAGTAAGGGGTTGAGGAGGGCCGCAAGCCCAGAAGTCTGCTCTGAGGCCAGCAGTGCTTGGAGTTCCCACACACACAGCTGTATGAGGTAGACCAGTTGTCTCCTTCCTTCTGCCCTTAGTGCAACTTGCTTGCTTTTACTACAGTGGAAAAATCATGGTTTGCCCCTAACGCCTGGGTTCTTTCTCAGTTCTCTTCCTGGCTGTGTTGCATCTCCTACCCTCATGGAGCCTCAGTGTTCTCACCTGTGCAATGCCTGGCCCAGAGGAGGACCCTAGGACATGGTGAATGAATGGATACATGTTATCGAGGTCCCCATAGAGGGCCTCAGGGGACTCAGGTGAGGCAATGCCTATGAGAACAGACGGGAGACCAGAGGCCAAGGATGGCACCTATTACTGACCCCCCACAAAGGGCTCTCCTCCTGTCTTCCCTTCAGTCCACATTCTCCTTATTCCCCTTCCAAGGCTATCTTCTCCCCTTACTTCATAAACTACAGAACTGTTTAAAGTTCCTTATGCGTCCAGGAGAACTCTTTAGTTCTCTGAGCACATTTTCACCTTTTATAGCACACTCTGAAGGAGACATATCTGTCATCTTTTCCTCTTTGGTTCATCTGAGACTCAGAGAGGCTGCGTGATTTCCCTAAAGTCACACAGCAAGTCATGATTGAGGTCCATCAGAGGTCTTGGCCAAATTATGTTGCCCCATTGGCAGTTAGCTAATAATTTCACCTGTCTGGACCTACAGTACCCTTCTGCTTCTTATGACACATTGTGAAGTCTCTATTGTGGAGAGCAACTCACCCTCAAAGTCCCAAACAGGGCTAGGTTTGGGGGGACCTGAAGCTTTGGGAATCTTTAAGAGAAAAACAAAATCTACTAAACACTGAAAGTAGAAATACTGACAGCATCAATTCTATACATTTTTTCCCCAGAAAAAATAAGAGAAGAGAACACTTCTGTATTCACTTTATGAGGCCAGCATTACTCTATCAAAGTCAGACACGTACCACACAAGAAAATAAAACTACAGACAGTATCTCTTATAAAAGTGAAAGTGCTAATCGCTCAGTCATGTCCAGCTCTTTGCGACCCCATGGACTATAGCCCGCCAGGCTCCTCTCTCCATGGAATTCTCCAGGCAAGAACACTGGAGTGGGTAGCCATTCCCTTCTCCAGGGGATCTTCCCAATCCAGGGACAGAACCTGGGTCTTGTGCATTGCAGGCAGATTCTTTACTGTCTGAGCCATCAAGGAAGCCCCATCCTTTATAAACACAGATGCAAATACCTTTAATGAAATACTAGCAAATCAAATTCAGTGACATATAGAAAGAATAGTATTTGATAGCCAACTGGAGTATATTTGGGGAATGTAAGGCTTATTCTGTATTCAGAAATCAATTAATGCAATTAATGATATTAACAGGTAAAACCACATACTACATTAACTGATGCAGAAAGAAAGCATTTGACAGAATTCAACATCCACTGATGATTTTTTTAAAAAATTCTCAGCAAACCAGAAATAGAAAAGAGCTTTCTTAGCCTGACATAGATGAAGGACATCTATAAAAATTAATAGTTAATATCACACTTAATGACATAAAGACTGAAGATCTTAAGATCAAGAACAAGGCAGTAACGTCTACACTCACCATTTCTACTTAACATCATACTAGAAGTCCTGGTCAGTACAATAAGTCAGGGGAAAGAAAGAAGATTATACAAAGTGCAAGGAAAGGGGCTTCCCTGACGGTCCAGCAGTTGAGAATCTGCCTTCCTTTGCAGGGGACGCAGATCCAATCCCTGGTCAGGTAACTAAGATTCCACCTGCTGTGAGGCAACTGAGCTTCCAAGCCACAACTGTGACCTGATGCAGCCAAAAATAATCATCAATTAAAAATTTTTAATTGCAAGGAAAGAAGTAAAACGGTCCCTATTTGTAAATGATATGACTATCTGGATAAAATGCCCAGGAATAAAAAAAAAAAAGGTTCACAGAACTAATTAGCAAGTTTAGAAAAGTCTCATGACACAGGGAAGACGGAGGAAGGAGCCTGATGTGCGGCAGTCTGTGGGGCTGCAAAGAGTCTGACCTGACTTGGCGACTGAACAGCAACATGATACAGGGTCATCGTATGAAAACGGAATGTATTTCTATAGACTACTAATGAACAATTGGAAATTGAAATTAAAAAAAAAAAGAACACATGCCACTTAAACGAGTCCCCTTAGGGGAAGGCAGGACAGAGGAAGGGGATTAAGAGGGACAGACTATGAGGCATTAAGTGAATAAGTCACAGGGATGAACGCACAGCGCCGGAAATACTGTCAGTGCGTCGTAGTAGCTCTGTTCAGAGTATAATCTACAAAGACATCGAATTACTCTGCTGCACCCCTGAAACTAGTATAATACTGTAAGTGACTTATACATCAATTAAAAAAAAGTTTATATTTTTGTACTATTTAAACACAAGCAGCCCCTGCCTCTGGGGGCATGTTGACCCTCGTCCTGGGTGGCTGTGCAGCACTGTCTCACAGGCACACACACACCACCACCACCACCACCACGAACGCTCCACACAAACACCACACGCAGACACTCATGCACGCCTCACTCATAATGTGGACACACCACTACGTGTGTACATGCTAAGCACATGTGAGGTTCATGCACCCTCACGGCCACACGCTGTGTTCTATGCAGCAAGACACACACGCCGCCACGCACCTGAACACGCTGCACAAGTCCAGGTCCTCGCTTGTACAGACCCCCGTAGCCCATGATCATATCCTGGTGTCAACAGGCTCCAACCTAGGATCCCTGAGGGGGTGGGTCCCTGCCTGCCCCTCGCATCACAGCTGACTCAGAGGACAGACAGAGGGAAAAAGGCTAAAGCACATCACTTCTGGATAGAAGTGGGAATCTGCCACTTCCGCTGGCAGCCAGGAATCGCCAGACAGAGGGTGCTGCAGCCACTCGACAAGGAGAGGGGAAGCAGGGCTGTCACCATGGGAGGAATCCTGCCCCCGACATCAAGGACAGACTGGGCCCGCTGCTACCTCCACA
>SJYQ01011175.1:309258-374762 GCA_006410935.1 Redunca redunca | reverse complement strand
CGCCGAGCTCACTGACATCTGAATCTGTGCAGCCCTGGCCCTGCTCACACCTGTCCTGCTTCACCTCCACCTGAGCCTGGCAGATCGGGGAAGCCTGGCTTGTGGTCGCGGTGAAGGCGCTGAGAGCTGTCATGATGATGCCTGACCTGCACTCCTGTCGGGTCCCTCCTTCTAGGTGGAGGGGCTCCTTCCCGTGTGTCCTCTGCATCGCCGACTGCATCCCAGGGGCCAGGGCCAGCTGGCTGTGCCCCAAAGCAAGGTGGGGCGGTTTCAGGGTTCTGGGCTGCGTGGCACTTGTGCAGGAACCTCGCTGGTCTGCAGTCTGTCACCTGCTGAGGATGGAAGCTGACCTGGGTCCCCAGGCGTTAACGGGGGCTCCAGGGCTGTGGTGTCAAAATGTGGGTGCTCCCACCTGTAGAATACTGACTCCATGCCCAGGTGGGAACCCCTGAGAGTCTTCCCTGGGGCCCCAGGTCAGTACAGAGAAAAGTCCTTCAGGCTCTTCTAGGCCATCACAGATCTGGGGGGCACCCAAGCTGTGGCAGACAGGATCGGGGTTCAGCCTGCCTGCCTAACCTCTGCCAGATACCAATACTCCCATTTTTACAGATGAGGAAAATCGAGGCTAGTCCGGATCCAGTAACCCAGGGGGCTCCCTGGCGGCTGTGCAGTGTGGTATCCAACCTCCTGCCTCCACCCCACCCCGCACACACGTGATCCCCGGCCCTGGCCACACCTGCTGGCCTCCAGTCCCAGGCCTTCCTGGCATGTGCTCGTCTCCGTGTCTTGGCTTCTGCTGTCCCCGTCATCCTCGAAGGGCCCAGTTCTCCCCACGTGCTTCACTCCATGCCCAGGACACAGCATTTCCCTTCCCCACCCCTGTTATGCTGGGTCCTCAGTACAGTAATAGCTCCTATTTGTGGGGTTCTTCCTACATAACAGGCACAGTGTGAACCTTCTACACATATTACGTCATTTAACCTGAGAACATCTCGATCATCGGCAGATGAAGAAACCGAAGCGAGAGGAAGTCCTGGGCCGCGGCTGCCAGCCTCGTCCAAGCACTGGACCCCAGAGGCAGTGCTTCTAACCCAGAGACGCTACATTCTTCTATTCCTCATCATGTCCCCCTTCCCTCTCCTCCCACTTCACTTTCAATTCTATGAATTAGGTCATCTATTAGCCCCGTTTTATAGAATCAGAAAACTGAGGCTCAGAGGGGTTACATAGCGCACCAGGTTGGAAAGTCAGATTTCAGCCTTGATTTGATTAGCTGCGCCACACGCCTGGTTTCCACCCCTAGAGGTCCCTCCCTCCTCACAGCCCATCCTTACTGGAGTCATAGACTCAGAGGCCTCTCCAGCTAGATCTTAACCCCCGGGTTAAGCTGGTGTACCGCCGCTGCCCCTACCCCACCACGGTAAGCATCCACGCAGAGGGTGCTACGGTGCATTTATCCCCTGCTCTGATGGTCTCGTTTGACCAAGAGATGCCTGCAACACCGCCTTCAAATTCATAACATACATGTTCCCTGAGGCAGATGGCCAGAGCGGGTGTCAGGAGCACAATTAAAGCAGGAATGACCTGGGCTGGAGACAAGAGAGACCCTACCAACCAGCCTGGCAGGACGGCACTATGACGAGGCTGGTTTTCTGCCCTCTCTGGACAGTTTCAGAGGGAAGCGAAGCTCCGGGGCTGTGCGGGGTCAGAGGCCCACAGCTCACAGAGCAGAGGGGCTGAAGCTGTCTTTCCAGTGTATCACAGGCACGGCGCGGTGCACCCAGTGCCCACCTGGGCATATGCATGTGGGTGTACACACAGAAGTCCAGGCTGAGGACCCCCTCACACTGCCCAAACGCCGACGTGGGTGGCTCACGGGGCCCCTAAGCTGGCACACTGGGAAGAGTGTACCAACACAGCCCCGGCTGAGGGCTCTGGGCCCTCTCTGAGTGTGAGAATGGATTCTGGAAACTTCCACTGCCTGGCTGGGCTGGAAGCCCCCCACCCCTCCCCTCCCCCCACTCTGGCTGAGACACCTTCAGTTCCCAGGAAAGGTGGAGGGGCCAGATGCCGCCTCAGCCCCAAAGAGCAGCGCATCAAATCGGAGCTATTTTTAGCCCTTCTCTCCAGCGTCTAACATCAGCTGAGCAGTGGCGGCCAGCTTAGGGCACGCATCTAAGAGAGCATGTCTTAGTGGGGGCCCAGGGAGATGATGGGGAAAGTGCCCCCAAAGCTTCAGGGAAGGGAGGCGGCTGTGCTGGGTGTCACCGGGTCGTCTTCCTGGGTGTCAGGTCCCGGTGGCAAGGTGGCCTCATCATCCCTCAGAGCATGGGTGTGAAGCGCCCCACCCGCCTCAATTCCCCACTGGCACAGGGGGGCCCGAGTGATTGCTTCTTCTCTGAGACTCTGCAAGACACCTGATTTAAAAAATCAAAACACCTTTGCAAACGTACATGTTGGAGGAACGCTCTCTGTTTCTCATCAGCTCCCAAAAGGACGGAGAGCCAAGTTTTGAGGTGTGGGTTTATCTCTGCACACCTGGTGCACGGCACACTGCTGGACGCCTGGTGGACATTCCGTGTTTGTCTCATGAATGAGTGAACCAGCTGGTCAGCCTGCTAGTCAAATCCTTGCGCCCTGGGAAGTGTAGAGGGCAACCTCCCCAGTGGCTCAGAGGTTAAAGCGTCTGCCTCCAATGCGGGAGACCCAGGTTCGATCCCTGGGTCGGGAAGATCCCCTAGAGAAGGAAATGGAAATCCACTCCAGTATTCTTGCCTGGAGAATCCCATGGACGGAGAAGCCCTAGTAGGTTACAGTCCACAGGCTCGCAAAGAGTCAGACACGACTGAGCGACTTAACCTAACCTAATCTCTCTTCTCCAAGCTCCCTGTCAGCTCAGAGTGTCCACAGGGGGCGTCCAGGAGCTAGAGCCCAGAGCAGAAGCTGGAGCCCTCTTCCCTGCTCTTCTCCAGCCTCCCCATCTGCCCCCAACTCATCCTCAAGCCTCACTCTCTGGCTTGCTAAATCCCCAGTCCTGAATGAATAAGGGACTGCCTTTCTCTCTTAACCAAGTGAGCAAGCCCGTCGCTGGCCCCACCCAGCCTTGTGAGTCTCTGTGGGTCTCTGCTGGAGCTGGAACCGCTGCTGTGCCCACCGGGGAAAGGCTGCTTCACCTTCATCCAGATGAGAACTGAAGACTCTGACGATGGCCCTCCAGCGCTTGCCTTGCCTGCCTCCTGCTGGAATGGATTTACTGGTCTGCACCGGAGCACCATGGGAGAAGGCTGGCCCTGCCCAGCGAAGGCCACGTTCAGAGTGCCCCGCCACCTCAGCAGGGATCCACTGGCCCAAAGTCAAGTCACGTGCACGCTGGTATCAGCTCTGAATCATGTGGCCAACATATAAGCACGAGCCTGCCCAGGGCAACGGCGCTGAGGATCCCTGGGCCCGGGGAAGAGGACACGCTTGTGCCTTTGTCAGAAGCCTCGGGTACAGAATGTGGCCAGCACATCCCGGTGTCCCTTTTCTGCCCCAGAGTGGTGGTGGTATTGTTCAGCCGCTCAGTTGTGTCCGACTTTGTGACCTCACGGACTGCAGCCCGCCAGGCTTCTCTGTCCTTCACCATTTCCCAGAGTTCACTCAAACTCAGGTCCACTGAGTCTATGATGCCATCCAACCATCTCATCCTCTGTCGTCCCCTTCTCCGCCTGCCCTCAGTCTTTCCCAGCATCAGGGTCTTTTCCAATGAGTCAGCTCTTCGTATCAGGTGGCCAGAGTATTGGAACTTCAGCATCAGTCCTTCCAGTGAATATTCAGGGTTAACTTCCTTTAGGATTAACTGGTTGGGTCTCCTTGCAGTCCAAGGGACTCTCGAGAGTCTTCTCCAGCACCACAGTTCGAAAGCATCAGTTCTTCAGTGCTCAGCCTTCTTTATAGTCCAATTCTGATCTGTACATAACTACTGGAAAAACCATAGCTTCGATCATATAACTTCTTTCCAAATCTCCACATCTGAGTGGACAGCGAGCAGACACCCTCTGTGGCAGGGTGATGATCGTGGTGTTGGCAGCGTGACTTGGACAAAGTCACGGAGTCGGGGCAGCCCCTCAGGTGTGTGGGTGGGGGGAGCTGGCTGCTTCTACCCGGGCTGGAGGAGGGGTGGGGCGAGAAGCAGCATCTGACCTGGAGCTCAGATCAGCTGCCAGGGAGGCGTTTCTGAGGTCACTGCCCCCAGCCCCCCGTTTTCAGGCAGCAGCACTACTTCTCCAGCCCACGCCAGATGGAGTTTAAGAATAATAACGCACAATACAATGACTCTGGTGTCTCTCGCCGTGTGGGTACACTTTTGACCCCTCTGACACACGTGACTTTTCCTCATCGCCTTCTTAAGTTCCCAGCAAGGTGGTCTGGACTCTCCCCTGAAGTCAGGGTGGAGAGCAGGGCTCCCCCGGCAGCACAGGGTGCAGGCTGTATGAGCAGAGACAACCCCGGGCCCTGCCTCTTCCCTGTGGCTCTGACCTCTTGCTCTCGTGGCCGGGAAGGTATATCACTCATGGAGCAGTTACCTGAGAGGAGTGCCAGAGGCTTCCCACGTGCTGGACACAGAGCCAGGCATGGTCCAGGCCCGAAGGAGCTCCTGTTCAGCAGGGAGAGGAGAGGGCACTTAGTCAAGGGCCAAAGGCTATGTACTGCACGGTCCCCCAAAGCAGGAAGGGCTCTGGGTAAAGAAGAGGAAGTTCCCAACACAATGGGGGAAGTGGGGAAGCTTCCAGGAGGAGGTGAAGTCTGGGCAGAATCTCAGATACTCAAGAGGCCAATTCTACAGGCCATAAGCCCCTTTCCCAATCCCGTCTGCCTTGACCCAGCGGGCGTGGGGCCAAGCTTGTGGCTTCTTGATCGTGGCCCTCTCCTGAATCTTTCTGGTGAGAGATAACCCATGGGGCTGAAACTGGGAGCTTTCTGAGGTCAGGAGCCGGGTCATCCTCACCTTTCCATCCTCCCTAGCCCAGGAAAGAATGGATAGATGGATAGGTGGACTGACGGTCGGATGGACGAAGAGGGAGTGGCTAGGACCAGAGAAGGTCCACATCAAGAGGGAGGAGCCGCTTTTGAGCAGGGGAGGGTGGACTCTGCCTCCTCCAGCAGGTGGGCTGGGCCTGGCTGGTAGGTAGTGTGGGGATTCCACTTTACTTTCAGTCACTATTCCTTCTGCCTCCTGGTGGCTCAGACGGTAAAGCATCTGCCTCTAACGCAGGAGACCTGGGTTCAATCCTTGGGTCAGGAAGATCCCCTGGAGAAGGGCATGGCTACCCACTCCAGTATTTTTGCCTGGAGAATTCCATGGACAGAGGAGCCTGGCAGGCTACAGCCCAGAGTCACAAACAGTCGGCCATGACTGAGCAACCCGCACACTGTCCCTTCTAAGGCCTGCTAAGAGGATGCCTCCTGAAGCCAGTGTGGCCCAGGGCACCCTCCCAGCCAGGCCTCAGATGCCGCATCCCCCATGGGCTCCTGAGGCCCGGAGGCAGCAAGCGCTCCTCCAAGGAGCCAGTCAGAGCAGAGAGCACCCATCCCGAGCCAGCAGCCCTGGACAGGGCAGAGGGTGGCTGCAGCAGGGCCCGGGACCCCAGGCCTTTCCTGTCCTCCCCGCTGGCCAGGCCTGAGACGGCCAGAATCACATCAACACCTGCAGCCCCTCCTGCGTCATCCATACAAGGGGGATGAGGATCTCCGTGGAACCTCTTGTGGCTTCCTGCACAGGCGAGTGAAGAAAGTGACACAGCCACACAACCATCTCTGGTCTAAGAACGCGTGACAAGAGTGAAGAGCTTAGGAGCGTCCCTGGTGGCGCAGTGGTAGAGAAGCTGCCTGGAGACGCGGGTTCGATCCCTGGTCTGGGAAGTTCCCACATGCCTCAGAGCAACGAGGCCTGTGCACCTCAGCTATTGAGCCTGTCCTCTCGAGCCCGGGAACTGCAACTACTGAAGCCCATGAGACCGGGAGTCTGTGCTCTGCAACAAGGGAAGCCACCGCAATGAGAAGCCTGTGCACCGCAAAGAAGCGTAGCCCCTGCTCGCCGCAGCTAGAGACAAGCCTGCGCAGCAACGAAGGCGCAGCACAGCCAACATAGAGGAGGAATAGAGAGAGCCTGGCCTTCCGCTCAGACACAGGAGGCTCAGCTACCAATTCACGCCTCAGCGCACTCGGGACAGACTCTGAGCCACCAGAGCATAAGGCACAGCTGGCCAGCACTGCAGACCCCCGCTCCCTGACTGGACCACCCCCTCCCGGGGTCGCCCACGAGCAGTTGCTGACCATTTTCTATACGGCAGGCAGTTTGCTGGAAGTTTCTCATGGGCCACCGTAAGTAGCCATCATGCCCGCCCCATCAAGCAGGCACTATTACTGGGCTATTCTCTCCATCAGCAACCTGAGGCTGGCCCAGAGATGGCATGCCCAAGGTCACACAGCAAGGATGGAGGAGCTGGGAGTCACACCTGGGACTGGCTGAGTCCCAGAATCTCAGAAACATGTCTCCCTGTGAAGATGCCTTCAAAATCACAAAGTAAGTAAGTGTTAGTCGCTCAGTCATGCCCACTCTTTGCAACCCCATGGACTGCAGCCCACCAGGCTCCTCTCTCCATGAGATTTTCCAGGCAAGGAGACTGGAGTGGGTTGCCATTTCCTTCTCCAGGGGATCTTCCCAACCCAGGGATTGAACCTGGGTCTCCTGTACTGCAGGCAGATTCTTTACCAACTGAGCTGCAAGGGAAACCCCTCAAAATCACCAAGAGTTACCCAATCGGAGTCCACCAACATCCCCAGGGACAGCTATGCCGGGCAGCTCCTTGTACCAGCGGCTCCGGAAGCCAGGAGAACACAGCATCTTAAGCCCACACCCTTAGAACTCATGTTCCAGACTGAGGTAGAGAATGACCGAAGGAGCAGATAATTATGTAGCGTTATGCCCAGGGTGGTAAGTGCCCGGTGTGAATAAAGCAGGAGGGTAGAGACGGAGGAGTGTGCATGGATGCGTATGTGTCCAGGTGGAGCACAGGCCGGTGTGGAGCTAGGGGCTGAGCCATGAGGAAGGAACAGACAGTCCACAGCTCAGGGACAGAACTGGACTTGAGCAGCGGTTGTGGGAATGCTGGGGACCTGCAGGCTGGGCAGGCGTGTGGGGACAGGAAGACCTGGGGCTCATCACAGAGGAACTTGGTTTTAGTGACAAATAACAGGAACAGCGTCTTGTACATTGCACATCACGTTGTTTCTTTCTGATCTTTGTGCCTCGGTCTCTCCGCTTCCTTACATGGGGCTGTGGTGTGAGCGGTGGCAAGTGACGGCCAATGGGTTTGGACTACTCTAGTCCTTTCTGTCACTAATAATACTCCACTGCCTAGATCCACTAAGTAAGCAAGTCTTAGTTGCTCAGTCACGTGCGACTCTTTGTGACCCCATGGTCTATAGTCCGCCAGGCTCCTCTGTCCACAGAATTCTCCAGGCAAGAATACTGGAGTGCTTAACAGCACTCATTATCAGAGAAATGCAAATCAAAACCACAATGAGGTACCATCTCACGCGCGTCAGAATGGCTGCTGTCAAAAAGTCTACAAGCAATAAATGCTGGAGAGGGTGTGGAGTAAAGGGAACCCTCTTACACTGTTGGTGGGAATGCACACTAGTACAGCCACTATGGAGAACAGTGTGGAGATTCCTTAAAAAACTGGAAATAGAACTGCCTTGCTATGCTATGCTAAGTCACTTCAGTCGTGTCCGACTCTGTGTGACCCCATAGATGGCAGCCCACCAGGCTCCCCCATCCCAGGGATTCTCCAGGCAAGAACACTGGAGTGGGTTGCCATTTCCTTCTCCAATGCATGAAAGTGAAAAGTGAAAGTGAAGTTGCTCAGTCGTATCCGACTGTTCGTGACCCCATGGACTGCAGCCCACCAGGCTCCCCCGTCCATGGGATCTTCCAGGCAGGAGTACACTGCTGGGCACACACACCAAGGAAACCAGAATTGAAAGAGACACGTGTACCCCAATGTTCATCGCAGCACTGTTTACAATAGCCAGGACATGGAAGCAACCTAGATGTCCATTAGCAGATGAATGGATAAGAAATCTGTGGTACATATACACAATGGAATATTATTCAACTATTAAAAAGAACACATTTGAATCCGTTCTAATGAGGTGGATGAAACTAGAGCCTATTATACAGAGTGAAGTAAGTCAGAAAGAAAAACACCAATACGGTCCATTAATGCATATATATGGAATTTAGAAAGATGGTAACGACGACCCTATACACAAGACAACAAAAGAGACACAGATGTAAAGAACAGATTTTTGGACTCTGTGGGAGAAGGTGAGGGTGGGATGATTTGAGAGAATAGCAGTGAAACATGTATATTATCATGTGTGAAACAGACGACCTGTCCAAGTTTGATTCATGAAATAGAGCACTCAAAGCAGGTGCACTGGGACGACCCAGAAGGGTGGGATGGGGACGGAGGTGGGGGGTCCGGGATGGGGGACACATGTACACCCATGGCTGATTCATGTCAGTGTATGGCAAAAACCACCATAGTAGTGTAAAGTAATTCATCTTCAATTAAAATAAATTAATTAAAAAAAAAAAACAATACTGGAGTGGGTTGCCATTCTCTTCCCCAGGGGATCTTCCTGACTCAGGGATTGAACCTGGGTCTCCTACATTGCAGGTGAATTCTTTACATCTGAGCCACCAGGGAACCCCCATAGATACACTACCTTTTGTTTATTCATGTATTCATTGATGAACATGTTTGGGTTGTTTTCACTTTGGGGGTTGTTTTGAATTATGCTACTGTGAACACTGGTGTACCAATTTTTTTGTGTGGACTTGTGTTTTCAGTTCAGCTGGGTACAGAGCTAGGAGTAGAACTGCTGGGTCATATAGTAACCCTAGGGTTAGCTTTCTGCAGAACTGCCAGACTGTTTTCTAGAGTGGCTGCACCGTTTTCAGGCCTGCTCCAATTTCTCCACATCGTCGCCAACATTGGTTATTGTCTGTCTTGAATTTCAGGCACCCTCATGGGCGTGCAGTGGTATCCTGTGATTCTCGCTTGCATTTCCCTAATGACTAATGATGCTGAGTAGCTTTTCACGTGCTTGCTTACTGGCCGTTCGTATATCTTCTTTGGAAAAGTGCTCCTTCAGATCTTTTGTAGGTTTATTATTAAGAATTGACTCATTCATCTCTTTATCACTGATTTGTAAAAGTTCCCTGTGTAATCTACACACGAGTCCCTTGTCAGATATATGATGTGCAAATATTTTCTCCCCTTCTGTACTTATCTTTTCACTTTCTTCATGATGTCCTCTGAAGCATGAAAGGTTTTAGTTCTGATGGTGTCCCATTTGTCTATTTTTTGTTTTGTTGCTTGTGTGTTTGGTGTTATATCCAAGAAGGTTTTGCCTAACTTAAGGTCATGAAGATTTATTTCTACGTTTCCCTCTGAGTGTATCAGAGTTTTGGCTCTTCTGTTTAGGCCTATGATCCATCGAAGTTGGTCTTTAGTTAAGATGTAAAGTGAGGCCCAAGTTTATTCCTTTGCTTGTGGAGGCCAGCTGGCCCAGCACCACTTGTGGTAAAGGCTATTCTTTCCCCGCTTAACTGTCTTGGCACAGGATTTGTTTCTGGACAGCTCTGTTCCAGTGACCTACCTGTTTATCTTTCTGATAGCACCACTGTCTTGATTGTTATGGCTTTGTAGAAAAAGGCTGGAAACAGGAAGGGTGATTACCCCAGTTCTGTTCTTCTTTTTCACGATTGCCTTTTTCTCCCTGCTTTCTGACATTTATTGAGTGGAGATCCATGTCAGATGCAGGTCTACGTGCCCTGTGTGTATTAAGTCACTTAATGTGACATGTGAGGTAGGGTCTACCATAGTCCCATTTTACAGATGAAGAAACTGAGGCAGAAACTGCCTTTTACCCGCTAAACTCCTGCACAGCGGTGCAGGCTGGTCTCTTGGGGGTTTCCAAGACCACCCTCCGAGATCACTGACTTGGTTCCCAGCTCCTCTTAGCCCCTACAGCCGTGTTCCTCATAATCATCCTGGAATACTGCCACCCTGCTTACAGGAAAATCACTCCCAGAAATGTCTGCTTAGGACTCTGTTAGGGGCTAAACTGTGTTCCCCCAAAACCCATATGGTGAGGGCCTAAGCCCTCAGACTGAGTATCCTTGCAGATGAGATCTTTAAAGAGGTAATCAAGGTAAAATGAGGCTATAATCGTGGGCCCTGACCCAACATGACAGGTATCCTTATAAGAAGAGGGGATGAGGACACCCAGGTAGCACACAGGCTGGGGGGACCATGCGAGGACACAGCAGGAGGCGGCTACGGGACTGAACTGTGTCCCCTCACCCTGCCCCTAATTCCTAGACTGAGGCCCCGTTAAGGAGGTGGCTGAGGTTAAATGAGGTCTCTAACCCAACGGGTCTGGAAATATCTCCTTCTCCCTCTGTGCACACCCAGACCAGACAGAAGGCCATGTGAGGACATGGGGACAAGGCGGCCACTTACAAGCCAGGAAGCGAGGCTTTGGCAGAAACTAACCCCGCCTGCACCTGATCTCAGACTCCCAGCCTCTAGAACTGTGAGAAGATACGTTTTTCTTGTTTAAGCCTCCAGTCGGCGGCACTTTGTTAGGAAGTCTTGGCAAACCAGCAGAGTCCTGGGCCTGTCCTTGGGGAAGAGGCAGCTCTGTCTGTTCTTTCAGCTGACAGCTGCTGCCTGCTGCCAAGGCCAGGCCTCGTTCATCAGGCCAGGAAGCAGGTAGGTAGGTGTAGTGAAAGTTGTTCAGGCATGTCTGACTCTCTGCGACCCCGTGGACTGTAGCCTGCCAGGCTCCTCTGTCCATGGGGTTCTCCAGGCAAGAATGCTGGAGTGGGTAGCCATTCCCTTCTCCAGGGAATCTGCCTCACCCAGGGATCGAACCTGGGTCTCCTGCATTACAGGCAGATTCTTTACCATCTGAGCCACTAGGGAGGCCAGTTTGGGTGCAGAGTGTGGGTCAAAGGGCTCTGAACCTGGAGGTTCAAATTCTGATTCCCTTCCTGTTGTTATACGGTCATTCCTTTGACTTCAGCCAAAGGAGGTAACACATTCCATCTCATTTTGCAAGAATAACAGAAAGTTGGAATGGGCAGGAATCCAACAAATTCCTTTACAGATGAAGAAAACTGAGGCTCCAGAGAGGAGCCTGGCTCCGATGATCCACCCCAGGTCTCCTGACTCACAGCCTGTGGTTCCACACCGTCTGCTGCCTTCGCTCATGGGGTCTCTTCTGGGGTGCTGCGGGGGCGGGGTGAGGGGAAGGGGCAGGCAGGAGAGCTGTCACAGCACGACTCTCACAGTTTGCCTGGAGCTGGAAAGGAAATCAGCCTCACCTTCCTCAGTAGCCCGAGGCACAGACTCCCCCGTTCACCATCCCCCCTCCCACCCCCGGCGGTGGTCCTTTACCTGGCTCCATTCCCCAGTACTTTCTGCACCGCCTGCCCTGGTGGACAGCGGGGATGGACGCTGGCGGCTTGTCACGCTTCTAGCCCTGCCTTGGTCTGTCTTCTCAGCCCTGGGGGGCCAGTTCCACCCTTCCTGCAAGGTAGAGCCTGACCCTACTCAGAGGAGAGGAGGCGTTCCCCAAGAAGGCAGAGAGTTCACCTGAAGGCGAGAGGGACACTGGGGCACAGCGATGCTGGGACTCCACCGAAGAACACCTGGAGGTGCAGAGCCAGGCAGGCCCCAGGGCCGAAGGGTCTGCAGCCACGCAGGGGGCTGCCCAGAGAAAGCAGCGGACACCAAAGGAAGGGGCGGCGGTGGAGCCACGGCCGACACTCACAGCAAGGTGGCCGGCTGCCCCTCTGCTCCTCCCATGACAACCTCCACCTCAGTGGGGCGAGGGATTGGACCAGAATTTGGAATTAAACTGCCCTCAGCTTCTTGGGGACAGCTGAGGCTTCTCTTACCCATTCCTATCAGAAGGGAGACCCCCTTCCCTCCAGACAGGCCCTTCCATTCAGCTGGGCATCGTACGTCTGGAACAAGCTTCCAGCAGCAGACTCATGGTCCCCCATGTTTCCCCCACCCCACTGCCTCCCCTTGGCAGTGACAGGCTCCCCGGGACTGGGGGACGAAGCGTTAACGTCTGGCGGGCTCCCAGGAGACAGACAGGCAGGCCCTAAGGCACCGATGCCGCAGTCAGTCACTGACAGGAAGAAGAGATGAGAGGGCTGTGGGACAGATGGAGCTCCAACTGCCTGCCAGGAGCCACGGACTCCCGCTCCGAGGCCCCCTCTCCCTCTGTGCGGCATGTTCTCATCCCTCCCTGATGTCCAGTCCCTCCAGCAGGGGAGGATGGAGCTCATCAACCAGGGACCTTCACCCCAACCCGGGGGACGTCTCCTTCCCTCCTCCGAACCAGCCAAACTGGGGGCCGAGGGAATCTGCTCAGATCTGAGTTGATTGTGTTTGGACCAGGAACTTGAACTAAACCAAATTAAGATCTGACATGCGTGCTAAGTCACTTCAGTCATGTGCGACTCTTTGCGAGCCTATGGACTGCAGCCTGCCAGGCTCCTCTGTCCATGGGATTCTCCAGGCAAGAACACTGGAGTGGGTCGCTGCGCCTTTCTCCAGGGAATCTTCCCGACTCAGGGATGAAACCAGTGTCTTCTGCACTGGCAGGCAGTGTTCACCTGGTATGCCTAATCTCAGGATGACCCCCTAATATTATTATCCTTTTGTAAGCTGATTTTGTAACTGTTAAAAAAGGAAAAAAGCTATTATAGTTAGATTTGTGATTAAACATGGACATTTCCAAATGAACTAGGCCAAAACAAACTGGAGAAACCATGGTGATGTGTAGGGTCTATCGGTCTGGGGATGTGCTGTGTGACGTTGGGTAAGTCCCTTGCCCTTTCTGGGCCTCAGTTTCCCTCATGTGCATCAGGCTAGAAGGTCTAAATGGCTCTTAGCCCTGCTTATCTAATCCCCGAATCTCAAAAGAGTCTCCAAATGGACGCTGCAAGCCCTCCGTGAAGTTCAGTTCTCGGCCTGGATGATAACCAAGGCAAGTCATCTGGAAAAGGAATGTTCTCTCTGTGCCATCTGTGAGGAGCGTGGGAGACAGGCCCGAACCCCGGGACTCAGGCAGCCTGCTGACTCTTTGGAGCCGGCACTAATGTAATTATGTGATTAGGACATTCACCTCGGTTTTCACTGTGCTCCATGCGGTTAAATCAAAAGTGACAATGAGCTGCCTGGTGGGTGACGCCATTCTCCCAGAAGGGCCCACGGAAGGTTATTCTGGGCAGGGGTCATCCTCAGAGCTGGACATCCACTGGTGAGATGGGCAGTTTCGGAGGCATCTGTCACCTGGGAAGGAGTGTGCCTGCTGCCGTCAGGGTGGGAGTCACAGAAGTGGGGGTGAAAAGGGTTGGGGCCCCCCCGCCACTCTCCCATTTCCAGATGGAGAAGCAGGTTGGTCACTGGCTGACAGAGGCGGTGCCATTTCAGCTGTAATTTCTCATCTTTGAACAGGCTGGCTCACTGCTTCTCTATCCCACCAGGAGGGAGGAGCTCAGCGGAGAAAGTGACACTGAGTCTGAGCGCCTCTGGAGAGGGCACAGGGGGAGACATCAGGACTGATGACTGTCCCGGGGGGCATCCGGGTCTGCGGTCAGCAGCCATGCCTGGGGGCAGTACGGCTTTGTGAAGTGGGTAACTCCTCCCGGGCAAAAGTCAGGTCTATGCTTCAAGAGGAAAACACTAAGCCTGAGAAGGGGGCTGACCTCCCTGGAGGCTGGAGGACATCCCTATCCAGGGCTCCCGCAGCCAGAACTGGGGTGCTGATGCCCCGAGTGCCCCTGCTTGGTCTGTGGCTCCTGCCTGTAGGCTCACGCAGGGATGAGCCCTCCAGGATGGCCGGAGGGTTCCTCCGGTGCCTCTCCTCCCCTCCTCCTCCTGCTCTGCAGTGAGCTTGGCGTGGTGACTACAGCAGACAGAGGAACCGGGTCCCTCTCTGCTGCCACCAGTTGCCTGTGGCCTCGGGGTGGGGGGCTCAGGACCAATGGTTTGACACCATGGGGAGACAGGTTTGGCCCAATATCTCCATCAGCTGGGACTGCTCTAACCAAACAAGAGGGCGGGCGCGGGACTTAAGCAGCAGACGGACATCACTTCTCGCAGCCCTAGAGGCGGGGAACGCCCAGATCAAGGCGCCAGCAGCTCAGGCCTTGGTGAGGACTCCCCTCCTGGCTTGCAGATGGCGACCTTCCCGCTGTGTCCTCACCCGAGTTCAGAGCTCATAACAGATCTCTGGCCTCCTCTTGTTTTTTTAAGTGAACCATTTTAAAAGTCTTGACTGCATCTGTTACAACATCGCTTCTGTTTTATGTTTTGGTTTTTTGGCCACAGGGCATGTGGGATCTTAGCTCCCAGACCAGGGATCAAACCCACAGCCCCTGCACTGGAAGGCGAAGTCTTAACCACTGGACCACCAGGGAAGTCTCCTCCTCCTCCTCTTCCTATAACGGCGCAAGCCCATCACAGAGGCCCCACCCTCATGGCCTCACTTAAGTCTAGTTTACTTCCCAAATGTGGAGACTGTCACCTTAGGAGTTAAGGCTTCGACACGACTCTTGGGAGGACACAGCACTCCGTCCATACCACCCAGTTCAGAGAAGATAGGAGGAAATCACAGAGGAGTCAACTATCCATGGAGCTGGATGCTCGGTGTGCCTTCGGCAAGGATGGCTGGGAGGTCCTTCAGGGGCCCCTTCCAAACAAATGGCTGGAGAATCCAACCTGTCCCTCACTCTCCTGTATGACCCTGAGCTTGCAACAGCCCTGCAGAGTGAAGTGAAGCCCTTCTCACTTCATGCCCTGGCGCCCTGCTCACCTACCCTCAACCCGCCTGCGGTCCAGGCTGCCTCCCGACCGGCAATGCACGCAGGTCTCTTTCCAGGCAGGTGCGTACTGGTAGTTTCCTCCAGGAGATCAAAGGAAGCCTCAAGCACATTAACCTACGAATATCAGGTGGAGTTTGAGGCCTACCCTTGACAGCCAATCCCTGGGAAAGGAGGCATATGTTCCCAAAGGCAGAGGAGAAACAGATTAAAGTGAGAACTGAGGCCTTCCCTTTGATCAGGAGAGGAGAAGAGAAGAAAGCAAACTCAAGAATTTTCACTGTGGATCAGACGGTCTGCCACTGAGTCGTGGTTGTCTGATTTCATCCCCAAATAGTCCAGCCAGAGAGGGCTGTTCTCTGTTTACAGACAAGAAAATAGTCGCTCAGAGGTGTAAAGGATTGGTGGCTCTGACAGTAAAGAACTGCCTTCAATGCAGGAGATGGGGGTTTGATCCCTGGGACAAGAAGATGCCCTGGAGAAGGGAATGGCAACCCACTTCAGTATTCTTGCATGGTAAACTCCATGGACAGAGGAGCCAGGTGGGGGACTACGATCCATGGGGTCGCAGAGTCAGACACGACTGAGTGACTAACACACAGAGGAAATCGGAACTTCAGGTCTGCCGTCAAAGCTGCCTCAAGTCCCAAGACCTGCATTTTCACTGCTTCTCTCTCCATCATGCACTCCACCAGTCACACCTTCAAACAGTACTCAACGGCCTGGGACACAGCATGATTTGTCCTAGGAGCTTGCCATACAGCTGGCATTCCAGTGGTGGGAGAGGAAGAAACACCTACACACACACACACACACACACCTACACACACACACACACACAAAACCAGTAAGTCTTTTCAAGAAAACGAAACGAGGGCCATGTGACACGGAGCGGCTGGGCATGCCCAGGTTGGATTGGCCAGTAAGCAGGGCTCTCTGAGGACAGGACGTGTGTCCTGAGTACTAAGGTCCAGGGCTAGAATGCTGCAGGCAGAGGGCAGGGTGAGCTCTGGGCCCCCAGCACGACTGAGGTGTGATGAGCAGGGGACAGCGAGTGCCATGACACCAGGTTGGAGAGGAAAGCAGAGGTGGCCTTCGAGCCTCCATCAGCAGGTGGGTTTTTCCCCCAAGTACAAAGGGGAGCCTTTAGAAGGACAGGATTTAAAGATTTAAACAGCAAAGTGAAAAGATCCAGTTTATTAATTAAGAAGATGGTTCTGGCTTTTGTGTGCCCACCGGTGGGGAAGCTGGACACCGCGGGGCTTCAGCCACATTCCAGAGAAGAGAGGGCAGTGGCCTGAGTGACAGTGGACAGGCAGGACAGAAGTCATGACACGGAACGGCTTTTAGACCCAGAGCTCTGCGAGTCCCTGCCTGCCTGGCCAGGGCTGGCCGGAGACACAGGAGTCAGGGCTGGGACTCACGGTGAGCCTGAATCCAGAACCCCTGACATGTGGAGGGAGAGATGGGAAACCTGATGAGTTGAGTCAGTGAAGAAATCCAGGAGAATTTCAAGACTGTTCCTTCGGGCGGAACCTCCCACACAGACACCCACCCAGATGGAGGAGATCAAGGGCTCCAGCAGCCATCAGCGGTATCCTGGCCCAGGGGCCGGGAAACAGGGACAGTACCCTTTGATTGGCCTCCTCTCACTTTTCTAACGTGAGGAAGTGGGAGTATCAAGAGGAAGAAGGCAGGCCAGTGACCACGGCTGGAGCCTCTCCTCCCGCCAAGGGCCACAGCAACGCTTATTTCACTGATGATAAAATGGGGTATTTTGCACGCATCTGACAGAGATGCCAGTCTAACTAACTATACACCACCTTTTTAGAGTAAAAGCTTTACCGTTTTTTCAAGGGAGAGCGTTAAGCACCTTCTCCCTTAAGTACTGCTCTGACTGCGCTGTTCTCTGAAGCACAATGAAAGATCCTGGCTTAACCACCACTTGCACTTCTGATGGGGGGACTGGTGCCCAAGCGGGAAGCAGGGGGCGCCTCCTGAGAGCATGGAGGGGACTTATTTTCAATCTTTTCTAAGAGGTAAGAAAATGCAAACCATGAGTAGGCTTAAACGCTTTTTCCCCACAGCATAATATTACCATACAATGGAGAGTTATTACATCACATAACACGACTCAATTCTATGACTGGCGCTGGGTGGCCCTGCTCTACATCTCCCCCAGCCCAACTCCAACCCTCTTCCTTGAGGGAGCTGGCCCCACCTCTGGGTGCCCCAGCAAGCCAGCCCACTTTATTACTGCTGTTGCTTAGTGCTAAGTCATGTCCAATTCTTTGTGACCCCACGGACTGCATCAAGCCAGACTCCTCTGTCCTCCAGTCTCCCGTAAGTTTGCTCAGATTCCTGCCCATTGAGTCGGTGATGCTATGTAACCATCTCATCCTCTGCTGCCCCTTCTCCTTTTGCCTTTAACTTCCTCCAGCATTTTCCAGGCCCCAGACCCACAGGCTAGCAAGCTCTGGCCTCGTGGACAGCAGATCCCTGGGGCCTGTGGCTATCAGTCCACCCTAAGCCCTTCCTACAGTGGCTGGGCTGAGTTCTGATGCGGCTCCACGCAGTGGGCACAGCTCTGAGTCGGGTCTGTTCCCTGCATCTGCTCACCATAGAGGGAATAGAGCTGTGATAGAAGGTGACACGTCTCCTGAGCACCTTGGTCCCCGAGGGCTCAAGGGCCCCCTAGACACTCCTACACGGGGAGCTGCCGGGCTCACTGTGAATTTTCACTGTGGATCAGAGGCACCCAGCACAGTGCCTCTTTAAGCAAATAATTTGCGAGGACTACAAGAATAGAGCGCTCCTTCTGGCTTTCTGGTCATTTTACATGGCAATCGCAGGCACTCAGGGGCCCTGTGGGAGCCGTTCTGGATTACTCTCTTTCCAGAAGGAAAACCAAGACAGCAAACAGCTCACTCGAGACGTGGGGGAACTGAGGGCTTGGGGCCTGAAAACAGCATCTCTCCCAATCCAGCAGCTGCAGGGCGTTGCTGGGGCAACAGAAGGCTGTCTGACAGGATCTGACAGTTTAACTCTTACTCTGCACAAAACACGAAAGTGAGGACAATTTAACAGATGTTCTTGCTTCCGACAGTTCACACGACAGAGAGAAGCTTCTGACGCATCTGCTCTGGGCCAAGTCAAGGCACTTCCCATTTCCAGGTGGTGCTGTCTCACACCCCATAGATGCAGGCTGCCCGCTTCCTTAAACTGATTTCAGTATCTCTAAGAACTAGTCGTCCTCCAGGAAGCAAAGCTTGCCTTCCAGCCCAGGGGACTGAGGGGTCTGAGCTAGGAGCCTTTTTAAATATAGCAATGCCAAGAGGTCTACAGTGGGGGCTCTCAAGCTTCTGAGTGCACCAGCATTACCTGGAGGATGAGGAGAGGGTTGCTAAGCTACAGATGGGAGGGGTTTCTGGACCCCATCCCCAGAGTTTCAGATTCAGTGGGGCCCGACAGTCTGAACTTCTAACAAGCTCCCAAAGGATGCTGCTGGTCCAGAGACCACCTTTGAGACGCTGGTCTGTACGACCTGGCCACTCAGGGCACCATTCTGGGCCAGCAGCGTGGGCATTGGCCAGGCATTTGTCAGGCATTCAAGTTCTCAGGCCCTGCTCTCAGACCTCTGGAAGAGCATCTCTGGGGGCAGGGGCAGGGGTCTGGGTTTGAACTCACCCTGCAGGTGATTCTGACGCTCCTTGACATTTCAGAGGGGCTTCCTTGGTAACTCAGTAGTCAAGAACCTGTTTGCCATTGCAGGAGACATATGAGACATGGGTTCAGTGGCTGGGTCAGAAAGATCCCCTGGAGGATGGCATGGCAGTCCACTCTAGGATTCTTGCCTGGAGAATCCCATCAACAGAGGAGCCTGGCGGGCTACAGTCCATAGGGCCGCAAAGAGTCAAACACAAGTGAGAGACTAACATACACGCTTACCACACACACATACAACTTAAAAAAAAACTATACCAAGAGCCACACTCCGTAAGTCCCTAGGGAAAGCCTGGTAAACCTCTGGGAGGAATCTGCCTAAGTTTTTGCACATGGAGTTTGCAGCAGTTAATTTGGTCATTCAGTAGAAGCTTTGCTCTTTCTCATTCCTTGAGAATGTACCTGATAGGCGAGGCTTCAGGTTTGATTCTTCCAGGTCAGGAGGGTATTACTGCACATTACGCAGAAAAGTTCCTTGAGAACACATATCACAGGAGCAGAGACCAAATTAACAGGAACTGCTGGACCACCCATTCTGAAAGAATGAACTTGACCCATGTGCTACGCTAAGAATTTAAAGTAACCCAATGCAACTGCCATGGGCGTCCCAGTGACTCGGTAACCATCACCAAGTGTAAGAAAACCACAGTGGAGGAGTAAGGCACTATGGTGACCATTCCTCCCAGGACAGGCATGGAAATGTCCACTGCCCAGAAAGCCTGTGAAGCAACCCCTACATTTAGAATCCGTGCCTGCCGGGCTCCACACTGCAAACAGAGGAAGGAGTGATATTACCCAAGCCTCAATGTACCAGGCTTTCCACACACTTTCTCCTTCAATCTTCCCAACTGCCCTCTGAAACCTACTTTATCCCCACTTCACAGTTGAAAAAACTGAGGCCCAGGGAGAGCAGAGGGCTGATGGTAATTCTTCAGCACCACTTTGCGTTGGTATCATGAACAGGTGCTTTCCAAATAGGCTTTCCTCTTGGGGGATATTACTACCATTCCTTTTTTTCCCCCCACAAGTAGGAGATTGAAGTTCAGAGAGGTGAAGCTATTTGCTTAAGGTCACATAGTAAATGAATGATAAAGCCGAATTGGAAAACATATCTTTCTAACTGCCCAGTGAGGCCTCCCTTTGTGTCCCAGTTGCTTCTGCGAGATGGTGGGGCAGAAGAGAGGAGCAGATACTTCAGAAGGCACCGGCAGCTAGCTGGGGCTCTGCGGACGCTAGTAGACTCTGATATCTCAGTCTTAAGAGAACAGCGTGCTGTGTATTTCTAGCTTTAACAAATAAACCAAGAAATAGAGTGAAACATGTCTCCTTAGGCGCATGGAGGACTTTCTACTGATAGAGAGATGGATGGACAGACAGGACAGTCACCCAGCGGGACCATTGCTGCCTGATTCCTTCCTGTGTTTCTCTTCAAAATAGCACTTGGGCAGCACAGCATGGGACCACCAGTTGGCAGAGGCAGATATCCCAGGAGAGGTCAGAGTTCCCCTCTTTGGCCCTACACCTGGACCACAGGCCCTGCCAGACTCTGGTCTTGGGGAAGCCCCAGCCACATCCTGGGCTCTGGCCTCGGCAGGAAAAAAATTATTTCTTGTTTCACTCCCATCTGCAGCTTTGGTGGGGGAGAGGTGCCAGGTGAATAGCTGGATTGCCACCTAGGGTGTCTAGAAAACAGTCTCACTTTCATCATCATTCCCACTTCTTCATCTTACCAGGAAATGTCACGTTCATGAGATTCTATTTCCTCTCCAAGAGCTGCTTCCCTAGAAAAAGTCTCCATCTGTACCAAGCAACAGAGGAAAGAGCACAGAAATTGATGTCAGTATATCAGGGTCCGTGAGGGGAGGGAAGATGGTGTTTGTCCCCCAAAATTTATATGCTGAAGCCCTAGCCCCTTGCTGTTGTTCAGTAGCTAAGTTGTGTCTGACTCTTTGCAACCCCATGGATGCCAGGCTTCCCTGTCCTTCAAACTCACCATCTCCCAGAGTTTGGTCAAACACATGTCTGTTGAGTCAGTGATGCCATCCAACTGTTTGAGTCTTGGGTACCCCCTTCTCCTCTTGCCCTTAATCTTTCCCAGCATCAAGGTCTTTCCAATGAGTCAGCTCTTCGCATCAGGTGGCCAAAGTATTGGAGCTTCAGCATCAGTCCTTCCAATGAATATTCAGGGTTGATTTCCTTTAGGATTGACTGGTTTGATCTCCTCGTTGTCCAAGGGACTCTCAAGAGTCTTCTCCAGCACCACAGTTCGAAAGCATCCATTATTCAGGGCTCAGCTTTCTTCATGGTCCCAATGCAATGGTATTAAAAGGTGGGGCCTTTGGTGATTAGGTCAAGTTGAGGTCAGGAGGCTGGGGTCCTCATGATGCAATTAGCGCCCTTAAAAGAGAGGAAGAGAGCTCTCTTTCCTTCCATGAACATGCTGGAAGGGCTATTTAGAGGCACAGCAAGAAGACGGCTGCCTGCAAGCCAGGAAGTAAGCCCTCACGGGGAACCCAGTCTGCTGGCGCCTTGATCTTGAACCTCCCAGCTCCCAGAACTGTGACGACTAACTCTCTGTTGCTTAAACCACCCAGTCTATGGCTTTCTGTTACAGCAGCCTGAGCTAAGACAGACGGGCCGTTATAGTTCAGTGTGTACGGAGTGTCCGCTGAGAGGATGACAGAATCCTGGAGGTGTGTTGTGGTGACAGCAGAGAAGGTGAAGGGACTTGACGCCACAGAACAACATGTGGTTAAGGCAGCACATTTCATGTCGACCTTGCCGCAGCTTACAAGAGAAACATTTCAAAAGAACACTTGGGCTCAAAACTCACGCTAGGCTGGGGGGCAGCCTAGCGTCTCTGAGCCTCAGTTTCTTCCTCTGTCAAGCGGTCCCATGATGCCTGACCTCAGCAAGGCTCCCTCAGGTAGGCCAACAGCTACAGTGTACAGGAAGGAACTCGCAGCCATGCGCTGGCAAACAGTCCCCGGGCAGTCCCCACCGAGTGCTGTGGAGGGGGCGTGGCTGACACAACCCACACAACTTCACGAAGAAGGCACAGACCGACCTGCTTCCCCGAGCAGGAAGGGCACAGTGGTGTCAGCTGCCCAGGAAAGAAAGCAGCTCTGGCAGGTCCCCCAGCTCTTGCAAAAGTGACATTCAGATAAAGTTACACTGACAAGCAGATACAAGAAGGAACATATCCCCACCCTTCATGCCCTAAGTGGGCAGGACCCAGAGCCCTCCCCCTGGGGAATGAGCTATGTAGGAAAGGCATTTAACCTCCATGACTGGGCTAGGATCAGATGCTTCCCTGGTGGCTCAGGTGGTTAAGAATCTGCCTGCAATGCAGGAGACCCAGGTTTGATCCCTGGGTCGGGAAGATCCCCTGGAAAAAGGAATGGCAACCCACCCCAGTATTCTTGCCTGGAGAATCCCATGGATGGAGGAGCCTGGCGGACTATAGCCCATGGGGTCACAAAGAGGCGGACAGGACTGAGCTACTAACACGCATCAGAATGTGTGACAGGCCCTCAGCTCTGGACAGCTCTTATTTCGGCAGCTGACAGTGATACAGGTGATGACTGAAGACAGACTGGAGCAGACGCTGTCCCCTCCATCTCTCCAGCTTCCAGAGTTTTGCTCTCCTGATTACACATCTGAAACCTAAATGGCTCACTGACTCAAGTCTGCCTCCCATCCCATTAGAGGGAGTGATGGAGATGAAGGAGATTGGTCCCTTGTTCCCGTGTACCACCTGGGCCCCCAGGGATGTCCAGGGATGCCTACCTCTCCTCCCACCACCACTTAAACCATAACTGGCCTCAATTCAGAACAGATTTATAGGAGAGAACGGATTTACTGCCCAATATGCATATTTAATGACCTTCAAAGATAGTTCATAAATACACCATGCAATTTATTGGTATTTAATGTTATGCATTAATTAATAATTTTTTAAACCATCCAACATTTGCCAGTTTGAAAAACTTAATATGACATTCAATAACTCTTGTCAAAACTTAATAAATTTCCATGGATTTATACATCCTGGGGAATATACCCCATCTAAAACAAATTAAATAATGCATGTGATATGGTGGGGGGGGGCAGCGCAGGACAATTTATTAGAGCTTAATTTAATAGGAAATAGGGGTATTTTATGAGGTTCTTAGAAACTCTTGTGCATTCTCTTCCAAAGACAGAGAGCGGCACATGGGCAGCCTGCTCACTATGGCCACGTCAGCAGCAGTGATAGCCTCTGACCCAAACACAGAAGGAAATGAGCTGCTCTTGCCCGGCCTTCCCAGCTCTGTCCTGGACCCCCTCTCTTCTCTGCATTGCTTCTTGGCTTTGACAAAGGCATTTATCCTGTGTCTCCATGGATACGCCCACATCCACAGGCTGCTGGGGCTTCTCCACCCCAATCAGTGCCTCCGGCTCAGTGTGGCTGTGAGGCACTGGGCACCAGCCACCCTCCCTGGCCCCAGAGGTGGCTAGACAACTCTCCCCTGACCCCCCAAAGGCTGACGCACAGCCTTGTCCTGCCACTTTCTGCCTAGGAAATCAGCTGGCTCCCGCAGTTGTAGGAGCTTCCCAGGTGGCCCAGTGGTAAAGAATCTGCCTGCCAACGCAGGAGACGCAGGAGATGTGGGTTCTATCCCTGAGTCAGGAAGATCCCCTGGAGGAGGAAATGGCAACCCACTTTAGTATTCTTGCCTGGAAAATTCCATGGACAGAGGAGCCTGGTGGGCTACAGTTCATGGGGTCACAAAAGAGTCAGGCACTACTAAGCATGCACCCACGTGGCCTATGGGCAAGGCCACACTTCTGAGCTGGACATTTCAGGCCTCCCAAACATCTCCTTGCCACCTTCCCAGCCACAGCTCTAAGTGACCCCATAAGAAGGTTCCCTCTAGGCAAATCACTCTGCTGCC
This sequence comes from Redunca redunca, assembly GCA_006410935.1. Lineage (NCBI taxonomy): Eukaryota > Metazoa > Chordata > Mammalia > Artiodactyla > Bovidae > Redunca > Redunca redunca. The sequence goes on along the minus strand of SJYQ01011175.1, from coordinate 351,140 downwards.
ATGACCAGCGCTGACTGGGCCTCCCACTGCCACACCCAACTAGCTGACCTTCCCCTTGCCTGGAATTCCCACCAATCCCCTCCTCCTATTCAAGTCCTCCCTGAGTATCAGGGTTTAGCCCCATCTTCAACCTTCTCCCTGAAGCCTCTCTGAATCCCCAGCTGAATAAGAGCTAGTCCTCCCCTGAGGCCTCTGGGGCTCTCACGGCACGTCTAACCACCTCTCTTCCCACTCTCTCTCACCAGGAAGGGTGTCAGGAAGGACTGAGGCCCATTCACCCTGTCCCCCCACCCCTGCGGGGCCCAGTGGGGCTCAATACGTATTTGCTGAAGTAACACATAAAGAAAACCAACAAATGCTCCTTTGTATCTGCAGAAAAAGGAAGCAAGTTCCAGAGTCCTAGTGGCTCTGGGTACATTCAGTCCCAGCCAGCAGACGGCAGCCAGCATGTTCCAGGTTCCTGGGCGGCCCGGTCTGGAATCTGCCAGGGAGATGAGGCAGAAGGATCACCACGTCAGACCCAATCCCTCTGACATCTCCTCTCCTGCCAGCCACGTCCTGTGCAAAGGCTCCTGTCTCTCTAGCCACCTTGACACTGGAGGGACTAGAGTCACAGAAACTTCTGGGGAGCAGTAGGAACCTCTAAGTTGTTGCAGCAAAAAGGATCCCAAAAGTATGTTAATAGGGGAAAATTTCAGATACATGCAGATATTTTTTTCAACTTTAAATTCCTACCCCATCTTCCCCCAAACCCTTTGTCATCTGCTACCGTTCATCCACTGTCAGGTAGGCCCAGGTAAAAGGATGAATGAGCAGAGAGAAAGCCACAGCTCATACACAAACACGGAGACAGACCTATGCGCTCATGGATGTGGGTCTGACTGCACACACAGGGTGTAAATCAATTTTCTGAGAGTGAAATCATTAAGAGCTCCCACGGCAGGATTCAGTGGGTCATGGGGAAAAGCAAGAGAGTTCCAGAAGAACATCTACTTCTGCTTCACTGACTACACTAAAGCCTTTGACTGTGGATCACAACAAACTATGGAAAAGGCTTAACGAGATGAGAGTTCCAGACCACCTTACCTGCCTCCTAAGAAACCTGTATGCGGGTCAAGAAGCAACAGTGAAACAGGCAGGGAACAACTGACTGGTTCCAGACTGGTAAAGAAATATGACAAGGCTACATATTGTAACCCTGCTTATTTAACTTCTATGCAGAGTGCATCATATGAAATGCCAGATGGATGAATCACAAGCTGGAATCAAGATTGCTTGGAGAATATCAATAATCTCAGATATGCAGATGATACCACTGTAATGGCAGAAAGTGAAGAGGAACTAAGAGACCCTCAGTGAGGGTGAACGAGGAGAACGGAAAAGATGGCTTAAAACTCAGTTCAAAAAACTAACATCATGGCTTCTGGTCCCATCACTTCATGGCAAACAGAAGGGGGGAAAGTGGAAGTAGTGACAGATTTTCTTTTCTTGGGTTCCAAAATCACTGCAGACAGTGACTGCAGCTATGAAACTAAAAGATGTTTGCTTCATGGAAGGAAAGCTATGGTAAACCTAGACAGTATATTAAAAAGCAGAGACTTCACTTTGGTGACAAAGGTCCATAGAGTTAAAGCTACGGTTTTTCTGGTAATCATGTTCGGATGTGAGAGTTGGACCATAAAGAAGGCTGAGTGCCGAAGAATTGATGCTTTCAAATTGTGGTGCCAGAGAAGACACTTGAGAGTTCCTTGGACTGAAAGGAGATCAAACCTGTCAATCCCAAATGGACTGAAAGGAGATCAAACCAGTCAATCCTAAAGGAAATCAATCCTGAATATTCATTGGAAGGACTGATGCTGAAGCTGAAACTCCAATACTTTAGCCACCTGATGCAAAGAGGAAACTCATTGGAAAAGATCCTGATGCTGGGAAAGATTGAGGGCAGGAGGAGAAGGGAGAGGCAGAGAAAGAGATGATTAGACAGCATCACTGATTCAATGGACACGCAATTGGGAGAACTCGGGGAGAAAGTGGGGGACAGAGAGCCTGGCAGGCTGCAGTCCATGGGGTCCAGAGTTGGACATGACTTAGGAACTGAACAGCGCAGCAGGACCGACTCCACCCATTGTCCACGTGGTTTGGGACCCATGGCAGTACCGAAGTTGGCATGGGGTATTCTGAACCAAAGCCCCTCACAGAACCAGGAGGCACAGGAGAGAAGGACCAGCCAAGTAGAGAAGACATTTCCAAGACAGAGCCAGCAAGCCCTGGTGACAGATCAGACATGAGGGTGAGGACAAGGCTTAGGGAAGGGATGAAGGGGTTCCAGGAAGTGCCCAGGTCCTGCTGAGCATCACTGTCAGACGGATGGGACAGAAGTAGTTTAAGAACAAAAGAGAGTAGTTTAAAAGAAAAAAGTAGTTTAAGAACAAAAACCGTAAAGTCTGCACATGTCAACTCAACTCTTCATGACGTCCCTCCCACCAACTCTCTTTCAAAGGCAAATGGCGGAGGGTAAAATGAATACGGGGCAACAAAGCAAAGATAAATAAAAGAGACAGGGAGAATAGCAGTTTCCCTTTGATTTTTCCCAGTTGAAAATCACTGCCAAGAGAGCAGATGAACTGTTTACTTTTATAAGACAGGGAGTCTGGGGAGAGGCGCTTTGTGTCCCGGTTTCTCTAAGATGCCTTCGTACAATCAATGTGAAAGGGACAGAGACACCTGCTAGCCAGGTGCAGCCCCACCTGGAGAAGCAGGACACGCGGTGCTTTTTATGAGCAACACCCCCTCCTACTCTGCTGCTCCAGTACTCCACTCGAGGGCCACGAACCTGTGTTGGATCCACCCCCAAGGCCAAGGAGGAATTCTGGTGGCTGTGTTGCGACAAAGAGGAAAACACGGAAAATGTTCTCTTGGCTGTCCAGGTAGCGTTGAGGGAAAGGCCACAGCCCGGGAGAGATCCTTCCAGGGTCAGCTTCATGAGCTTATAAGGAAGGACTTGGGTGCAAGTGTAGGAAAGAATCAGCAACTGCTTTGTGGCTGGAATTAGAGGGCCTGGCATTTCTCTTGTGGCTCAGCTGGTAAAGAATCCGCCTGCAATGTGGGAGACCTGGATTCGATCCCTAGGTTGGAGAGATCCTCTGGGGAAGGGAACGGCTACCCACTCCAGTATTCCGGCCTGGAGAACTCCATGGACTGTATAGTCCATGGGGTCGCAAAGAGTCGGACACGACTGAGTGACTCACTTTCGTTTCTCTGAACCTCCACATGCTGTGATCTTCACTTGCAGATGCTGAAGTGGCTGAAGGAGAGTGGAGTTTGGCACAAACACTAGAAGGTACTGGGGATGGGGAATGACCCACGGACAAGCTGGGAAAAGAGCCCTTGGGGAGGGTTGGCACCGCTGGGATCGCATCTCTGCTCCTTTTTCACTGTGTAACTTTGGACAAGTCATTTAACTTCCCCGTTTTCTAATTTGTACAACAGAGGTACTTGCCAATTACCTTAGGGGTTCATAAGAATCAGATGAAAGATATAGGAATTATGTTCTGCAACTTATAAATAATATTGCACAAATGTAAGCTCTGAGGTAGATCTGGAGAAAAAAACTAAGTAATAAAATAAACCTAATTCTAAAGGAGATCAGTCCTGGGTATTCATTGGAAGGACTGATGCTAAAGCTGAAACTCCAATACTTTGGCCACCTCATGCGAAGAGTTGACTCACTGGAAAAGACTCTCACGCTGGGAGGGATTGGAGGCAGGAGGAGAAGGGGATGACCGAGGATGAGATGGCTGGATGGCATCACTGACTCGATGCACATGAGTTTGAGTAAACTCCGGGAGTTGGTGATGGACAGGGAGGCCTGGCGTGCTTCGATTCATGGGGTCACAAAGAGGCGGACACGACTGAGCGACTGAACTGAACTGAAGAAATGTAAAAGCAGAATTAACTCAATAAAGAATTAATCAACATTTTATTTTATAATTTTTTTTTTTTAACCACATCATGTGGCTTGTGGGATCTTAGTTCCCAGGCCCTGAACAGTGAAAGTGTGGAGTTCTAAACACTGGACCATCAGGGAAGTTCCTCAGTGATTTTTTAAATGAGTTGATATATAAATTTAAGAGTTGTTTCTCTGAGAAAAAGTAAAATAAATTGCTATCTATCACAATCAAGGAAAGAAGGGAAATGCACAAGATAAGAAATGGGGTGAAGAAACAATGACTTATTTGCTCCATGCTACACAGCTAAACCTGCAATCCTGAATGAAATGAACTATTTTATAGAAATGTACAAATTACCAAAACCAATCTTTACAAAGATATAAGTAAAGAAAATAATGATCATAGAAAAAAGTTGTTAGAGAGTTGAACCCACTAAAAAAAAACTGAGCCCAATTAGTTTAACAGAAAATTCTATTTAATCCTGAAGAAATAGACAACTGCCATGCAATTTAAACTATTCTGGAGCACAGAAAAAGAAGGAAAGCTTGCAAAATTTTTTATAAAGCCAGTAAAACACTGGCAACAAAACCTAAAAAATAATAACATAAATTAAAACTATAGACCAACCTGACTTAGAAATCGTATTGCAAACTCAACTAAGATATTCACAAACAGAATCCATCAGGACAGTAAAAGACATATCTCAGACAAACAAGTTATGTTAAGAAGTCTACTACCATACTTTTCATACTAATGGATCAAAAGAGAAAAATCATATGATCATCTCCATAGACACTGAAAAAAACACTTTATAAAATTCAACAACCATTCTCAATCAAAATAAAACTCTTGCTTTCATCTTAAAATACAATAAAATACTTAACTTGCATACATGATCACACATATACACCTCCCTCGACTCAAAAGGCTGCTTCATGCTTATTTGGGAAACATTCGAAGTATCACAAGAATGCTTTGAAATGCCAAGAAATACAAATTTTTAGCATTGGTCTGAAGGTACCAGTGAACTCAAACTAGAGACAGAGAAAGAAAAAACTATAAAAACTAGAATGGAGAAGGTACAATGATTATTATTTTCAGGTGAAAACTCCAGAGAATTAAATGATAAGTAAAGGAATCCAACTGGGTTGTTAAGTACAGAATGAACAAGCAGTAGTCATCAGCTTTCCAAATGAAAACAACCAGTGAACGAAAGTGCTGTATAGTAGTAACACAAAAGCTAAAATACACAGAGATATACTCACTGGGAAATGCGTATGAAAAAAATATTAAAACTTAACAAATGGAAAGGCATCCTGTGTTCCTGACCAGGAAGTTCCAACATCACAAAGATTTAAAATTCTGCCTAAGTCAATCTGTAAATTTCACTTGACTCCAATAAAAATACTAATGGTTATTTGTATAACTAGATGAGCAGGCTCTCAAATTCACATGGAAAAATAAACAAATAAGAATACTTAGGAAATTTCTGGAAAAACAGGAGTTAATAGCAGACTGGTAATAAATGATTTTAAAACAAACATTACAGGGGACTTTCCTGGCTGTCCAACAGTTAAGACTTCATCATTCAATGCAGGAGGTGTCGGTTCTGGTCTGGGGAGCTAAAATCTCATATGCCTTGTGACCAAAAAGCCAAAAACATTAAAAAAAAAAAAATAGAAGCAATGTTGTAACAAATTAAAAAAAAAGACTAAAAATAATATACATCAAAAATTTTTTTTTAATTACAAAGCTATATAATATTAATAGTTAAAACAGTGTAGCCCTGACAAGGTATAGTCAGATCTACTGAATAGAAAGGCCAGGAATAGACTGAAAAGCATATTGGAATATATAGTAAACCACTAAGGCAACATTTATTTTGAGTCAATGGGGACAGGGAGGGATTGCTCAGTAAGTGCTGATCACACAGGTCTTTGCGTGTTAAGTAAGCAGCTCCAGTCGTGTCTGACTCTTTGAGACCCTACGGACCATAGCCTGCCAGGCCCCTCTGTCCATGGGGATTCTCCAGGCGAGACTACTGGAGTGGGTTGCCATGCCCTCTTCCAGGGGATCTTTCCCACTCAGGGACTGAACCCATGTCTCCTGTCGCTCCTACACTGCAGACAGATTCTTTACCACTGAGCTACGAGCGAAGCCCCGCACAGATCTCTAGAACCCGAGACAAGTGAGAAGTGGACACTGCTTCACAACATACACCAAGTAAATTTCAGATGGAGCAAACAGTTAAGCACAAAACGAAATGGTTAGAATTAGCAAATTATTTTATCATCTCATCATTCTGACAGCCTTGCTAAATACGACACTATGCCCTAACCCCATAAAAAGAATCTACAGACGTGATTTTTTTTTAAGTAAATTTTTCTATGAAACAAAATACCATACAATCAAGACAAATCATCAATTGGGAACAATTTTATAACTCACATTAAAGATAAAAGGACCACTATCATCTTTATATTTCAAGACTGTGGTATAATGGAGAAGTTTTACAATACTTTTTTTGCTACAAAGAGGGGGTAGAACTCTGATCAAAAGAGGAGGGGCTTTTGGGTTTTGAGCAAAAAAAGGAAGTGGAAGGCAGTAGACCAGCGATCCACAACCATTTTGGCACCAGGGACCAGTTTCGTGGAAGACAGCTTTTCCACAGACCAGGGAGTGGGGTGTGGATGGTCTGGGGATGATTCAAGCATGTTACGTTTATTTTGTACTTTATTTCTCTTATCACATCAGCTCCACCTCAGATCATCAGGCACTAGTGCCAGAAGCAGGGGGCCCCTGCAGTAGACTGTCAACAGTTAAGAGAAAAAACTTTTGGATTAGACACACTTAGGCTTAAATGGCAGCTGTACCACAGATAGGCTGAGTGATCGTGGCCATTTTTCCTTGTAAATTCACTGATCTTCAGTTTTCTTATCTGTAAAGTAAGGATGTACATGCGTGTTAAGTAGCTTCAGTCGTGTCCCACTCTCTGCCACACCATGGACTGTGGCCTGCCAGGCTCCTCTGTCCATGGGATTCTCCAGGCAAGAACCCTGGAGGGGGTTCTTGAACACTGAAGAGCGATTTCCTCCTCTAGGGGATCTTCCCGACCCAGGGATCAAACCTGTGTCTGCACTGGCAGTCAGGTTCTTTACCATTAGTGCCACCTAGGAAGCCCCAAAGTAAGGATACTAAGATCTTTTCAACAGGTTTGCTTTAAGGATTAAACAAAATGTATGTGATTGGATTAGCTGCATGCAAGACATACAGCAATCTACAAATAGTACCTATGTATTAAGAAAGTAATGTTTAACCAGCTTCAAATCTTTAAGATACTCCAAAATATGATAAACACATCTATGTAGAGATGACCAATTAGGTGCCACAATACTATCTCCTGGAGAGGTGCCTTCTGCCGAAGGAATCTAAAATGGCATTGCTGGCTCATCAATTCACTCAGTCTCTCAACAATCCATCTGTCAAGAGCAGCAGCAGCATCAACAATTTACAGTTGAGAAAATGGGGAAAGCCACCATTCCAGCTGTTCAGGCCCAAAACCTTGGAGTCAGACTTGAATCTTTCCTTTCATATCTACAACCAGTCTATTATTGTAGACTTCAAACATATATCCATATTTCAACCACTCCTTACTAGCCCTCATGTGACTGTTTTAATCCAATACCCTTCTCTTTCACCTGGGTTATTACCATGCAATAGATCTTCCCTGAAGGAAAAAAAAAATTGCTACTTTTGTCCCCATAGTCTATCCTTCACTGAAATGAGAAGGATCCTGTTAAAATGTGAGTCCTCTCATCTCTTTAATAATCTGTAGTGACTCCCCATGTCAGTGAGATCAAAATCTAGAGATCTTACTTTAAAATCCAAAGAACTTACTTCTGCACAGCAAAGGAAACCATCAGAAAATGAAAAGGCAACCTACAGGATGAGAGAAAATATTTTCAAATCCTGTATCTGATAAGGGATTAATATTCAAAGTACATAAAGAACCCACACAACAGCAAACAAACAAACAAATAATAATCTGATTTAAAACTGAGCAGAGGAACTGAATAGACAATTTTAAAAAGAAGATATTCTAGTGGCCAAAAGGAATATGAAAAGATGCTCAACATCACTGACTTGTCAGGCAAATGCAAATCAAAACCACAAGGACCTCTTAGACCATTCCTGTTAGAATGACTATCATCAAAGACAATAATTAACAAGTGTTGGTGAGGATGTGGAGAAAAAGTAGCCATTGTGTATTATTGGTGGGAAAGTAGATTGGTACAGCCACTACAGAAAAACAGTATGGGAGTTTCTCAAAAATTAAAAATAGAACTACCATACAGTCCAGTGATCCTACTTCTGGATAGACTGTCTGCTGCTGCTGCTGCTAAGTCACTTCAGTCGTGTCCGACTCTGTGCGACCCCATAGATGGCGCCCCGACAGGCTCCCCCGTCCCTGGGATTCTCCAGGCAAGAACACTGGAGTGGGTTGCCATTTCCTTCTCCAACGCATGAAAGTGAAAAGTGAAAGTGAAGTCGCTTGGATAGTCTGTCTAAAGGAAATGAAATCACTCTCTCAAAGAGATATTTGTACCCACCCCATGTTCACTGCAGCATTATTCACAATTGCCAAGATATGGAAACAGCCTAAGCGTCCATCAACAAATACATGGCTAACCAAAATGCAGTGACTATATATAAAACACTATATTATGCGGCCATGAGGTGAAAGAAAATTCTGCCGTTTGTGACAACGTGCATAGAGCTTGAGGGCACTATGTTAAGTGAAATAAGCCAGTGTTGTTCACTCGCCGAGTCACGTCTGACTCTTTGCGACCCCATGGACTGCAGCACGCCAGGCCTCCCTATCCCTCACCATTTCCCAGAGTTTTCCAAGTTCAAGTCCAGTGCATCGGTGATACCATCCAGCCCTCTCATCCTCTGACGCCTCTTCTCCTCTTGCCCTCAATCTTTCCCAGCAGCAGGGACATTTGCAATGAGTCAGCTGTTCGCATGGGTGAGCAAAATATTGGAGTTTCAGCTTCAGCATCAGTCCTTCTAGTACAGAAGGACTAGAAACAAGCCAGTTCAGAAGGACAAATACTGCATGATCTCACTTACATGTGTAATCTTAAAAAGTTAAAATAGAACTCGTAGAAACAGAAAGTAGAATCGGTTGCCAGGGACTAGGGACTAGGAGAAATAGGGTGAATTTGGAAAAATGGTACAAACTTTCAGCTCAAGATCAATAAGGTCTGAGAATCTAATGTGCAACATGGTGACTAAAGTTTTAAAAAAAAAACCCAAAGTTTGTATTATGGTCCCAAGACCCCTCCCCCATGATACCAGCCCAATTTCCCCTCTGACGTCGTCTCCCATCACCCTCCCTTGTCGTCTTCCCCCATCCAGCCTGAGCGGCCTCCTTGCTGTTCCATAAACATTCCAGGTGAGCTTCTGCCCCAGGGTCTTTCAAGGAAACTGCAACACTCTCTCCCCAACATCTGTGTGCCCCACTCCTCACTACCCTCAGGTCTTTTTACTCAAGAACCACTTTCTCTGGGTGACGTGTACATGAAGTTAATGATGCTCTCTTCACTACTTTGGAGTGTATTTAAAATTTTCCATTAAAATATTAGTTAAGTCAGTTTCTTGCTGGAGTTTTCTCTGGCTAGCCCATCTAAAATTTTAGCACTCCCCTCCAACGATACTTCATATGTGCATCCCCTGCTTTGATTTTTGTTCCCTGTTACTAACATTTTCTTTATTTATTTTATCTATTATCTGAATATAAGTGCCATGAGATCATGAGTTTTTAACCTGTTTTGTTTGCTATTATCTCTCCATTATTTAGCACAACTCCTGGCACACACACAAAAAGCTGCTCAATAAAGTTTTGCTGAATAAACAAGTAGGAGGTGAATAGACCCCGTCATTCTCCCTAAGACATCCAGTGATATGTAGCTGTGTGCTCAGTTGCTTAGCCGTGTCTGACTCTTTGAGGCCCCATGGACTGTAGCCCGCTAGGCTCCTCTATCCATAGCATTTTCCAAGCAAGAATACTGGAGTGAGTTGCCAGTTTTCTCTCCAGGGGATCTTCTTGACCCAGGCATCGAACTAACACCTCCTCATCTCCTGCACTGGCAGGCGGATTCTTGACCACTAGACCACCTGGAAAGCCCCTAGTGATGATGAATGGTGAATTCCTTTTGTTTGGTGAATCCTGGTCTCCTTTGGAACCTTTTGCTTTTCGTGCTTTGGAAATCCCCAGCAGGTCTTACAGACATTATGTAGGTCTACAGGTACTACTATTAATTCCAAGAGAGCTGAGAACCACGTTGCCATGTAAGCGTCACCCACGGGCTGAAGGGGCAGGACCCTAAGCTCTATTCTGTTTCCCCCATCACCTTTCTGCTTTTCCATGCAAGGTGCACACAGATCATGGGAGCTCTCGAGGAGCAGACTGTGTAGATGTCATTACACATTACACACAAAGGTTAAGGACTCTGGGCCTGTTCTGAGGTCCATCAGTACCTCAGAGCAAAGAAGTGGAGAATGTATCACAGCCATGGAAGCTGGCACCACCTGAGGATGCCAAAGGAAGAAAGAGGTCAGAGACAGACTGGTCCCAATTCTTCTTCACGAAATAAACTTGCAAAAGAAAAAAAAAAAAGTCATGGCTGTCTGAATTCAAGGTCTATAATCTGCCACAGGCCCTGCCGTAGACCTCAGGTGCAGAGTTACCCTTCTGTCCAGTGACTGTGGAGTGTTTCCCAATGACAAGAAGTCACAGCACTCTAGGTCACTCACAAGAAGAGACAGAGGACACCACCCCAGACGTGAAGGGCTGTCTTGACATTGGCAGTGAGACTCAGCCCTGACAGTCACTGAACACCACTGGGAACCAGCTACATTCTTCTGTTGATTCCCTGCAACTACTTGTGTGAAGTATCAAGACACAGACGAGGGGGTGCATCTACAGCCTAGTTAACGGGCATGGGCTCTGTGACGGTTATATTGCACAGTGAGTGGGGTAATGTCCAGGAGAGCCGACCTCAAGGTGACAGTGACCACCTGGAGAACCCAGTAGTTAAACAGAGAGTGTGAGTGACTGACTCATCTGCTTGAATTAAGGGCAATGAACAGTGCGATAGCACCAAGGCAGACAGAAAGACTGTACAGGGGTGAGCGCTTTTCTTATCATTCCCTTGGTTGAACTGTTTGTGATAAAAACAAGACAGCCAGAGGGGACATTACACAAGGACTTGCAGTTGGATATGAGAGTCAGCTGAAACTCGGCTAAGCCAAAATCTCAAACCATGGGAGACACGAGATCGCCAGGATCTACATGAAATATAATTCTAAACACCAAATCCATTTCAGTAGTTGAAAGAAGTCATGAGGAAGGGAGAGGGGGCTAAAATAATAGCTTTTAATATAGTACAGTGGCTGGAAGAATAGGTTCAATCCTGGCTTTACTATCTGCTGGTAGGTAACATTGAGCAGTTGCTTGGGGCTTCCCTGGTGGCTCAGAGGGTAAAGAATCTGTCTGCAATGTGAGAGACCCCGGTGTGATCCCTGGGTTGGGAAGATCCCCTGCAGCAGTTGCTTAGCCTCTCTAAATTTTAGTCTTAATCACAAATGGGGCAATATGTGCACCTCACAGGACCGAAGTTATGAAAATTAATGAGACTATGCATATAAAACATTTAGAATAGAATCTAGTACTATTATTATTGCTACTGAGAAAGTATTATTTATAACATTGTAATGATGCAGGGGGGAGGCAAAATACACATGTAAATATCCTATCTAGGTTGCAGACTATTAGAAAAAAACAGTTTCCTTATAAATGGGAAATTGTCTGGAAGAGATTATGTGAGAAATGATCTAGCCAAATCAGTCCCTCCTTCCTGGTATCTTTTCACTAACTTCTCTCTGCTACGTGTGATGGCAACAGACAAAGGGTTATGATTCCGCCTTGATCAGTAGGTATTCATGCGATCAGATGGTCTGCAGAGAAGATCATGAACCGGAAAATCAGGTTATGGTCACTTTTGTACCATGTGACCTACAGGAGGTTACCATGCTCTCCTAGAAAGCAATGGCATTCCTTGTAAAATTCTGATTGAGATCATGATACTCCTCACCTCATAGAGGAGGCTATAAAAGGGACAGAGCCATTTTATATAAACTTATTTATGTGTGTGTGTAGAGTTTTGAAACAGCATGGTATCTGGATGGGCAGTGGTTATACTTGCAGTGATTTTCAGTGCAGTGTCAGCAAAGAATTGCTCCTGTACAAAGGAGTCTCTATCTGGGGTTTTTAGTGTGGGCTGCTGCTGGCTGTGGTTCTGAAAAATCAGCTCTGTGTGCCCACCTTCCCCACCAAAGCTGCCCTTAGTCACAAGCCAGTATGGTTAGGAGATAGGATATGGAGCAGGATATTTTACTGTAGCTCTTCTTATACCAGTAGCATCAGGAGTTGCTGACCATGGTTCTGAAAAGCCTTCTCGGGTCCAGAGAGTTGCTGTCTATGGTCACAACCCACGGTGGCTCAGACCTGTTCTCAGTGTTCAAAGTTTTGCTCTAGCTGAAGTTGCCTTCCTCACTTCCCTTGAGAGTTCTAGTTAGTTCTTCCTTGATCCTCTTGCTTACAGACTAGCCTGGAGGTCATGCTGATTCAGAGGAATCAAAGAAGCCAGTTTTATTTCAGGATTAATTTGGATGTTATCTGAACAAGATGAGTCTATCTTTTCTGGGTCCTCAGGATTGCTATGGGACTTCTCTGGTGGCTCAGCAGTAAAGAATCTGCCTGTCAATTCAGGAGACTCAGGTTCGATCCCTGGGTCGGGAAGATCCCCCGGAGGAGGCATGGCAACCCACTCCAGTATTCTTGCCTGGAGAATCCCATGGACAGAGGAGCCTGGTGGGCTACAGTTCATGGCATTCCAAAAGAGTCAGACTTGACTTAGCAACTGAACAGCAAAAACAAAGAACAGGATTGCTACAGGTCTCAATTAGCAGGAAAACAACAGCCCAAATCAATATAAAAGCAGACTCTAGGGGGCCTTCTACACAAAGAATGACCCAGGTTCCAGAAAGGTTCTCTACGGACTTGAATAAGCAGTCACTGAACCTCTGGACCCAGACCAAGAACCATGGGTTCTAGCCTCAATTTCATTAAAGGCAAAGTTGCAGGATTACTGTCTTCAGTAACTGATCTTCGATATCTATCTCTGTTCACTCAACTTTCTTTCTTCATTCTGTGAAAGATGGCACTTTTTCTTTTTACTCCTGACCGTACATCTAGATTGGAACTGGTTCAAACACTGGTTTTCTCTGGTGTGTATAGATATGTATATATGGAAAAGCTTAGTGAAAAAATGTGGGAAAATAGAACTGGGTAATTCCATTCTCCATTTAGATGCTGGCTCCATATTTCAGCTTCCTGCTTATAAACAGGTGGTTAACAACGGATATCATGAGACAGCCGTGTGATGCATACAGCAGGAAGCACAGAGCTGGGCAGGAGTCCTACCCACAGGCCTTCACAGTCTAAACATCAAGCTCTGCGCTCTTCAGGGAATGGAGATCTATAAATAGCTGAGTAGTGACATCATCTTCTTCCAGCCTGTTGTTGTTCAGCTATCAATTATACTTTTTAAAGAGCTTACAAAAAAATTAATAGATGGTAGGAAATTCTACAGCATTGTTTAGCCATAAACACACACACACACACACACACACATCCTGCAGGCCAACAGATTCTAGCGGCTACTTATTAGAATAAAAGGGCTTCCCTGATAGCTCAGTTGGTAAAGAATCTGCCTGTAATGCAAGAGACCCCAGCTGGATTCCTGGGTTGGGTAGATGCCCTGGAGAAGCGATAGCCTACCCACTCCAGTATTCTGGCCTGGAGAATTTTGTGGACTGTATGGATAGTTCATGGTGTCACAGAGAGTCAGACACGGCTGAGCAACTTTCATTTTGTATGCTTATTAGAATAAAGGCTTCATCTAGCCCACTCCTCTGCATGTATGCTGGAGATCTTGAGTCTAACTAACCCCCAATGCCCTCTTCTTGTCTAAAGGGGCAGAGTGCTTCTCTCAATAATTCCTTGGCACGGTCTCTAAAAAAGGCCTCTATTTCTTTCAACAGTCAGAAACTTGAAACTTGGGTTCAACTTTGAGTGAGTAGCAGCTCGTGATCCTTTAAAATACATCTGAGACTTCCCTGGTGGTCCAGGGGCTAAGGCTCCACGCTCCCAAGGCCAGGGGCTCACGTTTGATCCCTGGTCACGGAACTACATCCCACAAGCCACAACTCACAAAAAGAGCCAGGGTGCTGCAATCAAGGCCCTGTGTGTTTCGACAAAGACCCAGCGCAGCCAACTAAATAAACAAATAGAGTATTTTAAAAATAACAAATAAATATAATAATATTAAAAAGTAAAATAAATCTGATGTGTTAACGGGAACTCTCACCCCTCTTGTTCATAAAGTGAGGTCCAGACCAGACATAAGGAGGAAGGACTTGGGGAGGGGAGCCTCCCCTTTCAGTTGACCTTGAACCCATTTCCCGACCTCCTCCGTCTTGCTAACCAAGCAGCGATAGTGTATCAAACAAGTCAACTCTATATCTGGAGAGCAAGCCTCCGAAAGGACAGGTGATGCCGTGACTGTCCCATGGGAGATGGAGAAGGGAGTGGTCCTTGGGGTATATCCTCTACAGCCTGGGCAGAGCATCACCAAATAGACACGGGTGACCTCAAGCCCCGCTCCACTAAATTCCTGCATGGTGCCACCCTTACGCTGACCTGAAGCCGAAAAGCCTCTTGGAAGGTCAGAGAATGTCACCTTTCCCTAGTGACCTTGGATTCTTACATTTCTTTAAAAAAAAAATGGTGTCTCCGTTATAAGGAGTAAGAGAAGAGGGTAGGTGGGAAATCGAGAAAAGATTCTGTTTAAAAATGTATATGTGCGTGTATCTACATTTATATAAATAGCAACCGAAATGGAACGTGGAGGGGCCCGGGCTATTTTAAGGACGAGCTGCAGTCGTAAAGTAGTCTCCTGAGGGATGCTACTTTCTGGCCGCGCGCCCTCGCGTCCAGGCGAGGCTGTGGTGCTTTTTATTCTAGTCACATTGAATGCCTCTTACGAATCCATCCATCTTAATCAGCACCTACCACTCGCGGCATCTCTGCAGTCAGGAAGCAGAGAAGCAGACGGCAGTGGGGGACGGACGGAAGGGCTGTGAGGGCAGTGGCGAGAGGTGACGTCATGAAAGGAAGGAAGGAGAAGAAGGGGGTAGGGCAAAGAGCTGCTGGGGTGGGGCAGGAGGTGCAGGCCCAGCCACGGAGACCCCTCTGCTTCCACCTCTCTCGCTGTGAATGGACCCTCCTTGGCAGGTGTGACTCAGCCAGGCGGGGGGCTGAACGGTGAGGCAAGGGAGCAGGGCCTGCGTCTTCAGCAGGGGCACATCGAAAAGCTCCGACTCAAATAGCAGGTCCCCCTGCATTCGAAGCTTCTGGTACACGGGGTTGGAAGGGGGCGCAGAGGAGGAGAGAGGGCCAGTGGCTGGCCCCTGTATCTTCCCTCTGTTCTCTCCTTCCCAGCCTCGGCCTCATCCCCTCCCTTGCCCGGAGCCCTGCTGTCATGGAGCAGTCCTTCCCCCAGCCCTCTCGACTCCTGACACATTCGAGCCCCTGGCTCCTCCTCTGTGGTCACTTGGGAGGTACCCACTGGCGTTTCAATCACCCAAAAGCCAAATTCTTCCAAAGAGGGTTGAGGGCCCCCCGGTCCACTCAGCCATAGCCACAGGGGCAGCCTCACCTGCACCTCACTCCACACCTGCAACCTCAGCCCACCCGCAGGCTGTCAGGGTGGGGTCGGGTGAATTCTGAGCTCCGCAAACCCGCATGTTCACCCGGTCTGGGTCGGCCCTTGTTCATGTGGCTGTAATTCCACTTCGTATTTCACTCACGGCTGCAGCCGGAAACACTGGAGACTGCGTCCTCCTTGGCTGGGCACCTGGAAGGCCTGCCAGGCCCTGGCTCTGAACTCGCCCCCCAGCAGGGAGCTGAGGCCCCTCTAGAAACATCCTCTAGCTGAGGTCCCTCCAGTTGCATCCCTCTGTGATGCAACGTGGCCACCCACCGACATCACCACGCCAGGGGCTCCAGGGAGACCAGCGCCATCGGACTCAAGCCCGGGCTCGCCACACACCTCCAGACGCTGTCCTTTGGAGTGGGTGCACTGCCCTCACGGGGCCAGCTCCTCAGGCCTGGAGCCAAAGTGGGTGGCCGCATTGCCTCACGGGTGCTTCTAGAGGGACCTCAGCTCCCAGATAGGGTTTGAGGTCCCAGCCGGGGCCTGACAGGGCTTTCAAGTGCCCAGCCAAGGAGCACGCAGTGCCCAGTGTTTCTGGCTGTAGCAGTGAGTGAAATACCGGGCGGGATTTTGGCCATATGACAGAGGCTGATCCAGACTGGGCGAGCACGGGGGGATCACCCCAGTCTCCTGGAATCTGGGGTGCTTCCAGGCAGAGCTGAGAAGTCTTGAGAAGTTACACCCATGTGTGCAACCACATTCACACACCATTTTATCATATTACCCACAAATCTCACATTGGTTTGGCTCCAAGTGTTGGGATCTTTTTGACAACACCTCATCTCTTTGAGTCGGGCACGACTGAGCAACTTCACTTTCACTTTTCACTTTCATGCATTGGAGAAGGAAATGGCAACCCACTCCAGTACTCTTGCCTGGAGAATCCCAGGGACAGAGAAGTCTAGTGGGCTGCCGTCTATGGGGTCGCACAGAGTTGGACACGACTGAAGCGACTTAGCAGCAGCAGCAGCAGCATCTCTTTGCTGAACCTGGTCAGGTGAGGGCTGAGTGAACGTGATGGATCAATGAAAAATGTGTGATTCACACTGGCCACGTGTCCTCCAGCAAGTCACCCTCTTGGGCCTCAGTTTCCTTACTTACAGGCTCACAGAGGGTGAACTATATCCACTCGAAAACCCATTTGGGACTATGTTTTGGGAGCCTGTGCTACAGATCCACAGAAATCTAAATGTAAAGAGAAATTTTAAAGGAGGCAATGGCTCAAAAATTACGTGCTTTCTTTGGTCATCATTATCTGTTAGCAGCTTCTCAGATCAATGACATTTTTCACGGATACTGACTAAAATATACCTTTGTAACTCACCATGACTCTCTCTTTTCTGTTAAGAGGCTCTTCTGGGGGTGAGGGGATCAATGGGCACACCACGTTTTACTACATCTGGGCGCCCAAAGCTCCAGACATCATGTTCCTATGTTGCCAGTGGTTCTATCCTCTTCTGTCCTCTCCTGACAATATTTTCGGATGGCCTCCAGCTAATTTGAGCAAAGGCTTTGAGCAGCTTGTCTACAGACTCTGCTTTTCTCTTAAATGTTCTCCATATATGGCGGAAGTTAAGTGTGAAGGAGCAGAGCGTGCCTCTGTTCTGTTGAGAGCAAGAAATAACATTTTCCCCAATGACAGGTTTCCTTTGCAAGTTTCCCTCCTTGGAAAAGAATGAAACTTGAGACCCACCCGTCCCTGTCTCCTGGTGGTGTCAAGAGAAACGTGCCATTGTGGTTGTGTAAAGACAGGTCCTGTGCATGAGAAAAGGACTGGCCTTAGGGGAGGGGGAGCGAAATAAGCAAAGTCTTCCTCCACCAACTCGACAGATGTGTACATGTTTTGGTTCTTTGGCCCCAAGGTATGGGGGATCCTAGCTCCCTGACCAGGGATCGAAACCATAGCCCCTGCACTAGAAGGCAAAGTCTTAACCACAGGGCTGCCAGGAAAGTCCCTCGTATTTTCTATATTCACTTTATTAAAAATGATTCCACTCAACAAAAATTTAGGGGCATCCAGTATATGTCAGGCACCTTGCTTAGTCCTGGGACCACAACAAAGAGTGTGTCAGGTGCTGTTCTAAGCGTTTTACCTGCTTTAGCTCCCTCCATCCTCACAGCCTCCCCATGAAGCAACTACAGGGAGGTCAAGACGATGGAGCACAGATTAACCAGAAGCCAGAAAGCCAGTAAACAGCAGAGCCAGGGTGTGCACCCAGAGTCTGTGCTCTCAGCCACCTCCGAATAGTGCAGACCTTGCTTTCTCTTTCTAGCCGGTGAAATGCCATTTGAAAAAATAATCAGGGGCTTTCCTGGTGGCTCAGTGGTAAAGAATCTGCCTGCCAAAGCAGGACACATAGATTCGACCCCTGATCCAGGAAGATCTCACGTGCGGTGGGACAACTAAACCGTGCACCACAACTGCTGAGCCTGTGCTCTCGAGCCCGGGAGCTGCAACTGCTGAGCCCACGTGCCGCAGCTCCCGAAGCCCGCGCACCTAGCACCCGTGCTCTGCAACAAGGGAAGCCACCACAGTGGGGAACCTGCACGCCACCACGAGAGAGTAACCCCCGCTCTCCGCAACTAGAGAGAAGTCCATGCAGCTCTGAAGACCTACCACAGTCAAAAATAAATAAAATTACTACAAAAAAGCGAAGGCACCAAGAATAGAATTTCTTCTTATATAAGAGGAGACCATTCCAGGGGGAGGGGATAGTACGTGCAATGGCCTGAGGACACGAACGTCTGTAATGGGGCATGGAAATCCGTGTGTGGCTGGCTGAAGAACACTGGGTGGTGTGATGTTAACGGTATGTTGTCAACTGACTGGGCCACGGGGTGCTGAGACATTTGCTCAAACATTATGCTGGGTGTGGCTGTGAGGGTGTTTCTGGATGGGATTAGCATCTCAATCAGTAGATGTGAGTAAAGCAGGTTGCCCTCCCTGATGTGGGTGGGCTTCATCCAATTAGGGGAAGATCTGAATAGGACAAAAAGGCTGACCTTCCCTGAATGAGAGAAAACTCTTCCCACCTGACAGCCTTTGAACTGGGATGATGACGTTTTCCTGCCTTCAGACTCTCACTGAAACATCAGCTCAGGTTTTGAGCCTGCTGGCCTCAGACTCAGACTGGGATTACACAGCAGCTCTCCTGGGTCTCCAGCTAGCCAGCTACAGACCATGGCGCTCATCAGGCTCCGTGACTGTGTGTCAATTCCTCATAAGCATCTCCTTGCCGCTGTCTCTATTTCTACTGGTTCTATTTCTCTGGAGAACTCTGGTCAAGATGGGTGGGAGGTGCTGTGTGCTTAGTCACTCAGTCGTGTCCGACTCTTTGCGACCCCATGGGCCGCAGCCTGCCAGGCTCCTCTGTCCATGGGGATTCTCCAGCCAAGAATATTGGAGTGGGTTGCTGTGCCCTCCTCTAGGGGATCTTCCCAACCCAGGGATCAAACTCAGGTCTCCCACATTGCAGGCAGATTCTTTACCACTCAGCCACCAGGGAAGCCCGGGAAGTGCTGGGGGAAATGAAAACAAGAGGCAAGATGTGTCCAGATAAGGAAATGTGGCTGAGATCATGGAGGACCAGGAAACCGACAAAGCTGTCTCTTGTCCCTCCCAGAGGATTCCTGTTAAAATGAATGGCCAAGTCTTAGACTCTTAGAACAGAATGGTAGGCATGACCAGGGTGCGTAGGGGATGACTGGGGCTCAAGATGACGATAAACTAGTGTGCCAAGAGGCATCTGTGCTCACAATCACAGGATCCAGACCTGGGGATGAAGGGGGATTTTTGTTGTTGTTCAGTTGCCAAGTCATGTCTGACTCTTTGCGACCCCATGGACTACAGCACGCCAGGCTTCCCTGTCCATCACCAACTCATGGAGCTTACTCAGATTCATGTCCATCAAGTCAGTGGTGTCATCCAACCATCTCATCCTCTGTCGTCCCCTTCTCCTCCTGCCTTCAATATTTCCCAGCATCAGGGTCTTTTCAAATGAGTCAGCTCTTTGCATCAGGTGGCCAAAGTATTGAGTTTCAGCTTCAGCATCAGTCCTTCCAAAGAATATTCAGGACTGATTTCCTTTAGGATTGACTGGTTTGATCTCCTTGCAGTCCAAGGGACTCTCAAGAGTCTTTTCCAACAGCACAGTCCAAAAGCATCAATTCTTCAGCGTTAGAGAGGTCCTAATTCCCCTCACCCCCACCCTGCCCTGCCATTTATGGAAGAGAAGGCTGAGGTTGGGCAGGGGAGTGCAGGTCTGGGGTGACGTCTCTGTGTGTGTGACAGAGTGGGTGTCACACCTTCCCCCTAAAACCCAGCCCGGAGCTCACTCCCCAAATCACCCATCCTCCCGCCGGCCCAGCTGGCTCCACCTCAGATATGTCTAGGAAATCTGCCCCAAAATACAAGGAGGAGACGAGGAAGTGTGGCCACACACACACATATGCCTGGGTTGTCATTTTGAGCCTAATTGTTTTAACACCAGCTGTCAGGTCTGCAAAATGCTTCTCTAGTACCAGTGACCTGTAAGATCTAGAATAACAAGGATGTGTTTAAAAATAGTCCGGATTCCTAGAATTCAGTTCTCCTTCTCACTTGCCCTTCTCCATCTTGCTGACAGGCCTGGTAAGAACTCCACTTCAAATTTATGAGTACAAAGCCAAACGCTGTGATTCAGATCTATTAAGAGCGGTAGAGAAAAGTGGTGGACAAGACGCAGGGACCCGAGCTCGTTTTCAGCAAAGCAGGCTGGAAACTTTGGCAGACGCTCAACCCCACACCCCAGCAGAGTCACCTCTCCCAGTTCTCCAAGCTGGGGCACTCATTCATCCCACTGCCCCCAATGGGGATCCAGTCCCCCTGGGCCCTCACAGATAAGCCACGACCTGAGCACCCCTTGGTAGTGAGACCACAAGCTCCCTGCAGCCCAGATCCCCACAGACTCTGCTCTTTCTGCCACTGAGCAGCATGGCAGCAAAGTCTGAGAAGCAGACGAATTCAAAGTCAGGTCCTGCACAGCTGCCAACCAGCCAGGGGACGTGACAGTCAAATTCCTAAGTCTCACACAGCCTCAGTTTCCCATCTGCAAAACCTGGCTCTCATGACCATCCTAAGAATAAACACAAGGTACAAAGTACCCCACACCCCACAACTGGAGGGTAACGGAAACCCTTTTCTTCCCCTTCCTAAGCCCAGCTGTCTCACTCTTTCAAACACATCTTGATAACAGTAAGTAAGGGGAATTTCAGTCAGCTCATGGCATCGCGTTAATGACATGGAGAACCTGGAGGCAAGTTCAATACCCAGCGTTGAGGATATGGCCAAATTATGATTCATCTCTTCTATGAAGTTATATGCAAGCGTTCAAATTCTGCTTTATTGACATGAGAAAATGCTCAAAACATGATGTTAAGAGGAAAATCCAGTATGCAGATTGTATTTATAGTATGATCTCAGTAATGTGAATGAAAACACAAAAATAAAACTAGGCGAAATGTTGACAGATATTTCTGGGCTGAGGATTTATCAGTGAGAGCTTTCTCTTTATGCTTTTTTCTTTCCAGAACAAAAATGTTTAAAGAAATAAAGCAATGGCCACCGGATTTCTCATTTCAAAAGAGAAGAGTTGGGCCAACACAATGAGGGGCAAAGAGTCTCTTCCTGGACAACAACATTTATTTAAAGTTCTGAATAAAAGCTGTTTTACATATCTGACCCAACAGCGAGGCAGCCCAAGGAGATGGAGAAATGAGTCTTGTTCTGGACCTCTTTAGGTGAAGCTGAAGGTGAAGTCGCTCAGTCGTGTCTGACTCTTTGCGAGCCTGTGGACTGTAACCTACTAGGTTTCTCTGTCCATGGGATTCTCCAGGCAAGAATACTGGAGTGGATTGCCATTTCCTTCTCCAAGGGATCTTCCCGATCCAGGGATTGAACCCAGGTCTCCTGCATTGGAGGCAGATGCTTTAACCTCCGAGCCAACTTTAGGTTGTGCATAAATGAATTGAGGGGAAGGTTTAAAGCAACTGACTCTTTTCCTGTGGATGGGGTAGGCATCAGTGTGTGCAGACAGAGCCCCATCAATCACTTTCAGGACAGCATGAGATGCTCAGCTCCAGGCCAGCATGAAGTCAACAGCATAGTCAAGAAGGCTTCTCCCAGGACCACAGGATTTAAGGTCAACTGGGAGAACTTTCATGTACTTATACACTGACAATTTGGAGAATTAAGAGAAATGTGAAAGAGGAAGTTGTCTAAATGCCCAGACCAAGAGCAGCTAACAGAGATGTCCATCTGTGAGGACAACCGGAAAGTTCTATCCTTGGAGAAGCCTTGAGGAACACCTAACCCAACACACTCAAGTTACTGATGAAAAATACAGCCTGACAGAGGTGAAGTGATATTTCCCAGAGTTGCCAAGCCAAGAAGCGTGTTTGAATAACCTAGACAGCATATTAAAAAGCAGAGACATTGCTTTACTAACAAAGGTCCGTCTAGTCAAAACTATGGTTTCTCCAGTAGTCATGTATGGGTGTGAGAGTTGGGCCATAAAGAAAGCTGAGCACCAAAGAACTGATGCTTTTGAACTGTGCTGTTGGAGAAGACTCTTGAGAGTCCAACCAGCCCATCCAAAAGGGGATCAGTCCTGAATATTCACTGGAAGGAGTGATGCAGAAGCTGAAACTTTAATACTTTGGCCACCTGATGCAAAGAACCGACTCATTTGAAAAGACCCTGATGCTGGGAAAGACCGAAGGCAGGAGGAGAAGGGGACGACAGAGGATGAGATGGTTGGATGACATCACCGACGCGATGGACATGAGTTTGAGTAGGGTCTGGGAGTTGTTGATGGACAGAGAAGACTGGCACGCTACAATCCATGGGGTCGCAAAGAGGTGGACACGACTGAACGACTGAACTGAACTGAGAAGGTACAGGAACCAAGCCCGTGCACAGCCTTACCGCCCTGGCGCCCTCTAGTGGCAAAAGAGGTCATTGCAGCTAAGCAGTGTTGGGATTCTCCAGGCAAGAATTCGGCAATGGGTTGCCATGCCCTCTTCCAGGGACCTTCCCGACCCAGGGATTGAACCCACATCTCTTATGGTTCCTGCATTGGCAGGCTGGTTCTTTACCACTAGAGTCACTTGGGAAGCCCGTATGATGTGTACTTCATCACAAGAAAAAACAATAAGACGGGTGTGCATTAATACAGAAATATGCGACAACATTCTGTTTAACGAAAAACATAATATGTTGTGTTATGTTAAACATACATATTTATGCTAGCACAAATATTAAAAGATATGAGTCAAACTGTTAACAGCGATTATCTCTGAACCATGAGATGCCATTTTATCGTCTTCTTGTACATACTTGTGTTTCTCGGTTTCTACGACGGACGTTGTAACTTGCAATAAAAATATTTTCAAAGATAGAAGGAAGAAAAATGTGGGGGACAGAGATTGATGGAATGGTTGATTCACTAGGGACTGGAGTGAGAAATGGGCTGGGGAGGAAAAGAACAGAAGCAGGAGAGCCAGTGATGTGGCCTTTGCCGCAACGAATGAATCATTCATTCACACAGTGCCCACGGTGGGCAACCCTGGCTTAGAGAAGAAGGCATCCGCCTGGGGACAACTGGGGCAGAAGGGACCACAGTTTTCATTGCTCACTCCTTACTCTGTATATTGGATGCTCTACGACTCATCAGTCACTGGAGACACCAGTATGACCAAGATACTTTATCTGTCTTCCCAGAATGGACTAGGATGGGAAATAAAATACAGTCTATGATGTGAGAGAGAAAAATAAGCCACCAAGTGATACAGAGCAAGGCATCCGTGGACGTGCAGAGCGCTGGGAGACAGGGGCCAAGTAAAAGGGGACTTCTCTGCGAGCTGGCACCTACAGACTCATGCTGGCCAGATCCAGAGGAGCAGAGTCTGCGGTTTCAATCAGAGGACACAGCACGTGTAAAGGCTCAGAGGTCACAGAGAGCCTTGGCGGTACACTACCGACAGGAGCCATGGGATTTCTTCCCTCAAAGAAGAACTTGCAGAACAAGCAGGCATTCCCGTCTTGGGGTTTTCAGTGGCTGCCTCTGCAGGTCAACCAGCAAGAAGCCATCTCCCTCTTCTCCCTTAGTTTACAGAAACTCCTCTCTGTTCCAGCCGCAAAGTGGAGAAAGTAGGCTCCTCCTCCAACCCGGGGAATGAACGTGATTGGTTTAAGTCAAGCAATTACTCCTGTTTCTCTTTTCTGGTGATTAGTGTAGAAGTGGACATATAACCAAATTAGGCCAATGAACACTAAGAAGAACCCTGCTAGGTGGCTTCTGGTTAGGGTTTTGCTCCTCAGCAAAACGAAGGAGCTGCTAAGGAACAAGTTCGTGTTTAATACCTGTTCCCTTAGATCCAGCCTGGGATGCTGCTCTGATAATGGGAACTGTGGCAGCCACTTTATGCACATGAGGGTCAGGCTAGGATAGTTGCAGAGACAGGGCTCCCACATCCTAACATTTTCCAGCTACTAAACAGTTCTTAGAAATGCCCTTCTCTAGCATTCTATTATGTGATATAATTAAATGCCTTTCTCATTAAGCTTCTGTTAGTTGGTTATTCTGTTCCTGCTGCTAAATGCATCTTAAGTAATATGCCAGCCTCAAGACCAGATGATAATATGAGGGTTTCTGTGGGTCTGGCAGTAAAGCCTGGGTCCCAGGGTCCATATGATTCCTGGAGCCAGTACTTCTCTTCCATCAGGTCAGCCCTCCCCTGCAGCCTTTCACAGGCACCAAGAAATAAAGCTGTTAACATTGTTGCCAGCCAGCTATCATCATCACTGCCATCAATAGTGATGAGCCGGGTGCAGAACAGAGTCTACCAAACCCACAGAGGAAGGCGGGCTGGTGGAGTCAGCTCTTCTTTGCCCCAAAGAAAGCACACTTGGTGAAAGAAGCAGGAAACGAAACCAAAGGAAAAACATCCACTCAGATCTCATCTGGTCATTGTGGGTACAAGGGCGGCCACGTCAGCACCAGGGACACCCCTGCCTTCCTCCCAGGCCCCCTTGCTCCTCTTCCCCAGAGGTAGAAGAGGTAACACTCAGGTGAGTGAGGCAATGGGCAGGGCAGGATCCTGAGACCACAGGGGTGGGTGGCAGAGCTGGGGTGTGCAGGGCTCCCCTGAACAAAGCAACGTGGGCTCCGCCTGAGAGAGAGAAGGAAGCCTGCGTCTGCCTTCTCCAGGGACTGATGTTCATTTCTGACTGTGAGGGCCACCCAGGGAGCAGGACAACACAGCTCTGCTCCAACCAGGTGCTGGCGTAGTTTAGCCAACCTCTCTTTCATTTCCTTCTCGTGTGCTTGTCCTGCTCAAACGCCCCCCACGGCTCCTCCTTCTACAGAATCTAGCCCGACCTCTTCTGCCCGGTCCTCCACCACATCCCCCACGATGCCAGCTTTGTCTCCCACGTGGCTCCAGTGTGTACCCAAGGCCAAAGGATGATGTGGGCTCTCAAGCAGGGGGGCCGACTGTGAAAACCCTGTGAACCACATCAGGGGTCTCTTCAGTTCCCTCTCTCAGAGAGGTGCCCTTCCCCACTTCCTGTCCATGGCCCACAAGGGCTCCGTGCCCGACATAACACACCCATCTGGGCCCAGGCGCAGCTGGGAGCCCCGGAGGAGCCATGGGTCAAGCTGCTCAACTCATACCCCCAGATCCTAAGAATCCAGTCCAGGCCTGGGGCTCCCTAAGCGGAGGGACACCGGCTTACCTCATGAAGACCTTCTAGCTCAAAAAGAGCAAGGGCCTGAAGGACTATCCCTCTTAAACTGTAGTCTGAAGTTATGAACAGCAGTCATACACGGATGTGAGAGCTGAACCAGAAAGAAGGCTGAGCACTGAAGAACTGATGCTTTCGAACTATGCTGCTGGAGAAGACTCTTCTGAGCTCCTTGGACAGCAAGAGGATCAAACCAGTCAATCCTAGAGGAAATCAACCCTGAATATTCACTGGAAGGACTGATGCTGAAGCTGAAGCTCCAATACTTTGGCCACCTGATGCAAAGAGGTGACTCCCTGGAAGACACTGATGCTGGGCAAATCGAAGGCAAAAGGGGAAGGAGGCGGCAGAGGATGAGATGGTTGGATGGCATCACTGACTCAATTCATGAATTTGAGCAAACTCCAGGAGATGGTGAAGGACAGGGGAGCCTGGCGTGCTGCAGTCCATGGGGTCGCAAAGAGTCTGGCACAACTGATCGACGGAACAACAACAGCAAAAGCTATGCAAGGGGTTCGTTAGCACAGACGCAGAGTCAGGCCCCAGATCACACCTCTCCCCAAAGTCAACACACGTGGGCTGGTCCCGTTCTGTAGCTCCTTGCTCAGTCACTACGTAGTGTCTGACTCTTGTTCAACCCCGTGGACTGTAGCCCACCATGTCCCTCTGTCCATGGGATTCTCCAGGCAAGAATACTGGAGTGATGGCCGACAAACACATAAAAAGGTGCTCAACTTCGTTCATTATTAGAGAAGCGCAAATCTACGCTATGACGCGGTGTCACCTCACAGCAGGCAGAATGGCCATCATTTAAAAGTCTACGAACAATAAATGCAGGAGAGAGTGTGCAGGAAAGGGAGCCCTCTTGCACTGTTGGTGGAAATGTCAATTGATATAGCCACTATGGAGAACAGTACAGAGATTTCTTTAAAAACTAGACATGGAACTACCATATGACCCAACAATTCCACTACTGGGCATATACCCTGAGGAAACCATAACTGAAAGAGACATAGGTACCCCAATGTTCATGGAAGCACTTTGTACAATAGCCAGGACATGGAAGCAACCTAGATGTCCATCGACAAATATGGATAAAGAAGTTGTGGTACATATATATATATACAATGGAATATTACTCAGCTATAAAAAAGAATGCATTCGAGTCAGTCCTAATGAGATAGATTAACCTAGAGCTTATTATGCAGAGTAAAGTAGGAAAGAGAAAGGCAAATATTGTATAAGTATGCATGCGTATGGAATCTCGAAAGATGGTACTGATGATCCTACTTTCAGGGAAGCAATGGGAACAGATTTGTAGGCACAGTAGGGGAAGGAGAGGGTGGGACACACGGAGGGAATAGCAGGGAAACATATACGCTACCATATGTAAAATAAAGAGCAAGTGTGAATTTGCTGTGTGACACCAGGATCTCAACCCAGTGCTCTGTGACAACCTAAGGGGGGGGATGGGGTAGCAGATGGGAAACGGGTTCAGGAGGGAGGGGACATAAGTAACCCTGTGGCTGACTCACGTCAATGTATGGCAGAAATCAACACAATATTGTAAAGCAGTCATCCTCCGATTAAAAAAAAATAGAAAAAAATATTGGAGTGGGTTGCCATGCTCTCCTCTTGGAGCTCTTCCCAACCCGGGGATCGAACCCTTGTCTCTTGTGTCTCCTGCACTGACCGGCAGGTTCTTCCCTCTAGGGCCACCTGGGAAGCCCCTCGGCCTCTGGCAAATTGCTCTAAGGGTAAATCAATCTCACTCCCCGCCCCCCTCCACCACTCTCTCTCTCTCAATGAAGAGACAGAGGGTCTGATGGAAATAGAAGGAGCTTTGGAATAAAGCAGATTTGAGATCAGAATTGGTTCCATTCATTCTACTAAATAGGGCTTCTCTGATAGCTCAGTTGGTAAAGAATCCACCTGCAATGCAGGAGACCCTGGTTCGATTCCTGGGTTGGGAAGATCCGCTGAGAAGGGACAGGCTACCCCGTCCAGTATTCTGGCCTGGAGAATTCCATGGACTATATAGCTTAACATTCTACAAAATGCCTGACCAGTGTTCCTCAAAACTGTCCAGGTCACCAAAAACAAGTCTGAAAGGCAGACAGTCTAAACGAGTCTAAGGAGACACGATGACTAAAAGCAAAGCCATGTCCTGGGTGGGATCACGGAACAGAAAAAGGATGTTAGGAAAAAAAAAAAAAAAGGTGATATGATAAGGTATGGAGTTTGGTTAATAATAATGGATCAATACTGGTTCATAAATTGTGACAAATGTTCCACACTAACATGAAGCGTTAACAATACGAGAAACGGGGTATGGGATATATGGTAACTCTCAGTAACACCTCTGCAGTAATTTTGTAAATCTAAAACTAGTCTGAAGTAAAATGTTTATTAAAAATATGATACTAATAACTAGTCCTGGGCACTTAATAGTGGTATAACTTTGGGGAAATGATGTCCCCTCTCTAAGCCTCAGTTCCACATTATAAAATGGGATAAAAATATCTACGTCTTGGGGATGATGGAGTACCTATAACATGCTTTCACAATGCCTAGCACACAATCTGCACTCATTAAACAATCCTTTTTAAAATCCCAACCAAGAAATGTATTTGATTCACTGTTAGCAAGTAATTAACCCATATTTAAAATTTCCATCTTTCCCCAAAACGTCCTTTATAACTTTTGGTTTGGCCCAATACCAAGGCTCACATATTCCATTATATTGTCCTTTAGTGTAAAACAGCGGCCCCCTCCTTCCCCCTTTTTTCTTCATGACACTAACACAAATTTAAACCAGATACTCCCAGGAGGTCAAAGAACAAAACCTGTCCACCAGAGTGGGAGGTGAACTCCGGTGTAAGCAATGTGGCCATCTTTCACTCATAACCCCGTCACGTCATGTCCTGCCTACCACATGCCGTGCATTCTGCTAAGGACATCATATGCATTGCCCCTACAATTCTCAGCCATCCTGTCAAATTAAGATGATTATCCCTATTTGACAGACGAGAAAACGGAGGCTAAGAACAATTAAGTGACTTGCCAAAGTCCGACAGCAGTCACTAGTAAAGCTGGAATTTGAACTCTGACTCAAAACTCATGTTCTTTCCCAAAAACCAAAACTACAGTCCTTTCAGGGCATGCATGTGAAGTTGTTTGGTCATGCTCAACTCTTTGAGACCCCATGGACTGTAGCCCCCCGGGCTCCTCTGTCCAGGGGATTCTCCAGGCAGGAATACTGGAGTGGGTTGCCGGGCCCTCCTCCAAGGGCTCTTCCCAACCCAGGGGTCAGACCTGCGTCTCTTACATCTCCCGCACTGGCAGCTGGGTTCTTTACCACTCGCGCCACCGGTCCTTTCAGGGCGCTCGCATTCACTGGGAGAGACTGGCATGGAAACAAGTTATTGCAACAATAAAACGACAAAAAAGCCAGTACTCAGCAAGTGGAGGATGCCGCAGGGACCAAGAGAAAGGAAGCAAGGAGTCTCAAGGGAGATCAGAGAGCCTTTGCAGGTTGGGGAGAGGGGCAGAGCCAGGTGGGGCTGTGGGGGAATCCCACCCTGCAGCCAGAGGGGAAGGGCCTTTGCCAGAGGGCACAGGTGCACGGTGGGCAAGACGAGAAAGCAGGTGGGCACCAGGCTGAAAAGGGTTCCTAAAGTCTTCATTCATGCTTCTACATGCTCATTCATTCATTCACTCACCAAATGCTTATGGGACTTCTCCTAAATGCCAGGTCTGTCTGAGATGCTAAGGATACAGCAGAGAATAAGGGGACACAGCCCCCGGTCACATGGAATTCACAATCTAACCAAGAAGGAGGTAATAAATAAATAAGTGACAGGGATGGTGGTAAGTGTAGGGAGAGGAATAAAGCAGAAAGTGAAAGTTGCTCAGTCATGTCTGACTTTTTACGACCCCATGGGCTGTAGCCACCAGGCTTCTCTGTCCATGGGATTCTCCAAGCAAGAATACTGGAGTGGGTCACCATAACCTCCTCCGGGGGATCTTCCTAACCCAGGGGCGGAACCCAGGTCTCCCACATTGCAGACGGACTCCTTACCATCTGAGCCACCAGGGAAACCCAAGAATAGTGGAGTGGGTAGCCTATCCCTTCTCCAGCAGATCTTCCCAACCCAGGAATCAAACCAGGGTCTCCTGAGCTGCAGGTGGATTCTTTACCAGCTGAGCTACCAGGGAGGCGACAGGGAATGGCCGGGACCAGAGGGCTGCGATTTTCAAGAGCCAGAAAGGCCTGGTTGAGATATTTGAGTAACTATCGGAAGGAGGGTGTGAGGAGGCTGGTGGTGAGGGTGGCAGGGGAAGAACCCTGCAGGTGGAAGCAGCAGCCGAGGCAGGAAGGGAGGATGTGCCCAGCAGAGGGCGCTGCGCTGGTACCTACTGGAGACACACACTCCTGCCTGAGGGCTCCATCTGGCAGAGGCAGGCTCCAGACAGCAAAGGACTAACACACTCAGACCAGCAATTTGTCCCCACATTTATTGAGAGAGACACTTAATATGTGGCCCCCTTTTGTGATTTCACAGTGTCTAGACTTGGCCCCGGGTCTGTGTTGTTGATGGGAACCAGTGTGTGTGTGTGTGTGTGTGTGTGTGTGTGTGTGTGTATGTGCTGTTGATGGGAACCAGTGTGTGTGTGTGTATGTGTGTGTGTGTGCTGTTGATGGGAACCAGTGTGTGTGTGTGTGTGTGCACGCGCTTGCACTTGCACGTGCTCAGTCACTAAGTCGAACCCGACTCTTTTGTGACCCTGTGGACTGTAGCCGGCCAGGTTCCTCTGTCCGTGGCATTCTCTAGGCAAGAATACCGGAGTGGGTGGCCATGATGGGAACTATGAAGGAGAGCAAACGGAGCAGTCCCCACCGTGTATATATATGGAAACCAGTGCTTGTATCTACCCACCTCTACAGATGCCCTACCCTCACTTTGCAGGATGAATTAAACAGTAACTGAAATGTACTTCAGAGGGGTTCCTTCAGTAGTAGGGATTTGCTATCTGATGTCTGTGGGCTTCCCTGATGGCTTAGTAGGTAGAGAATCTGCATGCAATGCAGGAGACCTGGGTTCAGTCCCTGGGTCAGGAAGGTCCCCTGGAGAAGGGAATGGCAACCCACTCCAGTATTCTCGCCTGGAGAATCTCAGAACAAAGGAATCTGGTGGGCTACAGTCCAAAGAGTCGCAAACAGTCAGACACGACTGAAAACTACACACATCTGAGGGCTGTAGAAGGACCTCTAGGGTCCCCCGTCCACAGCCCTGTCTTCCAGCCCATCTGTACCCAAGCCACTCATGTGGGGGGCTCCCCACGAACCTCCTGCAGCACTGGCTCCAGTATCGGCTCTCCTCCTCCTCCAAAAACCCGGCCCGCAGGACACATTGCAGGCCACTGCAGGAAACCTCAGCTTTGTCCAAACACACCTTCTTCCCTCACACAGCAGACAGACCTAAGGGGCCAGGAGGGATGTGTGAGGTTCTTTAGATCCATCATAATCTGAGCGCTTAAGGGCTCCCCAATGCCCTGTTTAGACAATCCCCATTTTCTAACAGCCGGTAAATACTCTGAGACCCGGTCAGCATTTTTAAAGGTCCTTAAATAGCTCATTTGCATAATCCATATTTTCAGAGCCCCTAAGCATTTGTCCTGCCTTCCTAATCTCAATCTTTATTGTGCATGAGGAAGAAAGGGCTCCCCAGGAGGGTAACAGCCCTTCAGATCCCTTCTGGGAGGATTGATTCCTTTTTTTTTTTTTTTAATGACCACATTTTCAAAAGTAGGCACAGAGGTAACCACAAAAGGAAAACATTCAAAGGGAAGCTGTTAACCTGTGCAGGCTTGCAAATGTTCTTTCCTTGAAGACAGGAAACCCTGCGGGCTCCTGAGGATGCTAATGACACACTGGCCCCTGCAAACGCTTCAGTGAAGGGGAGCCCTCCCCCTGCCCAGGCTGGTTCCCTCCTGGAGCCACGAAGAATGCAGGCTCGCCTGAACGTCTCTTTCAGGATCACCTTTCCAGTTCCGGTCTCGGCTCAAAGCCCTCCCTGTGGAAAGGAAAGGCAATTTTCCAGGAGAAATTTCGGTGTCAGGAAACTTGGGGCTGTTCACCATGAATCTGAGGGAAAGCCTTTGCCCAGTGAGTAACAGGAACATTTGATTCCTGCAGGAGAAAGCCGCAGGAGCTAGTAAGGAAAAGCCACCAGGAAGATGAATCCAGACAAGGAAGACCTCTGCTGCAGCCCCTCCACTCTCTTGGATGGAAAAATGATCTGTCCTGTTGAGAAGGACATCCAAAGTCCAAAATGTCTACAAGCACAGTCAAACATGGACACCATCTCCCTCTCCCTCCAGAATACTGAGCCAAAGAAACCAGGTCTTAAAAGGTACATACTGTATGATTTCCTTCCTACTGACCTTCTAGAACTGATAAAAACAAACCTGCTATGATGAGAGAAGCTAGGTTTACCCTGGAGTTGGGGCTGGACAGAAGACTTGGCGGGGGCGGGGGGGCACTTCCAAGGTGCAGGTGAGAGCTTGATCTAGATGCTATTACCTGGGTGTGTTCATTCTGGAGATATGTACAAAGCAATATACCCTCTCTTTTCTTTTTTGAGGTTATCCAAATTGGCTTCCCTGGTGGCTCAGACTGTAAAGAAGCTGCCTGCAATGCAGGAGACCCAGGTTCAATCCTTGGGTCAGGAAAATCCCCTAGAGAAGGGAATGGCAACCCACTACAGCATTCTTGCCTGCAGAATCCCATGGACAGATAAGCCTGGTGGGCTACAGTCCATGGGGTCACGAAGAGTTGGACACGACTGAGCAACTAACACACACACAGAAATACCTTAGTTCCAGTTTCAACTCCCCTCCCCCCTACCCCTGGTTTCTCCTAGCACAGCTCTCAGATACCCTCCCAATAAATACATCTTTGTTCATCCAGGAGCCCAGCTACCTGTGAAAAGGGACACTCCCACTCGGTCTAGACTTCTGATTTAGGAAGGATGAGGTATTTATAGTAACGTAGACATCTCTAAATGGGCTGGAGGCTTCTTTGCCATTCTTTGCCCCCTAACTCCCATACCTGCTAGAAATCCACTTTGGAGAGGGATGGCTAATGGCGGTGAGGGGTAGGAGTTAAGCGCAAAAGCAGCTGGCAGAGAAACTCAGGTCTGCCAAAGAGGGATCTTTCCCTGTTGAGTGTCTTTGAAGCTGGGAATGGGCACCGAGCCAGGTGGTGCCCTGTTTCTCCAGCCTCCGGCAGACTGCAGGGCTGGCTGAACTTGAGACCCACTGCCAGGCCCTCCAGGGACCGGCTGCTGCTCAGAACCAGACGGAGGGGGCAGAGAAAGCTGGGGAGGGGTTTGGGAAGGGAGATGAAGGAATGACGAGGGAAAGGCGAGAAACGAAAGGAGAGAGGAAGAGGGTTATTTGATCTCCTCTGAGGGCCAGCAGGGCGCTGGTGGGTGGCAGTGCGACCCTGTCCACCGACATGGCCTCTTTAAATCTCGGGCTGCTGAGGCGGCGGTAACTGGGGAGGGCAGAGGAACTCAGCTAATCCGTCACTAACATCCTGCTCCTCCCGCTGCCCCCACACAATCCCGCCCCAGCCCACTGACCTCGCCCCTGCACCCGCCATCCCCAGTGCACTCGTCCCGGCGCCTCCTGCACTCCGCGCAGCCGGGCCAGCCCAGGGATGCGCGCCCAGGAGGTGGGGAAAGGGCGGGAAGCTGCGCAGAGAGCCCGATTCCCCGGTGGGAGCTTCCTCCGCCCCCACCGCGTCCCCTTGGTCCCCTGCCCTCACCCCGCCCCCTGCCCCGGATGGGAAGAGTCCGCGTTCCGAACAGCAAGTCAGCGCCGCGGCCGCGGGTGACGTCGCGCGCTCGGGCTGGCGACCCCGGGTGAGTGTGCGCCGGGGACGCGAGCACCCCACTTGATCCCGAGCCCTCCGCGCCGCGAGCCCCGTGACTCTTCCTCCCGGCTCTTCTCGGCGCCGGTCGCCTTCGCCTGCTTCTTCTCGCCCGGAGTCGCCAGCGCTGTCACCAAGGAAGCCCCGGTCCGCGCCCCTAGAGCGCCCCCCGAGGGCTGGCTGCGGATGCGCGGAGCTCTTGGCGAGGGCGTCGCAAAGCCCCCGCCTCCCCGGTCTTGGCCATGGATGACATCATCTCCCTGGAGCCCTCGCCCCCGCGCCTGAGCTCCACTGGGGCCGCCTCTTCTGCACACCTCTGCTGGGAGCCAGCTCATCGTTCCTACCCACCAGCTCATCTCTTCCCGAGTCCAGCCCGCAAGACCCAGAGCCAGGCCACCCTTCTTTTCCCTAGTTTTCCAGTTTCTTCCCAGCTTCCACCTCCTCTCAGATCCTCCAGCGCCCAAGTGGTGAGCGAGTCACCTTTCAGATGATAGACTGACAGATAGGGACATGATCAATGGATGGATTGATACACATAGATGTTAGATAATTATATGACAGAAAGAGACATATACATAGACGCTAGACAGCCAATAGAGACGGATGAGTGACAGACATATAGATAGATGATAGCAATAGATGATAATGGATAGAACAACAGAAGATCCACCAGCAGACAGAGAGAAATGAAAGTATACTGAAGAGGCAACCTAGGACCTCAATCTGGCCAGGTCAGCACCCAGGCTTTCACAACTTGCTTAATAGAAATGAAGCTGTAGTGTTCCAGCTGCATAAGCTGTGCAAACTGTAAAGAGCTCTGCGCTCCTTTCTAACTAACCGTAACAGCAGTTTAGCCTGGAAGCCCAAGTTTCTGCTTGTCGATGGTTTGGGCACAGGTCTGATTCTGCCAGGCTTGCCTACTGACATCAGTACCCTAATTCATCCTTTCGGTCAACCAGCATCCACTGAGCCTGTTGTAGCTGCACACTTGGGTCCTGTCACCCAAGACCAGCTGAGCATGTGTCTGCTCACGAGGGGCTGGCCTTCTGGTGGGCATCAGATCCCCCGACACACACATAGGTAAGTCCATGTGATAGGTGCTCTGGGAGAAGTTAAGAATGGAGAATTATGAAGCACTGGAGGGAAAGCATTTGACCCGGCTCTTGAAGAGTGGGTTGAAAGTTTCCACAATACACAAGGACGCACCCATAGCAGTGGAGACCTGATCTCTCCTGAGATGGGTGATGCTGGATAGTAGATGGTGTTCAAGAGAAGAGGAGAAGGTCTGTTGGTGCCAGGTTG
Source organism: Redunca redunca (assembly GCA_006410935.1). Taxonomy (NCBI): domain Eukaryota; kingdom Metazoa; phylum Chordata; class Mammalia; order Artiodactyla; family Bovidae; genus Redunca; species Redunca redunca. Next base: position 316,262 of record SJYQ01011175.1, on the reverse strand, counting down.
AGAGGGGCCCCGACCACCAGCCTGTTTCCTCGGGTACCGGGTCCTCTGCTAGACCTGTCCCCAGGCACCTATGGTGACTCAGGGCAAACCCCCAGGCCCCTGGGCCAGATCTTCAAACTATGGACACATGACAGTCTGAGAGTTCTCCACTGGAGAAGCACTGGCTGTCACAGGGTTACGTGGCTGTCAGCAGGCCCACCATCTGTCTGACTTAAATCCCCTCACCCCTATCCAGGCACAGCCTCCCTCTCAGGGTGACTCAGCTCCTGGCTCCTTCCCTTCCTGCCACCCACTGAGACGTGTGACCAGTTACCATGGCGATCACAAGGCTTTCAGTTCATACCTGTCTTCCCAGATGAGACCTGGATGTCTAAATTGCTCCTGAAAGGAATGCCTGGGCACAGCTGCTCACCTGCAGAGGTGTGTGTCAGATGGCATCTCTGGGCTCTCCATCCCTGTGTGAACTCGGGGTGGGGGCAGCAGCAGGGACGGGGACAGGTGTCTCCACCATGGGGACTCTAGGCTGGTGCTTCTCTCCATAAGATTCAGGTCTCCAGAGGGAGGGGGACAAAGCACCTGGAGGCAGCAGCTGAGACCAGGTCTTTCCACTATTCCAGGTCATGGCATACGTGTGTACCCTTGGAGAATACACTTGGGGGAGACGCCCACTTATTTATCAGATGGTATCATTTTCATCAAAGGCTTCCCAGGTGGTTCAGTGGCGAAGAATTCTCTCACCAATGCAGGAGACATAGGAGATATGGGTTTGATCCCTAGGTTGGGGGTAGATCCCCTGGAGAAGGAAAAGGCAACCCACTCCAGTAATCTTGCCTGGAGAATTCTATGGACAGAGGAGCCAGGTGGGCTACAGTCCACAGAGTCCCAAAGAGTCAGACACAAATGAAGCAACTTAGCACAAACAAACAAACAAAAAATAAGAGACTGGGGCTACAAGAGTAGAGGGGCGGGACCCATTACTCGTGAACTTCTGGACCAATTGAAGGGCACTTCCTTCATCCCAGCTCCCTGAGCTGAGCTGCCTAAGGGGAGGTGGGCTGCTGGGCATTCTCTTCTGCAGATGGAGACAGAGCTCCCTGGCATCAGGGAGAGGAGGTAAGAGCCCCAGGAAACAGGCTAGTAGAATGCCTGGCTGGTGCTCCCAACACACCCAGGCCCAGCCTCAGGGCATGGAACCCACCAAGGGGAGCAAGCAGTTAGCTGCAGGCTCCAGCCTTCAGGACACAGCTGGCAGAGGCTGTGGCGGCAGCCCCCAGAGACCCCAGCTGAGCCTGCACACACAGCTCCCAGAGGCAAGGCTAACGTGGTTAATTGGTTCCAGCCTTCAAGCTAAGAGCACCAGCATTGATTGGGCACCCGGGGGGCTCAGAAGCTGTGACCTCGGAGGATGCTTCACTTCCTTATAGGCTTGGGCCCAGCAAAGAGAAATATGATCAGAGGTCGTGGCGCTCACTTCCCAGCTGCGCTGAAGCATGGCAGAAAGGCGGTGGGTTATAAATAGTGGAGCAACCACTGACAAATCAATGGTGAGGAGGGAAGATGGCTCTCTTCCACAAGCCGGGGCATGGCCACCTCTCCAGGGAAGAGCCAGACCTGATCGGAGCAGATGGGAGGAGACAGTGAGCCTCATGCCTGCTCGCCGCAGTCCTGGTCCCCTGGCCTGTCTCATAAGGGCATGCATCTGCCCTGACTTCCCCAACACAGGAACTTGCAGGGTGGGGAGAGCGGGAGGGCACTTCAAGCCAAGGCCTTGGCATTGAGCTTGGGCTCCTGGTGGAGGTGGGGATGAGCCCCAGTTAATGTAGTTTAAGGCAGGAAGGGGCACTCTGTGCCCCCACCCCCATCCTTCCCCTGTCACTCGTCCATCCCCACCGGAACCTCACCCACTGCCCAGTCTTCCCAACATCAGGTTGTTCAAGAATTAATCCAACAAGTAATTTGGGAAGGTCATGCATACGCTGCTATATTTAAAATGGATAACCAACAAAAACCTGTCGTATAGCATATGGGACTCTGGTCAATGTTATGTGCCTGCCTGGATGGGAAGAGGGTTTGGGGGAGAATGGATACATGTATAGGTATGGCTGAGTCTCTTTACTATTCACCTGAAATTATCACAACATTGTTAATTGCCTATACCCCAATATAAAATGTCTTTGGTGTTAAAAATAATAAATAAAAAAAGATATCATCAAAAAAGAAAAGAGAATTAATCCACTAGTAAGAACTCAGTTCCTACTCTATACCTGCTGCTGCTGCTAAGTCGCTTCAGTTGTGTCCGACTCTGTGTGACCCCATAGCCAGCAGCCCACCAGGCTCCCCCGTCCCTGGGATTCTCCAGGCAAGAACACTGGAGTGGGTTGCCATTTCCTTCTCCAATGCATGAAAGTGAAAAGTGAAAGTGAAGTCGCTCAGTCGTGTCCGACTCCTAGCAACCCCATGGACTGCAGCCCACCAGGCTCCTCCATCCATGGGATTTTCCAGGCAAGAGTACTGGAGTGGGGTGCTGTTGCCTTCTCCGACTGATCCACCCTGTAAAATGGAGGTGGTTCCACCTGTGCTTCCACAGGGTATTTGTGAGAATCAAACAAGAAAACAAACGTGCTTACAGCCTGTGAAGTGTTACAAGGTGTGGTTTTGACAAGAAGAAGCCCTTTGGGTGCTTCCAAGACAGGAACGTGCCAGCCCCTAAGGGACCCCTTCACTTGCCTTGGTCCTTGCGATCTCAGTCAAGGAGCCGTTGGTTGGCATTTATGGGCTAATTTCTCAGGCCAAGTTTGTACTTACTCCTAACAGGATTTAGGATATATTTTCAAGACTCTTATAAAAGCATGCTTCCCCAGAAACTTGCTGTATGACCTTAAGCAGGTTGCTGGCCTCTCTGTGTGTCAAGTTTTCTTATCTGTATAATATGTAAAACTAAGATCATGGCATCTGATCCCATCTCTCCATGGGAAATAGATGGGAAAACAATGGAAACAGTGACAGACTTTATTTTCTTGGACTCCAAAATCACTACAGATGGTGACTGCAGCCATGAAATTAAAAGACCCGTGGTCCTTGGAAGAAAAGCTATGACCAACCTAGGCAGCATATTAAAAAGCAGAGACACTACTTTGACCACAAAGGTCCGTCTGGTCTAAGCTATGGTTTCTCCAGTAGTCATTTATTGATGTGAGAGTTGGACCATAAAGAAAGTTGAGCGCCGAAGAACTGACGCTTTTGAACTGTGGTGTTGGAGAAGTCTCTTGAGAGTCCCTTGGACTGCAAGGAGATCCAACCAGTCCATCCTAAAGGAAATCAGTCCTGAATGTCCATTGGAAGGACTGACGCTGAAGTTGAAGGTCCAATACTTTGGCCACCTGATGCAAAGAACTGACTCATTGGAAAAGACCCTAATGTTGGAATAGATTGAGGGCAGGAGGAGAAGGGGACGACAGAGAATGAGATGGTTGGATGGCACCAGTGACTTGATGAACATGAATCTGAGTAAACTCTGGGAGATGGTGACAGACAGGGAAGCCTGGCATGCTGCAGTCCATGGGGCTGCAAAGAGTCGGACACAACTGAACAACTGAACTGAACTGAAAATGGGGATAATAAGATTAACCGAGAACTCCCCTGGTGGTGGTGGTGAAGACTCCGAAATGCCAATGCAGGTAGCATGGGTTTGATCCCTGGTCCGTTAACTAAGATCCCACATGCAGTGCAGCACAGCCAAAAGATTATTTAAAAAAAAGAAAGAAAGAAAGAGTAACTGTCTTACAGGGCTGCTGTGAAAATCTGGAGAGTTAGTACACATGGAGTGCTTAGAGCAGCCGCTGGCTCACACTATGTAAAGGAGAGCTGCCCAGGACGACGCGACCCTGCTGGTGGGAAAGGAGGATTCAAGCTCACCTTTTATAAAGGATCCGGAGGAGCCCAGTGGACAAATGCTTGGCTTTAAGACACATCAAGCCCTGGTCTCCCCACACCTTAACCCATCTCTCTACAACAGCTTCCTTGGGGAGGAGACTCTTACAAACTCAACCTGGAGACTCTTGAGTCCTAAGACACCGCAGCCTCTCAGGAAAGACACAGCAGAGCCTCCCAGGGGAAGGACAAGCAAATACAGAACCCGTCTTTCCTCTTCCTACAATCAGGTGGGTGAAAAGGCTGGGTTTCTGTTGTGATGGGGAAGGGAAGAACAAGGCATATAATAAAGCGACAGACAGCTGGGAGTTCCTAGATGTGCAGGCTGTTGTTACAGTCCATCAGATTAAAGATGCTCCGAGCACCGAAACCCACGGGCAGGGGCTCTGCCTTGCGTAAGTAATGGTTCCAATCATGGCACAAACATTAAGCAGTAATAATTTACTTCTTCAGAGCCCGGCACAATTCACAGTAGCTCCTAGCCTTCTGCCCCCCTCAAGCAGAAAACAGCCCTCAGCTCATAAATTCAGAGGAAGCTGCAACCAGGAACCCAAGGTCACATGGGATCCCCAAAGCTCCAAATCCATGGAGACTTTGTTGTCAAGAACATCAGAATTCATGATTGCTATACATGCTTGGTCCTGACATACTGTTAAATTCCAAACAGCATCCAATCAGAGCCTCAGGTCTCCCCTCCCTGCTTTACTGCTCCATTCTACTATGCTAAGATTGAACCAGCTTCCAGAGATACCAATGTGATAAGACAGAATCCCTGCCTTCAAGGGCTTCCCAGGTCTTGCCAGTGGTAAAGAACCCACCTACCAATGCAGGAGATGCAAGAGACATAGGTTCCATTCCTGGGTAGGGAAGATTCCCTTGAAGAGGTAATGGCAACCCTCTCCAGTATTCTTGTCTGGAGAATCCCATGGACGGAGGAGCCTGGCGGGCTATAGTCCATAGGGTTGCAAGAAGTCGGACACAACTGAGCACACACACTGCCTTCAAGGAGCTCTTATGGTAAGCCTATCTCCTTGAACTTGGCCTTGTTCTCTGCTGCTTCTGCTGCTGCTAAGTCACTTCAGCCGCGTCCGACTCTGTGCGACCCCATAGACGGCAGCCCATCAGGCTCCTCCGTCCCTGGGATTCTCCAGGCAAGAACACTGGAGTGGGTTGCCATTTCCTTCTCCAGTGCATGAAAGTTGAAAGTGAAAAGGAAGTTGCTCAGTCGTGTCCGATTCTTAGCGACCCCACAGACTGCAGCCCACCAGGCTCCTCCGTCCATGGGAGTTTCCAGGCAAGAGGACTGGAGTGGGTTGCCAGTGCCTCCTCCAGCCTTGTTCTCTACAGACCTCTTTCCTCCTGCCTGCCTTCGTCACCACCATCACCACCAGCTGGTACTGAAAAACTGCTGCTGTGTCCCAAGCAGCATTCACTTAACCCTTACCTCCCACTGAAAAGGAACAAAGCCACGAACCTTGAGGAGCCTGCAGCCCACTGGGGAACTTTTCAAGAAATGTAACCAAAACAGCCCTCGCCCTGTCCAGGCGGAGTATCCAAGACAGATTGGTCCCTCTCTTAAAAAGAGTCCAACCCTTCTCTCCGTGTGATTATGCACGGAACAGACAGCAGGGCCCAAAAGCGCCAGTAGCGCTGAAAAACGTACTGCAGAACAGCGCTTCCAGGAGCGCTCCTGGGCAAGGCCTGCAGGTCCGGACCAGGCTGGCCGACCTGCTCGGTCACCGTGACCATTACTAGGAGGAGCAGCATGGTGGACTCCAGGGTTCGTCCTCTGCATTCAAAGAGCCGAAACTGCTGCAGATAACAAGTGGCCAAGTGGTCCCACTGTGTCCAAGGCAAGGTCCACCCCAAGCGCAACAGTGACGAGGACAGACTTACCTGATGGTCCAGCAGTTAAGAATCCGCCTTCCAGTGCCGGGGATGCAGGTTAGATCCCTGGTTGGGAAACTAAAATCCCACGTGCCCCAGGGCAACTAAGCCCACATGTTGCAACTGCTGAGCCCCCCTGGTCTAGAGCCAGCATGCTACAACAGAAGTTCCCACATCCCAATGCAGCCAAATTAACTAATTTTTAAAAACGTGTTAAAAAAAAAAAAAAAGAGTACGTGATGACATTAGACAAATCCCAGAAGTCAGGTCCTGGATGCAGCATATGGGACAAAGACTGGGCGTCAAAATGCCCACCTGAGTCCTCAATCAAGGGATGAGGTGGCCAGTGGGAGCAGAGCAGGATTCATACGCTTCCACCTGTTTCTTCTCTCTTCCTTACAACACAACAAAGGTTGATTAGTCCCCTTTTACAGATGCAAAAACGAGGCTGAAAGGGGTTCTGTGTCCCAAGACTCCTCAATGGTTAAATGGAAGAACCAAGACCCATGGTTTTTTTTTTTTTAATCCCTAAAGCCTGAGCTTTTTCAACTATGCCACACACGCAGCCTACAAAAATAGAGCGATCCTTTCCATTTCTATATTTGCTATTAATATTTAATTAATCAATATTTAATTCATCAGGCACCTCTTAAACATCCTCTGTGTCCTCGGGTCACAGCTGGGCGTCCCCAACCCACGGCTCCTGCCTCCCCAGGCCCCGAGAAAGACACGCCCACCACCCCTCCTTTCCTCTCGCCGCGCAGCCGCCTCGGTGCTGACTGCGCAGCGCTCCCAGTTACCCCGCTGAGGCAATTTCAGCTCCAATTTGTTCAAACTCCAGACCAAAGGCTCAGACTCTGCCTCTGATGTGCTGAACAAAAACCAGAGACAGGAACCTGTCTCAATCAGTGAGTCAGGGCGGCGGTGAGAAAGTGCCGGGGCGGAGATGGCCGGCGCTGGGCTCTCGCAGTGTCCCCATTTCCCCAGGTCGCGCTGTCCCCACGGTCCTGCCCTGGACGCGACCCGGGGTTCGGGGGGACACTGCTCTCAGACCCAGCATGTGCTAGAATCACCTGCAGACCCCGACCCACCGCACTCTGCCCCGGAAGGGGCGTGGCTGGGGTGTCTCACAAGCAACCCGACCCCGCTCTCCAAGGCGGTCCCTTGGCTCTAGTTTGAAAGCAAGA
>SJYQ01011175.1:184450-309236 GCA_006410935.1 Redunca redunca | reverse complement strand
GGGGTGGAGTAGGGGTGTGTGTCAAAAGAGATGCTTTTTATCTTAAAATCAAGACGGTCCCTTGAGGATGGGGGCGGTAGGAGGGGCTCTATCTAGAGCTGAGGAAATCCACACCTACAGAAGATGTCCCCAGTCTCTTTCAGTTAGCACTTCCTCAAAGGCACCCTCTCACAAAAGAGCCTTCCTCCAGATAGGACTTTCTCCCCTGCATTGGACAGCAAGGAGATCAAACCAGTCAATCCTAAAAGAAATGATCTCTGAATATTCCTTGGAAGGGCTGATGCTGAAGCTGAAGCTTCAATACTTGGGCCACCTGATGCGAACAGCCGACTCATTGGAAAAGACCCTGATCCCGGGAAAGATTCAAGGCAGGAGGAGAAGGGGACGACAGGATGAGATGGTTGGATGGCATCACTGACTCAACAGACATGAGTCTGAGCAAAGTCCGGGAGCTGGTGAAGGACCCCATGGTGTCCATGGGGTCACAAACAGTCAGACACAACTGAGCCGCTGAATGACCGCATCGCCTAAAGCTGCACCGCCCCCCTCCTAGGGCCGGCCTGCCACTCGAGACCTTTCTTCATTACTGAGGCGCACTGTCTTTCCCCAGCAAAATGGGTAGAGTAGGTGGGAATATATATAAAAACGAACTTAAAACCTTAGAGGAAGGGACTTCCCTGGTGGCCCAGTGGGGAAGACTTCGCCTTCAATGCAGAGGCTATGGGTTCCATCCCTGGCAGACAAGCTAAGATCCCACATGTCTCATGGCCAAAAAACCAAAACATAAAACAGAAGGCATATTGTAACGAATTCAATAAAGACCAGACAACAAGCTTTACAGGAAGAAGAGGGTGGGGAGAATCATGATTGCAGTTGAACCTAGGCGAGTTCTCATGCCTGTACCTAACACACCACACACATTGTCACACATAGTCCTCTACTAAAGGCGTTTACACGTCTTAAAGTAGACATGAAATATCACCTACAGTTAATTTCCAATATCCACCCTTTGCTCCATGGAACTGGTTTAGGAATTCCCTCTTCCAGAATTGTCATGAAATGTTGATAAATTGTTTGCCTTGATATAGACACTATGTCTGTTAGGAGAGGTGTGTGTGTGTGCGCGCATGCATCTGATTCTCTGTCCAAGGGTTTATCCTTTTTCTGCTTTTGTGACTTTGGGTTGTTGATTCCTGTATCCTGCCTCCCCGGCCTCCACTGGTCCTCCCTAGCACGTGTCTCTCTGGCTTCCTGTGGATCTGGATAACTGAAGGTACTGGGGGAGTGGGGGGCTCTGACTTGAACAGAGAGAACACGGGGCTCCCAGGTTCTACTAGGCCTTTGAACTGATTGGAGTGTGTCATGTGGGAGTGAGGCAGAATTCATTTCATCAGAAGTTCAAATGCCTGGGACAGATTTCCAGACACTTTTGTTCCAGACTCGTGTCCCAAAGACACACCTATCTGCTGGAGCCCTGCGCTCCCCTCTGCCAGATCCATGTCTATGTGAAGAAAAACTTCAATCCACTGGTTATGTTTGATGTCCCTGCTGCCTTTCAACACAGTTTTTACATAATCTGACTTTAGAGCCTTTTCTTTATAATATGCTTCTTTTCTAAAAAGGAACCGATACTTTGGCTGATGGAGTCGATTCAAAAAAATGCCTATTGAAAACCTGCTTGCGCTGGCTAGGAGCTAGACACTCAGGGGTGCAGGGAAGGGCTGGCGGGGAGATGGAGGGATGCACGAGACACATCTTTTCCCTCCAAGAAGCTTAGAGTTGGGGCAGCATCGAGGGAGGTGGTGATTCACACAAACCAACTCAGACGCACGCCCAGCTCGGATGAACACTCCAAAAGAGGCGAACACACATAGCTTCAGGAACAAAAGCCTAATTGCTGTGTTTGCACGGGCCTGTGATTGCAACTTTGTGAATTCATGAGTTAGAATTAATGAACACACAATCGTGGTGCATGAAATAAAGCTCTTGATCTAACAATACTAACACACACTGGGTAGAGTGTGACCAGACGAGCGATTAGCAGAGTTCCGGGCTGTGATGCCGTGCAGGGAGGGAGGTAAACCGCCTCTGCGGATGAACCGTTGTGTTCTCCAGCATGGCAACCTCTGGCTGCACGTGGCCAGTGAGCCCGGGAAATGTGTCTGGTCCCAACTGAGATACATGTCCGCCAGGCTCCTCTGTCCATGAAATTTCCCAGGCAAGAATACTGGAATGGGTTGTCATTTCCTCTTCCAGGGGATCTTCCAGTCCAGGGATGGAAACTGCATCCCTTGCGTCTCCTGCACCAGCAGGCAGATGCTTTACCACTGCACATCCCCTACTAAACACACACCAGATGGCAAAGATCTAGTGCAGGGACTTCCTGGCAATCCAGTGGCTAAGACTCCACGCTCCCAGTGCAGGGGGCCTGGGTTCAATCCCTGGTCAGGGAACAAGATCCCACATGCTGCAACTAAGAGTCCGCATGCTGCAATAAAGATCGAAGTCCCCGTGTGCTGCAGCTAAGAACTGGCATGGCCAAGTCAATAAATATGAAAACAAACAAACAAAAAGATTCAGTCCCCCCCAAAAGTGTAATTGTCTCATGAACAAATGTTATGCTGGTTACATGTTTAAATGATCATTTTTTACACACTGAGTTAAATAAAACTTCATTTTACACAGTGTTAGTCACCCAGTGGTGTGTGACTCTGAGACCCTATGGACTGTAGCCCACCAGGCTCCTCTGTCCATGGGATTCTTCAGGCAAGAATACTGGAGTGGGCTGCCATTCCCTTCTTCAAGGAAACTTCCTGACCCAGGGATTGAATCCAGGTCTTTTGCACTGCCAGCAGATTCTTTACCATCTGAGCCATTCATTTCACCTACTTCTCTATTTCTTTGAATGTGACTACTAGAAAATGTAAAATCCCAAATGTGGCTCACATTTCAGGTCCATATTATAATTTATTGGCCAGCAGAGACATTTAATACTCACCATGATTCTACAAAGTAGGTGTTCAGCTCAGTTCAGTTCAGTCACTCAGTCGTGTCCGACTCTTTGCGACCCCATGAATCGTAGCACGCCAGGCCTCCCTGTCCATCACCAACTCCCGGAGTTCCCTCAGACTCACATCCATCGAGTCGGTGATGCCATCCAGCCATCTCATCCTCGGTCGTCCCCTTCTTCTCCTGCCCCCAACCCCTCCCAGCATCAAAGTCTTTTCCAGTGAATCAACTCTTCGCATGAGGGGGCCAAAGTACTGGAGCTTCAGCTTTAGCATCTTCTGGATTTATTTCTCCACTGACCTCCAGTAGCATATCGGGCACCTACTGACCTGGGGAGTACCTCTTTCAGTATCCTATCATTTTAGCCCCATGTTAAAGCCAAACTAACCACAGCTCAGAGAAGTGGTGAACTGGCCCAGGTCACTCCACCTAACTCATCTGGGTCAGTGGCTCAACGGCTCATCTGCTTCCTCACCTGTGCCGCAAGGCTCACCCTTCCCAGACGTGCTGTAGTAAGAACAGAAGGAGTGGATGGACTCGCCTTTCAGGTGGGGTCAGTCACCATTCTGTGAACCATCCTAAAAATAACCCCTCCATCCAGTGCTCTCTGATCTCAAGGCCCAGGGTTACAGTCCGAGAGGCTGGGCCGGGAACCCCCTCCCCTGGGAGCTGCCCCCACACCCCGGCATCATGGTGCCCGGTGGCCATCAGCAGATGTTGGCCGAGCCCTCCGAGAGCCTAAGGGGTTCCTGAGGGCACCTCCCCCTCCCTCTTCTCTCTGCGCTGGATGCTGAAGTCTCTGGACAGTCAGTGCTCAAGTAACTGCTTAATCAACTCACTGTTGAAATGAGGACTGCCTCTGCACAGCCACATTCCTTTTTACTGTTTTTAAAATAACCAGTTTATTTTTTAGAGCAGGTTCAGAGTAAAATTGAATGGAAGGTATAAGGGGTTCCCATATAGTCCCTTGGGCTTCCCTGATGGCTCAGATGGTAAACAATCCACCGCAATACAGGAAACCTGGGTTCAAGCCCTGGGATGGGAAGATTCCCTAGAGAAGGGCATGGCAACCCGCTCCAGTATTCTTGCCTGGAGAATTCCAACGACAGAGGAGCCTGGCGGGCTACAGTCCATGGGGTCGCAAAGAGTCAGATATGACTGAGTGACTTTCACTTTCTTTCTTATATAGTCCCTGCTCCCCGTTCGCACAGCCTCCCCCGCCACCACCATCCCCCATCAGAGTGGTCTGTCTGTTACTACAGAAGAACCTGTCACAGACACCCACGCATTCATGTGTATGCTCTCAGTCGTGACCAGCTCTTTGTGACCCCACTCTATGGGGTCACAAACTCTATGGGTTTGGACAAATGTTCAATGACGTGTATTCACCATCACCGCATCACACAGAATAGCTTCAGCACCCTAAAAATCCCCTGTGCTCCACCTATTCAACCTCCCTTCCTCCACCTTCTGGCAACCAGTGATCTTTTTACTGCTTGCATAGTTTTACCTTTCCCGGAATATCATATAGTTGAAACCCAACAATACACAGCCTTTCCAGATTGACATCCTTCGCTTCATAAGGTGCTTTTAAGTTTCCTCCAGTCTTTAGTGGCTTAATAGCGCATTTCTTTTTATTGCTGAATAATATTCCATTGTCTGGATGTACCACAAGCTACGTATCCATTCACCTGCTGAGAGACATCTTGGTTGCTTCCAGGTTTTGTCAATAATGAATAAAGCTGCTATAAACAGCCATGTGTGGGTTTTTGTACGAACATAAGTTTTCAATTCCTTTGGGTAAATACCAAGGAGCACAGTTGCTAGATCGTATGGTGAGAATATATTTAGTTTTGTGAGAAACTGCCAAACTGTCCTCCAGAGTGGCTGCAGCATTTTGCACGCCTAGCAACAGCGAATGAGACCACAGCACCTCTGATGAACTGACACCATGTTTTCTGGTTTCGGGCAGGGGGAGCTCTTTCGTGCTCCCTGCCTCCTGGGGCCAGACCCAGCTACCCAGTCTTGCAGGTGCTTCTGCAGGCTGCACTGAGGACTCAGTGTACTAAGTAACTTTCCCCCCTAATAATGATTATGCTAATGCAAGCACTTAGTGAGAGCTGGATACCAGGCAAAGCTCCTCCCAGGCACCAGCCCACCAGTCCTCACAGAAGCCCTGTGGGGGCGGGGAGGGGGCTGTCATTCTTTTCCTTTACGCAGACTGTAGAGACTAAGGCTCTGGCATGTCCGTAGCTTGCCCGAGGTCACACCATTGGTCGGTGTCAGTGGTGGCATTTGAACCCTCTGCAGATGACCCCAGGGGGATGTCCTTGGTACCTGTCTCTCCATCTCAGCTGTGAGCTCCTTAAGGGCCGGGACTACACTCACTCACCTGAAATCACGCCTGTACCTGATGCCTTCCCTGCAGCCATAAAACGACGATGACTGAGGCCTCAGTGACCCTCCAGTCCTGTGTTCATGGGCACTGCTCTTTCCTCTGCATGAGCTATCCCTAAGAATCCCATCCTGTTTCTCAGCCATTCTCTCCATGCCCCTTCCTCCCAGGCCCTGCACCCTCACAGCCCCAGTCTTCCTTCTGGGCTTTGACCCCTATGTCCTACACCACCCAGACCTTGTGTGAGGACCTCCAACTCCCCTTAGATCCCTGACCATCCTTGGGGCTTCTCCCTTTAGAAGGCCTTCACTGCCCCATCATATTTTCTGCTATGGGTTGAATGCTAGTGTTCCCCCACCCCCAAAATTCATGTGCTGAACCCTAAATCAGAATGTGGAGGTGGGTGACTGGAGGTGATTTGGGTCCCAGGAGGTCATGAGGGCCTTAGAAGGAGAAGGGACCAGAGCTCCCCTTCTCCATCACAGGAGGACACAGCTGGAAAGCAGCTGCCAGTGAACTGTTAATAAGAAGTTTCTCATCAGAACCCAGCTGTATGATCTCCCTGACCCTGGACTTCTAGCTTCCAGAAACTAAGAGGAATATTTTTGTTATTTAATCCCCTTAGTCTATGTAGAGTAGCCCAAGAGGACTAAGACGTTCAGCATGTCAAGCAAAAGAACTCATGGTCGCCCTTGCCAAGGCACCCACCTCTACATCCTCAGTGGGATTCCTATTGCCCTCCTGCCCCTCTGAAACCTGGGATTCTCTTAACCCCTCCCTCTTGCTCATATTTTTGTCTCTCAATTTTTCCTTTGGAACTTCTCTTGGACTAATCCTTTCCTTCCTAGCCCTGCTGTGCCACGCTGGTTGGAGCTATTTTCCATCCACTTTGGAGCAACTGTTATAGTCTAACTGGTCTACTAGTCCATCCTACACACAAATCTCAATAATAATAACACTCAAGCCACACACACACGTCACTCCACGACCTGCTATGGCTCCCGAGTGCCCGCTGGGAGGTCCACTCTTTATTCAACATCCATGCTCTGCAGTAATCCAGGTCCCCAGCCCATGCCTGTCTCAGCTCATCCTGCACATGTCTCCACTCCAGCTCAGTCAGCTCCCTGTCTCTTTCCTGCCCAAGCTGGGCTCCTTTCTATCTCTGGGTGGCTCCTCGTACTGACCCCTGGCCTAAATGCCCTCGTTCCTATTCCTTTTCCATCTGGATGCCAACACATCCTCCAGAATGGTCCGAAATCCGGCCACACCAGGACAACTGTCCTGGTAACATCAGTCTCATGGTTTTGGTCCTTCCAGACTGCCCAAATCAAGAACCCTGTGTGGGCATTGTTCTTTCTCCTGATGCCTGATAGCTGGGGTCCCTTGTGTGCCAATGGGCTACCTTACAGGGAGGTGTGCGTGTGTCAGTCACTCAGGCATGTCCGATGCTCTGTGACCCCATGGACTGTAGCCCGCCAGGCTCCCCTGTCCATGAAATTCTCCAGGCAAGAATACTGGAGTGGGTTGCCATTCCCTTCTCCAGCGGATCTTCCCTACCCAGGAATCAAACCTAGGTCTCCCGCATCGCAGGCAAATGCCACCAGGGACAAGTCACCGAAAAATCCTCAGACTGAAGACCCTGATCAACTCAAAAGTAAAAAACGATCCTAGTGACAACTCCCAGTAAAATATAACCTTCCTCTTGAGAAATATAGCACATGTTTGAATGACAACCCACCAGCAATGAGCCCCTGCTGAGAACCTGAGGCCTTGCAAGTCAAGCACCGTTTCTGGTGGGTAGGCGGGTTGGGGGTATGGACAGACAACTCAGGGTTGGGGGTATGGACAGACAGACAACCCAGTGAACGTCCTTGTGCCTGTGAGGACAGGACCATACTCCCCTGGCCTGGCCTCCTGTTGGGCAGAGGGAGCTGCCTCTGCTGGGTGTATCAGGAGACTCATGGCACAGTCTGTTAACTGGCCACAACTACAATCTCCAAGGTGTGGAAGGAAGGTGGGGACAATGTGACGTGAAACCTTCTACTTCAATGCCCTCATCCAAAAGCACCCAGATCGGGAGACCCGCCGGGGAACGCCTCCCTTCAGACCCACCATCCAGCACACGTCACCACCATTTAGCAGATACGAGCCGGGCCTCCCTGGTGGCTCAGTGGTAAAGAATCCTCCTGCCAAAGCGGGAGACATGGGTTCGATTCCTGATCCAGGAAGATCCCACACGGTGCAGAGGAGCTAAGCCCGTATGCCATAATTACTGAGCCTGTGCTCTAGGGCCCAGGAACTGCAACTGCTGAGCCCACGTGCTGTAACTACGGAAGCTCACGCCACAAAGAGCCTGTGCCCTGCAACAAGGGAAGTCACCGCAATGAGAAGCCTGTGCACTGCCGGGAGAGAGCAGCCCCCGCTCTCCGCAACTAGAGAAAAGGCCGTGCAGCAAAGAAGACCAGCAGAGCCAAAAACAGATAAAATTATTAAAAAAATAAGATAGATATGAGCCAAGTGCCAGGCCTACGGAAAAGCTCTAGGTGCCGTCTCATTTAATTGTTACAAGAAGACTATGAAGTAGGTGGTCTTGTTGCCATTTTAAAGACTAGCCAGTGGAGGTTCAGAGGGGTGGCACGGCTAGTACAAGCAGAGCTGGCACAGGGGATGCAGAGCGGCCACCTCCCCAGTTCATAGTGACCCTCCCATCTCTCCAACTGCCACGCCCCCATCACAGGGGGTGGGCCCTGCCGGCTTCGAGGAGATGACCCTATCCACTGGACCACAGGCAGACTGACTCAGGCTGGGCCAATCAGAGTCACTTCCCCAGATCCCTCCCTCTCACCAGAAGGGCACTTGACCCAAGCTGAGCCCCGAAGAACCTGACCCTGAGAGAGAAAATGCCGAGGGGGTAAGGGGAGGGAAGCGTCTGAGGCCCTTTGGGCTGCTCCCTCTCAGTCCATGGTGGTCCCCAGGCCCAGAGGCACGCGGGCGTCACATCTCAGGGGACAGCACCTCTGCACTGTGCTGGCTCCGTGGTCTCTTACATCCAGAAGGTTGCTTGGCACTGGTCTGAGCCCACAGCCCGGCAAAGACCAGCGTGGCCTGCTCAGCAAGTTGGTTCCATGGTGGAAAGGACCACTCTACTCCCACCATGGAGATGGGTCACAAGAACCAAACTGCAAGGCTATGAGGGTCCAGGAAAAGAGCCTAGAAATGAGCCTCAGAACATTTAGCAGCTGTCTGCCAGCACGGGAAGACCTCACAGACGCACAGACACAAACACACACACACACCCCTCCCAAGGGATTCACAGTGAGCTGGTCCAGGAAGAAGAGAGAAGGAAGAGAGAGGCAAGACTCACACAGCCAACTCCAGGGCACCAGCAAGGACCCCAGTGGAAAGTTCATGCTCAAACTGAGTGCCACCTCCTCCTCCTAACACCTCCCTCAACTCCCTGGCTCAGATGAACCTCACATACGGAACTAGGGCTTTATTCACTGTTCTTAGTCAATACAGCTCACTTCTTACTCAATGTTACAGTAAATAAATATACGAGTCTTCACTCCCTTCGTTGTTTGGTCGCTCAGTCGTGTCTGACTCTTTTGTGACCCCGCGGACTGTAGCCCGCCAGGCTCCTCTGTCCATGGGATTTCCCAGGCAAGAATGCTGGAGTGAGTTGTCATTTTCTTCTCCAGGGGATCTTCCCCACCTTGGGATCGAACCCACATCTCCCGCATTGACAGGTGTGTTGTGCACCACTGAGCCACTCAGGAAGCCCCACTAGCCTGTGCGGAGGCAGAACCTATGACTGACTCATTTCTGTAATCTCAAAGCCCCCAGACCCAGTCCCCAGCCTGTGGGAAGCACGTGTGGCAGGATTTGTGTTGAAGGAACGCACACCAGGTGGGACCCCCATCCCGCCCGTGCCCTGCCATAGGGGTGATCCCCCCCGGGGCTTCTGAGAGGGAGCTCCTCTGGGGGACGTGAGCCAGGGCTCGGCACCGGGTCTCTGGTAACTCCCAAGTTGCAGGATTCTGGTGCCCCTCGAGGAGAATCTTGCCTTTGCTCAACTAGTTTTTCCCTTTGCTTCCTTCACAACTTGGCACCAGACGTAGGGCTGAGAGCCAGATTAGCAACGAAAACTGTCAAGAAATATCTCCCCTCCAGAAAAAGCAAGGGAAAACAACATCTTGGTGGGTTTTTCCAGGGGAAGAAAAAGTGAAATAGTCTCTTTCTGCCTCCTCTGTGTTGGCCTAAAATGGCAGTTTTGCAGAGGGAAAACATATTTCTTCTGAGCAAAGCTGTTTGTGGTGCGAAAGATGGAGTGTGTGTGCTGAGCACAAAGACACAAATTGGCCTGAGGCTCAGCTACACAAGCCATTTTCACAGGAGTTTCTGTGGGGGAGGGGGAGGCTGAAGAAAGGAAAAGTAAGATCTTTGTTTTGTGAAAATGAAAAGAAAAATGGGAGCCTGGATCAAATTCAAACCTGGCATCTGATATGAAGGAGGCTTGTAATAGAGCTGTGCGGGTGAAGGAATGGGTACTAAGGGGAAGCCCCCGATGTGCCCACTCCAGACGCAGCTGGTCAGCTTGGCACCTAGCTATCCACAGGCTCTGCTCCGGGGCACGGCCAGGCATCCCTCTGAACTCTGCCTCCTGCACTCCTGGGACCCATCTCACAGGGCACTTGAGAAAATTGAAGGGGGGGCTTCCTTGGAGGTCCAGTGGCTAAGACTCCCAAGCTCTCAATGCAGGGGGCCCGGGTTTGATCCCTGGGCAGGAACTAGATACCACAGGCTGCAACTAAGAGTTCGCATGTCACAACTAAAGATCCTTCCTGCTGCAACAAAGATCGAAGATCTCGAGTGTCACAATTAAGACCTGGCACAACCAAATGAGTCAATCAATA
The DNA here is from genome assembly GCA_006410935.1 of Redunca redunca. Taxonomy (NCBI): domain Eukaryota; kingdom Metazoa; phylum Chordata; class Mammalia; order Artiodactyla; family Bovidae; genus Redunca; species Redunca redunca. The sequence goes on along the minus strand of SJYQ01011175.1, from coordinate 298,919 downwards.
ATTTTTAAAAATTGTGGTAAAAAACTACAATGAAGTATCACCCCACGCCAATCATGGACCATCATTTTAGAAGTCCACAAATAATACATGCTGGAAGGGGTGTGGAGAAAAGAGAACCCTCTCACACTGTTGGTGGGAATGTAAATTGGTGTAGCCACTATGAAAACAATATGGAGGTTTCTCAAAAAAAATATTAATAGAGCTACCATATAATCCAGCAATCCCTCTCCTGGGCATATATCTGGAAAAAACTATAATTAGAAGTTACAGGCACCCCAAAGCTCACTGCAGCAGTATTTACAATAGCCAAGACATGGGAGCCACCATGATGTCCAATGATAGATGAACGGGTAAAGAAGATACAGTACATATATACACAACAGAGTACTGCTCAGCCACACTGAAACGAAATGAGTGAAACACTGTCATCTGCAGCTACACACATGAACCTGGAGATTTCCATACAAAGTGAAGTAAGCCAGAGAAAGACAAGCACCACACGATAGCGCTGAGTGTAGGATCTAAAATACGATACCAATGAACTTGTTCACAAAACAGAGTCACAGACACAGAAAACAAACTTGTGGTTCAGTTCAGTTCAGTTCAGTTGCTCAGTCGTGTCCGACTCTTTGCGACCCCATGAATCTCAGCACGCCAGGCCTCCCTGTCCATCACCATCTCCCGGAGTTCACTCAGACTCACGTCCATCGAGTCAGTGATGCCATCCAGCCATCTCATCTTCAGTCGTCCCCTTCTCCTCCTGCCCCCAATCCCTCCCAGCATCAGAGTCTTTCCCAATGAGTCAACTCTTCGCATGAGGTGTCCAAAGTACTGGAGTTTCAGCTTTAGCATCATTCCTTCCAATGAACACCCAGGACTGATCTCCTTCAGAATGGACTGATTGGATCTCCCTGCAGTCCAAGGGACTCTCAAGAGTCTTCTCTAACACCACAGTTCAAAAGCATCAATTCTTCGGCGCTCAGCTTTCTTCACAGTCCAACTCTCACATCCATACATTACCACTGGAAAAACCATAGCCTTGATTAGACGGACCTTTGTTGGCAAAGTAATGTCTCTGCTTTTCAATACGCTATCTAGGTTGGTCATAACTTTCCTTCCAAGAAGTAAGTGTCTTCTAATTTCATGGCTGTAGTCACTATCTGCAGTGATTTTGGAGCCCCCAAAATAAAAGTCTGACACTGTTTCTACTGTTTCCCCATCTATTTCCCATGAAGTGATGGGACCAGATGCCATGATCTTCATTTTCTGAATGTTGAGCTTTAAGCCAACCTTTTCACTCTCCTCTTTCACTTTCGTGGTTACCAAAGAGGAAAGGCAGGGGAAGGATAAATTAGGAGTTTGGGATTAGCAGGTACAAACTACATACATAAAATAGATAAACGACAAGGTCCTGCTGTATAGCACAGGGAACTCTACTCAATAGCTTGTAATCATCTATGACAGAAAAGATCACGAGAAAGAAATATATATATATCTATCTGAACCACTCTGCTGTACACCAGAAACTAACACAATATTGTAAATCGACTATACTTCAATTAAAAGGGAAGGCCTGCCTCAAAGTCAACCTGGACTGGAATTGCTCAAAGAGAGTCTGAGAACCACCTGCATCGGAAAGCTCTCTCTGCGGGTAGATTATGCAGATCCACAGAGGGAGCCAGGACAAGACCCAGATCCTCCGATTCCAAGAGCTGGGTGCTTGTCACCCTAGGCTCACCCATGTGACGTGTTGAGTGCCAACTGTCTGCAGACAACTGTCCGGAACCACGACCAAATGAGACAAAGTCCCTGCCTTCAGCAGGCACACACCTGGGTAGGGGAGGAAAGGAGACTCTGGGAAAGTGGTGGGGCCAAGGCCAGGGGACAGAGCAGGGGCTGCGCTGGGGCTGGGCATGGAAGCCAGAGCCTGGAGGGTCTCAGAGGTGCAGGACGACAGGTGAAGGTAAGGCACTATAACTGAGCTTTGGGGGGTGGGGACTGGGCCAAACAAAACAAAGAGAAGGACACTGAGGGCAGGGAGGACAGCATAAGCCAAGGCCAAAGGTAAAACATTGAGGGCGTCTATGGAAAACAGGAAACTCCAAGCGGGATGCAGCTGCACGGGGCATGAGGCTAGGGAGCCAGAGACACGGGCCTCGTGCTGGGCTGGGCAGTCGGCTCTGACCTTGTAAGTCGCAGGGAGCCCTGGGAGGCATTCCAGGAAGGGAGAGCTGTGCATCTTAGGAAGGTCAGCTCGACAGCCACTGAAAACTGGACAGAATAGGAGATGGCCTGGGCCCCTAACGGTGCCAGCACCCAGGGAGGCTAGTGGCTGTGAGGTTCCCGGGGGGACAGCTGCAAGCTGCCAGGCCTGGCTACCCTCTTGCCTCCCCGTGGCCTCTTCTGTGAATGGGTCAGGCCAGAAGGGCATATGCGTGACACTGAGTGGACACAGCACGCCCACTGGCATATACGCCCCCAGCCCAGCCTTGCCTGTCCCCTTGCAGTGACAGAGAACACGGGTTTCTCCTGGGGAGCACTGCGATGTCCTGGCTCCCAGCTGGTGCTCCAAAGACTCAGAGCTTCAGACCCATACACACTTAGCAGGCAGCAGTGTGGCCTACTAGTCAGTCGTGAATCCTCTCTGGACAGTCTACTGATCTGTCAAATGGGGACAATGGTACTTACCGTAAGGGGCTGCCCTGAGATCGAGAGACAAAACATGGCATGTGCAGCCTAGGGCCCAGCCGCACCACCTGGAGGCTGCTTGGATGGTGATGGTGACGGTGACGATGATGGCGTGGCAGCCACCGTCCAGCTCGCACCGTCGGCATCACCACCAGTGTCAGCTGTACCATCGAGTCCGCTCTCCAGGTTGGGGCAGCTCCCGCTCCTCATCAGCCCACAGGAGCCAGGAGATCAAGACACCCACAGAGCTCGTTGCTTCAGCCCTGAGTTGAGTACAACCCCAGGAGAGATGGAGCATCAGGCCGCATCTCAGCACCCACCCATGCTTGACCCCCAGAGGCAAGGGATCAAACGGCGTGAGCTGGTCTCTGTTGCTGCTGTTGCTTCATCATTCAGTCATGTCTGACTCTTTGCAACCCACGGACTGTAGCCCACCAGGCTCCTTTGTCCTTGGGATTTCCCAGGCAAGAATACTGGAGCGGGTTGCGACGCCCTCTTCCAGGGGATCTTCTCCACTCAGGGACTGAACCCAAGCCTCCTGTACTGCAGGTGGATTTTCTACTGTCTGAGTCACCAGTGAAGCCCCCTTATCCTCTAAGTCACGTACTAAATTTGGATATCTCAGGCGGCCACTGCAAACTTTACCTTGGGGCACATTTATCTGATATTTGTGCAGTGGGGCCCTGAAGCCCCTCGTGCTTGAACTCCTTGGAGCATGGCCACGGCTGTGTAGAGGTCTCAGCTGAGGACAGAGTTGGACGTGCCCAGCCCTGTTAAAAGCAGGAGCCTGGGTGCTCAGACAGTTCCTGTGGACTGCGTTCAGCAAACATGTATAGAAAAGCCTGTAACACCTTTCAGACTAGGCATGAATGGCAGCCACGCAACCTCAGAAAAAGTGCAACCCACCATCTCTCCTGATTCCATAGATAACATTCATGCCTTTTGTGAGTTTTTGTATTGATTAGTATCCCATTCACAAGCACGATAAGGAATGGACGTCAGAGATTCTACTATGAAAAGATAATTAAGCAAAACCCTCTATCATGTTACTGGATCTCTTTCACTCAAGAGGAAATAACTCAACAATTATCAGTCAAGCTCTTAGAAAACTCTTACTATTTACAGCTGCAGATGTGAGCTGATGAGGATTTTCTTAAGACTGTGTTACACATACGCAAGACGGATATACTGAAATGCCAAGACTGATGTGTAAGTCTATTAACTATAATCCCTGAGTTCAAATCTCTGCTTTGCCACAATGGGCCCATTTTTCTCATTTACTGATTTGATCAAAAGTGAACATTCTAAGTCTTAAAGTAGCATACGTGCGTGCTCAGGGTGTGCTCTTTGCGACCCCATGGGCTGTAGCCCACCAGGCTCCTCTGTCCATGAGATTTCCCAGGCAAGAATACTGGAGCGGGTTGCTCTTACCTTCTGCAGGGGATCTTCCCGAAGTCTTCTGCATTGGTGGGCAGATTCTTTACCACTGCACCACCAAGGAAGTCCAAGTCTTAAGGTAGGGGACCCATTTTTATGGGAACACATTCTTTGTATCTGTTTTGTATTTTGAGACTTTGTGTCAGATGTATTTTAAGGAAAAAAAAAATGCCTCTGCTTTCAAATGTTAGAAAATTTCTACTTTAGGCCAACCCTCTCATTTTACAGGTTAGGGGCCTGCACCCCCAAGAGGTGGTGAGATTCAGCCAAGGTGATACAGGTACTGTAAAGTATAATTAAACAGGGAGCAGGGAAACATGTGTTGTGCAGGGGACACTAAATAAATGGAGGGGAAGGGAAGAGTACACTTCAGGGACACAGAGAAGTAATCTGAGCCATTTAATAAATTAAGCGGTTTTCATCCATCAGGGATTTGGAGGAATAACTAGCTTTGTTCAGTCTGGCGAGAGGGGGTCAGGTGGGCTTCTGTAGCTTAAGCCACCTGGTTATGTTCATCCATTGTCCACCAGGAAAGCCCCCAAATCCGCAGCTCTCAGCTCATACACCCCCTCCGCTCCAGGGAGGGGAGGTCGTTCAGATTAGGCCATGGTGACCGGTTCGGGGAGACCCAGAGCCCGAATGGAGCCAGCAAGAGCTGAGAGACTTTGGGAGAAGAAGTGTGGAGCATGGTAACTGCCACAGAGGCCAAGAAAGGAAACGATCACCACTCGACCCCACCTTACCAAGGAAAAGCCAAGAGGAGAAAACGTGAAAAGGTATTCAAGTCACAGAACCCCACTACAGATCGAACTTAGAGGTGGGCAAGAGAAAAGAGGCAGAGTGTGGGTCAAAAAGCAGAGGGGAGGACTTCCCTGGTTCCATTGGGTTAAGAATCCACCTGCCAATGCAGGGGACACAGGTTCGATCCCTGGTCCAGAAAGATTCCCCATGCCAGGGGGCAACTGCGCCTGTGTGCCACGACTGCTGAGCCTGTGCTCTGCAGCCCACCTGCCCTACAGCCCATGCGCTGCAACAAGAGAAGCCACCACGGTGAGAAGCTCCCGTGCTGCAACAAGAGAGCAGCCCTCACTGGCTGCACCTAGAGAAAGCCTGTGAGCAACAGCGAAGGTGCAGTGCAGCCAGAAAAGAAAAAAGCAGGTAGAGGCACCACTGACGGAGTGAGACTGAGGACCTGGGGGCAACAAGAGGTGAGTGGCCAGTGTGTCTGGGTGGAAGCTCTGCAGCCTTGAGGGCCCTGCAACCATCACGACCAGGTCAAGTCCACCCTCCCCTTTCACCAGACACCCCCTGTGCAGGGGAACAAGCAGCTTATGGGCTGGAAGAACGTTAAGGGACCTCTGTGTGCCTCTGTCCTTTTACAGATGAGGACAACGGAACCCAGATGGACATGGCTTCAGCCAGCAAAGCGCCTGGAGCAGAGACCAGCCCACCATCCCCAGCAAGCAGGAGGAAGGAGACTGCTGGGTGTGAGTGGAGGAGCGGTCACCTCGACGAGCATGTGGGCCAGCTCCCATCTGGACGCACCCCTTCCCCTGCGTAGCCCCCAGCGGGTGCTTGAAGCCTTGTTTACTGAATGAGCCAGCGATCGTTCCAGGCCCTCCCTGTGCGTGAGCTCCCACTCGGCAAGCTCACAACCCATGTCCACGGAATGCAAGAAAGCTGCTCTCCAAGGAGCCGAAGGACATCAGGCCATTAGCCGACCAAGCTCCCCATTCACTCCTTAAAAGCATAACTTGCTGACTGCTGATGCACTGAATTACTCATGCCCCCACGGCTGGGGTGTCCCACCTTTCAACAACCACTGACCTCTTCCTTCCTGGCTCCAGCCAGCCAGCCACCTCCCTTAGTTTAGGGAGCTGAGGCGTATGAAGAAATGTAACCCTGGGCAGTTCCTTAGAAAGGCCAAGGCTTTGCAACAAGAAGCCCAGGGCGGGCAGCGCGCAAAAAATGAGAGATCCCACTTTCCACTGCCTTCCTCAGAAACAAGCCCCTGCCTGCCTCCTTCCCTTCCTCCCTTCCTTCTAGGCCCCCAATAGCCTCCTGTCCTCCTGTTTAATGGGAATCACTGGTTGGGGATGTCGCTTTCTCATGGGGAAAACCAAACCTCAGAGTTTGGGGGCTTGAAGAGGCCTCCTAGATTCAGGGGGCTGTGCTGGCCAGGCAGACACATAAGGCATTTCTTGGATGTCTGTTCTGGTCTCTTTATGGACATCAGCACCTTCTGTCCCCTCCACAAGCATCTGAGGCAGTGGTCCCTTCCCCAGCCAGGGTCGGAGTGTAAAGGCTGCTTAGAGACTAGGAAGCAGTTCAAGGTACAGAACCTCTGTATAATAAATTCTAGAAATGTGTTTCATGAGGATTTTATAAGAATGTGGGGAATGTTGATAACAGAATATTCAGGAGAAACAAGCAGAATAGGAAAGGGTAGGAAGAGCATGATACCCACACAGCTTTTGAAAATCATGTCGATGGTGCAGATGTTAACAAAGCACAAGAGAGGAAGGAGAGATGAACGTCGATGACCTCCAAGTAGGAGGCTGTGTTCACTTAGAAATCAATGTTTGATATCTTCTGAGTCTCATCCCACGAGAACACACTGCCGCCACATCCTGGGGGTGGGGGCGTGGTCCGGGCCCAGAGCCCTGGACACCGGGAGGGGCTTGAGGGCCCAGGCCGGGGCAGGAAAACCCTGAGCCTCAAATCATTGCTAGAATAAGACATTAAAGATGGTTTTCATATACTCACACTGTTCCAAAATTTGTATGTATACAAAGATATATATGTTTATATATATATATACACACACACACACAAAAAAAAATTACATATATAAATACAAAATAATACATAGCTCAGATGGTAAAGATTCTGCTTGCAAGCACCTGCATTGCAATGCTTTCAATGACGGTAAAGAATTCTGCTTGCAAAGAATCTGCTTGCAATGATCAAACCTGGGTTTGATCCCTGGGTTGGGAAGAGCCCCTGGAGAAGGATATGGCAACCCATTCCACTATTCTTGCCTGGAGAATGGATAGAGGAGCCTGGTGGGCTATAGTCCATGGGGTTGCAAAGAGCTGGATACGACTAACACACACACACACACACACACACACGTTGTATACATACATGTGTACAAGGTCCTCCTGACACTCCCCCACCCAGGCCACAGCCACACTCCATCCCTCCAGATGCCCTTGATTTGCACAGAAGCAAAGATGAGTACACCGTCTGATTTCCCTCTTTTTGCCAACAGGAAGCACTGATCTGTGCGCTGCCCCTTTCGAATCACACCACCCTGGCCGTTTACACTGGGGCCCCCAGTGAGCCTCCTGTCGAGGCCCCTGCTGCCGCAGACACAGGTCAGCTGCCCTGGGCACCACCAGCACTCAGGCCCAAGGAAGCCCTGCACACGACTTTCCCAGCCGGCTCTGTAGAACTCAGGGAGAGTGAGGGGAAGAGACCGGGGCCCCACCAGCCAACCCTGGCGGAGCGTGGCCCGGCTCCCAGACTGCAGTGCAGTGGTGGTCCCAGCCTGTGGGTCACGCTGCCGGGCCCCCAGCCACCGCAGTGCCCCCGCCAGCCTGGGTAGGCCAGGCCCACCCGAGGGGCTCCTTCTCAGGGGGAACCTCCATGGAGTGCCCGGACATGCTGGCTGCCCAGGGACTCCAAGCGTTATGAGAGGATAAAAGATTTAAGCCTATGAAACATAAAATGTTTACTTAATTATCATAAATAATACATGCCGGGACTTCCCTGGTGGTCCAGTGGTTACAACTCCATGCTGCCACTGGATGGGGCATGGGTTTCGTCCTGGCCAGGGAACTAAGGTCCCACATGCCACATGGCATGGCCTAAATAAATAAATGGAACATGCCCAGTGCATTTCTGCTGAAGAGGAGGGAAAAGAAAAAAGACAGACATTCTAAGCAGGAGGACTCACAGAGGGGATGAGGGTGAGAAGCCAGGGTGGGCGAAGTCTCCCAGATAGGCCACAGTGGAAACCGGGAAAGCAACCTTCTTTCTCCCAGGTTGCCTGCCTCCTCCATGCAGCCTACCTTGATTTCTCACATCTCCACCTACCTAAGGCTCTCTGGAAGTTCTGCCTTGGGGAGCCAAGTTTTGGTTATGGGCACCCTGGTCTCTTTGCCCACCATTCACAGAGCTCCTGGAGGCAGAGACTGGATCCTGTATACCTTTGAATATGTCCTCCTGTAGACAGAGTCAGCCCGGGAAACTTCTACCAAATGAATGAGCTGGCTGCCCTGTCCCAGATCCAGTGGCCTCTCTCCATCACCACAGCCAGCATGGAGTGTGCTCTGTGGCTTATTAAAAATGTCTGCTAGTGTTCTCTCACATCACACTCGCACCAGCTCTGTCTCATAAGTAGATGGGGTGACGGTTTTCCCATTTTACAGGTGAGGAAACTGAGGCTGGGGAAGATGAGCAACACATTAGCTTTCTAATTTCAACTCCAAAGATCTTTGCTTCTCCATACAAATATTTTATTTGTTCTTTGCATTACATTTTCCACCCTAAAATCCCTCTTACAAATATTAATTCTATCCATCTGGTTCTGACTGTACCAATAACTCCAGTAGGGGAGGAAGGGTGGGTACCCCATGCCAGCCCCTACCTCCTCTGGTCTGTGGGACTCATTATGCTGTTTGTGGTTTAGTCACTAAGTTGTGCCTGATTCTTCGCTATCCCATGGATTGTACTCGCTAGACTCCTCTGTCCATGGAATTTTCCAGGCAAGAATACTGGTGTGGGTTGCCATTTCCTTCTCCAGGGGATCATCCCAAGCCAGAGATCAAAGCAGCGTCTCCTGCGCTGGCAGGCGGATTCTTTACCACTGAGCCACCTGGAAAGCCCATGGGGCTCATTAGAGAACTACTCAGAGAGATACTACGCCTCCTAAACCCTGGTTACTCGGAGTGTTAAACTACGGAATTCATCCGGAGGGCTCAGCACTGCACAGGGACTGCCCCAGAGGCTCTAGCATCATCCTCATCATACCCACAGGAAGGACTCTCCGGCTCTGGGAGATGGGGGCCTCCAGCAGACACAGAAAGCAGGGCCCCTCCCTGCCAGGCCGGATCCCGGGGCTGTGCCTGGAAGGTTCTCAGGGATCTTCACTGTGGCTGTACTGTCATCTGGCCTTCCCCAGCCAGTGCACACGCCCGCACACACAACTGCACCCCTCGACGCTCACCGTCCGGCAGGGGCGTGGTGACCCCTCCCCACCCAACCAGCTGCCCTCAGACCTGGGCTCTCCTGACACCAGGTGGAGGGCACAGCCCCACCAGAAGCGGAGAACATCAGGAGCTTTCCTGAAAACCTCTACAACTTCCAGAGATTTCCCGAGAGCCTCCTGTACCTCATAACTCAGATCAGCAAACCAGCAGGAATGGGGGTCCGATGACCTGCCAGCCTGTCTCTGGATGTGAGGCAGGAGGCAGTACGCAAAACAGAAGAGCCCACGGAAGCACAATTCCAATGGCAGCGGACAGACAACTAGCCGCTAAGCAAGTAATGGGATAGTTTCAGAGAGGGATGAGTGCCGTGCAGGAAACAAAGCCAGGGGGCGTGATAGAGCAAAGGGCAGGAGCAGGGCAGAGCCAGTGTTAGGGTCGCCAAAGGCCAGGCCAGCACTGCAGGACCCCTGAGAAAAACCTGAGGAATATATGAAAAATACAGACTCCTGGGATCAGCTCCTGAGCACCTGATTTTCTGGGTAGAACTGGGAAACCTGCATTTTTCCAAGCATCCCAGGGGATGTGGATGAGGCCAGAGGTTTGAGAAGAACTTATCCAGGCCTCTTCCAGGCTGAAGACTCCACGGGGACCAGGGCCCCTTTCTGAGTTCCTCTTGGACTCACTCAAGGCCCAAGGCCTTTAGGATTGGAACTACTCCTTGGTTTGTGAGACCCTGACTCCAGGCAGCACTCCTAGCCAGAAGTCTGGGCGGACCCTGGCCTCTGCTCGGTTCCTCTGTGGCAGAGTCCCCTGAACTTCCTACCTCACTCCCCCCAGCTCGGCTGCCCATCGGTGAATGAAGCAGGCCTTGGCTGGCTGCCCAGGCGCACGGCGGAGGCGGTGGCTGCAGGCTTTTATCAATGGGATCAACAGGGCATCTGCCGGGACTGATGCGGGACAGGATTCTTGTGGCCGTGCCCTGGCCAGCATTTTGGAGGTCACCCTGCAGGAGTGGCTGGCCTTGGCGGCAGGAAGCTTTTCACGGGGAGGGTAAGTGGCTCAGGGCTTTGGGGAGCTTGGAAGCCCTCCCCGGGACAGTCATACTGTTTGCTGGCTTGCCGCAAGGCAGCTTATTCTTGTGAAAGCCTTTTCTGGGGTTCTCCTAGCTAGAACAGACCCATCTGGCCTCATGAAATCGTCCCTCAGCTTCTCCCACTGCCTTCACTTGGTTCTTATTTGGTGAGGAGCCAAAACCTCTGTTTCTCAGGACAGGGTCAGACAGAGGGCTGGTGCCGTGCGTCAGTCTATTTGCAGGAAGATCGATGCCTGAAGCAGAACCAAATCCTGGGAACACAACCTTGGGCCTGGGGCTGGCTAGGGCTCCCCTCTCCCCTCCCCAGGCCTCTCTGCAGTGGCTGCAGAACAGCACTGTCCAGGGTCTGGAGATCGAAGCCTTGCAGGGCCCCCAGCTCTGCCAATGCCACCACTACCAATTCTGTACTGGGAAACCCGAGAGAAGGGGACTGAACAAGAGAGAAGGAAACTAAGCAAGCCAGCCCTGACACTCAGGCCCACCTCTGCGAGGACACCTGTGCAGATGTTGGATGCCCCCACCTTTCCCAGGGACTCACAGGGGCAGTTCCAAGGGAAACACCTGACCGATAAATCCCCAAGGGTGTGGCTAACACCTTGCTCTAGTAACAGCTGAGAAATAAGAAAGAAAAAGAAGAGGTCAACCAGGGCTTTCCTGGTGGCTCAGTGTCGAAGAGTCTGCCTGCCAATGCAGGACACATGGGTTCGATCCCTGGTCCGGGAAGATTCCACATGCAGTGGAGCAACTAAGCCCTCAGCTGTGCCATCCCTGATGAGCCTGTGCTCTAGAGTCCATGAGCTGCAACTACTGAGCCCACGTGTCCTAGAACCCGTGCTCCCCATAAGAGAAGCCACCGCAATGAGAAACCACTCTCATCAAAAGTCAGCACAGACCTTAGTCTTCCCAAGTCCAAGGATCAGCTGTCAGCACCCATCCTACTTGGCCTGTATCAACCATCGGGCATCACTGTCTGTTGAAAGGCATTTTTCCCTTGGTGTCCAGACAGCCTTCTAGGTTTCTTCTGAGCTCACAGGCCACTGCTGGCCTCCCTGTAGCCTCCTCCACTCCCTGTCCTTCAAGTGCTGGAGAGCTCAGAGCTGAGCATGCGTCTCTTCCTAAGTGGTCTCATCCACACTACATGTTCAATATCACCCACACACTGAAAACTCCCAAACTTATGTCTCCAAGTCTCATGTCTGCCCAGATGTCTTCATCCACCACTGCTGCTATGACAGAAATACACAGCTAATGTGGCTTATAAGCAACAGAAATTTATTCTTCATAGTTCTGGAGGCTAGAAGACCAAAATCAGGGTGTCACCAGGCTCAGGTTCTGGTGAGGACCTCTTCTGGTTACATCCTCATTTGGCAGAGAACAATGAGAGAAAGGAAGTGCTCCTGTAAGTGACCATATAAGGGCGCTAATCCCATTCATGAAGGCTCCACCCTCATGACCTAAGCACCTCCTAATACCAACCCACTCTGCATGGTTGGCCTCATCTAATCCACTGAGGGCCTGGACAGAACGAAACAGCAGAGGAAGGGTGAACTCTCTCTCTCTGGTCGAGCTGGGACACCCATCTTCTCCTGTCATTGGACACTGCTGCTCCGGGGTCTCAAAGGCCTGCAGACTTGGACTGAATTATACCACCAGCCTTCCTGGGACACTGGCTTGCAGATGGCAGACTGTAGGAGTCCTCAGCCTTCAGAGGTGCATAAATCAATCCCTCACATTAAATCTTTCTCTATATCTATATCCTATTGGTTCAGTTCTCTGGCAAACCCTGACTAATATGTCCTCCTATAGTGAAAGGCCTCCATGGCTTCCTATTAACATTTAATGCAAAGTGTCAAGTTCTCTTCATGGCCTGCCTCTCTATCCCTACAGGTCTCCCGTCCACTCTCCGCTCCAACCACACTGGCTTCTTTGCCAGTCCTCACATGTTCCAAGCATGTTCCCACTCTAGGACCTTAACATTTGCCGTCCTGCTGCCTGGAGGGCTCATCTCCAGACTGTCTCAGACCTCATGTGCCCTTCCCATCACTAAGGACACCGCTTAAATGTCACAGCTTAGATGTCTTCCCCTGACCTCCAGCCTCACAGGCGCTGTCCCCTTCCCTGACTTTTTTCTCCACAGCACTTATCATCATCCCAGATTAAATGATTTACTGGGTTTATTCATGGGCTTCCCAGGGTGGTAAAGAATCCACTTGTCAATGCAGGAGACACAGGTTCAATCCATGTCAGGGGTCAGGAAGATCCCCTGGAGAAGGAAATGGCAACCCACTCCAGTATTCCTGCCTGGGAAATCCCACGGACAGAGGAGCCTGGTGGGCTATAGTCCGTGGGGTCACAAAGAGGTGGACATGACTGAGTGATGAGCAAACAAGCAAGTATTTGTTTATAGCCTTCGCCATGAGACTCCACGAAGGGGAAGTCTCCTCTGTCTCGTTCACCACCCTAAGTGCTTGCAACGGACTCTGGCACGCAGACGGTGCTTGACGTGTACTTGTCGAAGGAGGGAGAGGGTGAAGGGATGATATGCCGAGGGCATCTCTTTCAGCCTGTCCAGCTTGGCTCTCTCTGGTTTTCTCTACCTGCTCCTCCTGCCTTGAGTCACAGTTGGCTTTCTCTCTTCCCTTCTCCCCATTTCCTGTCAGGATCACCTCACCTACTCGGGACTCGCCCAGAAGGAAAGCCTGGGGACCTCCATGAACCAGGCTTCCCCGTCCCCAGGCCCCGCCCCCAAGCAGGTATCACACAAACTCCTCCCTTCTGAGTCTCGAATCACGAATCACCGAATCACTGCAGGCTCTATCTCTTCAGGAAGCCCTCTGGGTCCCCTGATGCTGTTGGGCTGGGCTGGAGACAGGAGCACTGCTGAAACCCTGCAAGCCTGACCAGCCATCCATGCTCTGTGGTGCCCTTCCAGCCTCCCCGTCAAACTTCTGGTCCAGGCAGAGCAAGCTGGAGAAAGCTGAGTGACCCGGTCCACCTTCTGGTCTTATGAGGGAAGGAACTCGGCACCCATGCAAAGCAGACTCTCCCCATCCGTCCACCCACTTTCCTCGCGTCTTCGCCTCCCAGAAGTTACAGCAAAGTGTAACTATTTAGCACTACCAGCTGCCTGTCCGGCAGACCTCCCACTGGAGGCCAGTCATCAGGGCGGAGACTGGACCTGCCTTGCTCACCGCAGCATCCCAGCATCTGGCACTTAGTACGGGCCCCATGGTCTTCTCTTGAATCAATGAATGAAGAAAAGGGAAGTAAGCTGCCTGTGAACACGCTTCAGAAAACTAGAAGGTGACTAGAGGGAAGGGAAGCGAGAGGAACGCAGCGCCAGAGTACTCCTGGGGGAAGAGCCCCAGAATAAAACATCACGGACCAGGCAAGGACCCAAGCCCGGTTCCTGATTCCCAGGCAGCACACTTCTCCTGCTTTCCATTCATGGCGTCAGGGTCCTGCTTTCAGCACTCGCACCAGCATCATCTGTATGTACCAAGCACCATGCAGGTGGCAGGGGTGGGGAGACACAGCAGTGCCCCGAACAAAGCCCTCACCCTCCCAGCCTGAGCGTCCTGGGGAAGGCAGATGGTGCGCTTGACTCCCATGTGCTCAGAGAGGTTATGTAACTTGCTCAGGGACACACAGCCTTGCAGCAGCAGACGCCAGGTTTTGATTCACGCCTGCTTGCCTGCCCTGTGTGCAGCGCAGCCGCGGGCCTGCCCTCCCCTGCCCCCGGCCCCCGAACACACCTCCATCTCCTCCCACTCGTACTCAGCCCCACAGTTCCCACTCCCTGCACTTGCTGAATGAGCCAAGGTCACGTCCACATGGCCAGAGATGCGTGCTTTGTCCTCAAAACCGGCAAATCAAGAGGCAGACAGGTGTGGGACCCAGTGCCCCAGATAAGAACAGAAGGAAGGACAGGAGGGAGAGATGGTGGAGGGAGCCAGAGAAGGCCTGGCAGAGGTGGGGCTGGGGCCCAAGGAGGCAACCACTCAGGGAGGATCGCCCCCAAGTGAAAACGAACAAAGGAAAAAGCTTCTGTTAAATGCCTCTGTTCCCATCACCTGTAACAGCAACGATGATGCCCACGCGTGCTTCTGTGCATGTGAGTACACACATATGCGTGTGCAGCTCCTCTGGCACCAAGCCCTTCCTTGTACCCAGAGAGCCGCCAGCCTGACCCAGAGCCACGGGGACAACTGGCCTGAGCTCTACTGAGAGGGGCCCAACCACAGCTGCCAGGGCATGTGCACCATACAATCATCATCTGACCTCTGGCCAGTTACCAGCGCCCTCAGCATCAGCCCCGCAGGGCTCAGTTCTCCCAGGTAGAATCATCACTTAGGTGTTCAGACTCAGAACAGCTTGGTGGCAGCGCTGCAGGGGCTTAACATCAGGGGTGGGCCTTGCAGAGGCATCTGGGGGCTGACGCCCACTGGCCTTTCCCTGCTCCGCCGTGCCTGGGGTAGGCGCAGTGTGTCCTCTTGGATAAACCACTTCCCTCTCCAGGGAAGTGTTCTTTTTAGTTCTCAGCTCTTTAGTTCTCCTCAGCTCTAAAGAAGGGAGGGCAAGGGCTGGGAGGCGGGGTCATTTGGTTTCTAAGTAACCTCAAGCTCTCCAGCACTGAACGCTTCACACTCTTCTAAGAGTCGCTGTCCCCGTGGACCTAGGCGGACCCGTCAATCACAGGCAGAGATCAACCCCGATCCTCCTGCAAGCTGGCTCTGGGGACCTGGACCTTGGCCTGATTCCCAGACGGTGCAGGGGGAGTGGCCAGCAGCAGGACTGTATCACCCCAGGCCCCTGCTTCCCTTCCTGGCTCCTGTGGGCTCCCACAAACAGAGGAGCTCCAACCGCCCCCTGGGCATGCAGGAATTTATCAATGACTCCTCTCTCTGGGACAGCTTTCAGTGATCAGCTCTGTGCCTAGCCTTCTGTTCCTGAGAATCCCCACGGGGACCAAGATTCATCTTGGGGATAAAAATAAAAACACCCCCAGTCGACAGAATCTCACTTTCCTGCTTTCTAACAAACACACCACAACCCAGGAGAAAGGAGGGACCTCACTCTACCTAAGCAGGCAGTGGGGGTGAGATATTCTCTAGCTCCTTCAGCTCTCTAGAATTCAGAGATTTAGAGTGTCCTCAAACACATACAAACATGCACTCATGGGAAAGCTCCAGCAGGAACACGGGAAAGCAAAAGAGCCACTGGACTGCTGTGCTGCAAAGGTGGAGTCATGGCATGCTTTTTCTTCTTTAACTCTAATGTTGCAATATTACTGTTTCATGAGAAATGAAATAGGATGGGAATAGTGAATAAGGAATCCAAGGGTCCAAGTTCCAAGAACACAGGCTGTTATGATTCCTGGGTAGGTAGCACCCAGCAATGATGTCTTAAAAATCAACGTCTTTTAGTGAAGTTAGCAGCTAAGGGGAATGAAACTTCCTTCCACAGGGAAGAAGGCACCATGAGGGGAGCCATATCCTCTTTCTTCCACTAGTCACTGCTCTTCCCGTTGGTCCAAGACAAGCAACATACGGGCAGTGAAGGCTGAGCAGGATCAGAGAATGAGAAACACAGCTCAAGGAATTACATCTTAACTGCTGACTCCCCACTGATGACCCCTAGAAGTCACGAGGCCTGACTGTGAAGCTGTGAGCCCCGGAAAAAAATGTTACCCATGTACAGGTGTTCAGGTTGCACACTGCCCAAGGATGTAATGTCTTGGGGTGGGATGTTTATTTGACAAACATATACCAAGTTATCTGAGAGTATGGGACTCTGGGGCTCCTAGCTGAGTCCCATAGCAGTAGGAGAGAGAGCCCTCCTACATACATCCATCTACATCATTCATTTGTACACACCCATGTTACGGCACTGTATCCCACCTATGTTCTGGGAGGGACCTGAAGCCACTTCCTTCTCCTGCCTGCCCCCTCAGGAAGCGCAATTCCTGTTTCCTCTGAGAGAACAACATGGAACAGTTCCTCCCCTTGGTGGTGGGTGGGAAGAAGTGAGGGGGGTGCGATTGATAAGGTGTGATGAGGCTGGCCTGTGTGTGAAGCCAGAGGTGGGGGCTGGATCACGTTGTACCTAATTAAAAGAGTTATTCAAGGCAGGGGCCTGTTTTCTAGCAGAGGCCTGGGTGGGAGTCAAGCCTGTGTGCTCCTCTATAAAAGGAGAAAGCCAGAGGGCCACCAAGGGGCACAGGCAGCGCTTCTGCTTGGACTTGGGTAGGAGGAGGGCTCACCCTCCCTGAGAGCTCCAAGCCTGCCTCGAGGTTGCACCCTGGACCCACAGCTCTCCCACCTGAGCTCTGCTCTGGGCTTAGGCAGTAACCTTCCAGGGAGGTAATTCCTCTGTTAAAAATAGAAGGAGGCCTCCTGCAGATCTCATCAAACTGGGGGAACACAGAACCAAGCCAAGCCTGATTGCTATTCTCAGGAGACTGCCTGCTTTTTATTTATGCGTTTACTGGGAAGTTCTTTATTTACATTGTTGTAATTTACATCTCCCATGTTGTAATTTACATCTCCCACAAGCTCCTCGGTTCCCCAGATCCCTTCCTTTCTAGATGATGCTCAGCTACCGAGATGCTCCCGACTGCCAGCGGCTCATAAGGCTCTTCTGAGAACTGCTGGGTAAATATTCCCTGAGTTCACTGGAAAGCGGTGAAAGAGGGGTGGGCGTTTCTTTACAAATAACTGGGCTCACGGCTGGGAGACAGGCAGCTCCCTCCAAGGTGATTCCGCAGAGAGAACAATCCGCATAAAAGCACTTCTCACAGTCGGAGTCAGATCCAGCTGTCCTGTGATGGGGCGTCGGGACCACTAGGTTCCAGAACCCAAGGGGTCCACAAAAGCAGCCACACCGTGCAGCAGTGAATACCTCTGCTGATGCGGGGAAGCCTGACGATTACGCCTGCTCCTCAAAACCCGCTAGCCTTTCTCAGTGCAAAAGGGAGATGTGAACCCCCTTTTACACGTACCTCCAGCCTCCTGTCTACCTTCCTGCCCTCTCACCATCCCCGGCTCCACGCAGGTGATCAGCGGGGAGGAGGAAAGCTTTCTGTGCTCCTCATCACCCCTCTTGGCTCACCCCCAGCCTCACCTCTCCCAGCCCAGGCTGGCCCAACCCAGCCAAGGAGGCCACAGGCAAGGTAGCTGCCCCCAACTTGGGTGCCCGCCTTTTGCCCAGATTTGGGGTCTCATCCTTGGCTGCCCGGTTCCCCTCTGCTGTTCTCCCCCTTCCATGGCCACGGTCTCTGCCTGGCTCCACCCGCTTCAAGCCTGGAAGCAGGAACTCAAGCCCCACGCTGTTCTGTTTGGAAGCCTCAGTCAGCGCCCCGAGACCCAGCGTATTCTCAAAAGCACTTGCCTCCTGCTCTTGGTGACTCCATGTGACCTGGTTTCCACCCAGGTGAAATGATAAACAAAAGTCATGTCAATGCCCCTACACAGCATCTCCTGTCCTGGCCCTCTCTTATCCCCTGCCTTGTCTTTATCACATTATTCACTACCTCACTCACAACGCAGGTTAATTATTTTTCATATTCTCCATCTCCCCCGCACACCAGAACGGAAGCTGTACGAGACAAGAAGCTATGTCTGTTCTGTTCACTGAGGTGGACAGCACAGGCCCTGCCACACAGTAGGGGCTCGAGCCCTGCATGACGAATGAGCGCATGAACACGCAACGAGAAGCGACCTGTGACCAGCAAGCGCCTCTCTTTACGTGCACCATCTCATCCTTGTGACAACGCTATGAGGTAGGAGCTTTTACTTCTCTGCACGTCACACAGGAGAGAACGTTCAATGAAATTCCAAGTCACAGAGTCTGCAGGGTGGTGAGGAAGCCTGACATAGCTTTGTTCAGCGTGATGGTCCCCAAGTTCAGAGGGATGAACAAGGAACTGGGCCCCTGACTCCAATGCCCAAGCTCTTAGACATCACCCTCTGCTTTGGAGCCCCGCTCCCCATATACTACCCACCCCCTCTGACCCTCTTCCCTTCCTAATACTCAGTCCCCACCTTGCTCATCCTTCAAGGCCCATTTCCTCCATGAAGCTCTCCCAGATCCCTACAGCTGGGCCTTGAGCTTCTTAATAATTTTCAAAAATTGTATGAGTTTTTCACATCTACTACCTACAACAGAATGGTGAGTTCTTGGGAACACAATGTGTGGATCTGAATCACAGCCCAGAACACACGCAGCGTTCTACAGATAATGGACGTACAAGAAACACTTGTCAAATGAACGAAGAGAAAGAAAATACCTTTAAAATTACTTTGTCTGGGCTGACTGAACTATAACAGCAGTGCTTAATACATTTTCAAAATAGCAACATACACAGATGAATGGATAAAATATATATGAAATTTTTCATATACCTAACACTTTTTCACAACTTTCACATATTAAAGCTCACTCTTCTTTACATGTTACTAAATAAGTTCCTAAGGATATTTAAGGAAGCATTACTATGCACAAAGCTAGTGGAGGTGATGGAATTCCAGTTGAGCTCTTTCAAATCCTAAAAGATAATGCTGTGAACGTGCTGCCCTCAATATGCCAGCAAATTTGGAAAACTCAGCAGTGGCCACAGGACTGGAAAAGGTCAGTTTTCATTCCAATCCCAAAGAAAGNAAAAGACACTTGCTCCTTGGAAGAAAAGTTATGACCAACCTAGAAAGCATATTCAAAAGCAGAGACATTACTTTGCCAACAAAGGTCCATCTAGTCAAAGCTATGGTTTTTCCAGTGGTCATGTATGGATGTGAGAGTTGGACTATAAAGAAGGCTGAGCACAGAAGAATTGATGTTTTTGAACTGTAGTGCTGGAGAAGACTGTTGAGAGTCCCTTGGACTTCAAGGAGATCCAACCAGTCCATCCTAAAGGAGATCAGTCCTGAGTGTTCATTGGAAGGACTGATGCTGAAGCTGAAACTCCAATACTTTGGCCACCTGGTGCGAAGAGTTGACTCATTGGAAAAGACCCTGATGCTGGGAAAGACTGAAGGTGGGAGGAAAAGGGGATGACAGAGGATGAGATGGTTGGATGGCATCACTGACTCAATGGACGTTGAGTTTGAGTAAACTCCAGGACTTGGTGATGGACAGGGAGGCCTGGTGTGCTGCAGTCCATGGTGTCGCAAATAGTCAGACAAGACTGAGTGACTGAACTGAATGACTGACTGAAGGACATTTATACAGTAGTCTGTAACTATTGCCAGGCATGACACTGTTCCTTTCAGTATTTCAACCCTAACCCATACTACCTAATGTTAGGGTTGAAATACTGATATTCCTCTTCAATATCTAGGCATTTCTCTTAAACTCTTATCTTGGAAATCAATATAAATAACTTCTATCTTGACCAATAGCAAAAAAGTTGCTTTGAGCCAATTAAAAAAAAATTGTTTGGCAGGTTGGTATGGAGGGGGAGCATGGGTGAAATGGGTGGAGGTGGTCAAAAAAGGAAAAAAAAAATTTGTTACCTGGATCTTGTCAAATGCTAGTTGCCTTAATTCTGAAAGATCATCTTTATTCCCCTTCCTTGTTTTATCCCTATGTACCCTCCTAGACTACTTCAAGCCTGAAAGCTCCTTGAGAGCAAGGAGTATAGTTTCCTCATTCTATTTGTGTTCCACCAGCATGAAGCATGCCTTTCAGTCAAATTGTACCACGAACCTTTAAACATGGAGAAAGAGTAAATATTCTGCAACATAGGAATGTTGATTTTGAAAAGAATGTGTGTCCACTTTAGGACATTTAGAAAACAGATGGGATTCACTGGATCTCATCATCCTGAGAGGGGCACTAACATATGGATGACCCAGCACCTCGCATTCTGACTTAGCCTCTGGGCTAGAGAGATGGGTGGGTAAGGCTGCCTGGGGGCAGACCAGCCTGGCACCTCTGCAGCAGACACCAGGAGGTCCTGAGAACACCTGGTTTCCCACAGAGCTCAGTGCCAGAGAGGAATCCTGGTACTTGGAGGTGTAAGAAGCAAAGATGTGGACATCATCACAGGAGGCCATCACACATCATCACTGTATTAAAATGCTTCCCTGGTGGTCTGGTGGCTAGGGATCCACCTAGTTCAGTCCCCACTCTGGAAAGACTCTTCCCCATGCTGTGGGGCAGCTAAGACCGTGTGCTTCAACTACTGAAGCCCGCGCACCCTAGAGCCTATGCTCCCCAACAAGAAGAGCCTCTGTGATGAGACGTCCACACACCGCAATGAAGAGCAGCCCCCGCTCACCCCAACTAGAGGAAGTCTGCAGGCACCCAGGGAGACAGAGAGAGGGAGATGAGGGAAAGAATGCTTAAAAGCAATAGAACGGATAACACAAAAGGCAGTCAAATATAAAAATAAATGAATGTTTTAAAATAAAAAAATATATAGTGTATTGGAAAATGTGAGTTTCCAATAGAAGAGATACAGGCCATTAAAAAGACAGTCTGTTACTCACAGATCCAATAGGAGGGCCACTGTGGGGACCACTAGGGTCAGCCAGGAGGCAGAAGGAGAGGGGAGGAGCTGTGGCAAGGGGCTGTATTGTGGTTTCTGCAGGAAAGATGAGCAAGGCAGGGTAAGCAAGCTCAGGATCAGGCAGCCAATCATTTCATGGGGTGTGGGGCTCAGGGCTGTCCCCAGTTATCTAGTGTACCTGGCCCTGAGGTGATCAGGGAAGGGGGGCAGTGGCCTGGAACATGAGGACTGGATAAAAGAGGCGGAAGTGGTCTGGGTTGTATTTCAAAAGGGCACTGGCAGGTGTCATTGTTGTTGTTTATGAGTCTGTGACCCCATGGTCTGTAGCCTGCCAGGCTCCTCTGTCCATGGCATTCTCCAGGCAAGAATACTGGAGTGGGTTGCCACTCCAGGGGATCTTCCCCACCCAGGGATCAAACCTGGGTCTCCCGCACTGGCAGACTGGTTCTTTACCACTGAGCCGCCAGGGATGCCCACTGGCAGGTGAGCTCCACCCCACCTCTATGAATTGGCCACCCCTGGGAGGGGCAGTCCCTCCATGGTCAGCAAGGCCCCAGATGCCAGGGCATCAGAATACAGACAATTACCGACAAGAATCCAGCCTTTCAAGGGGGGACACACTCTCTGGCTCAAGGAGCCAAGTCATGAGACATGAGCCTCTGGGTCACACCAGGCCTAGGGCTCACTCTCCTCCAAGAAAATGCTCCTCCACCCCCGCCGGGTCTCCATTCCAGGGCCAAGACTGGGCTGGTTCACAGGCCACTCCTGGGAGGACAGAGTAATGAGAGACTCGCCTTGCTCAGCGGGGAGTGACAGAGCCGAGTCCAACACAGGGCTAGTGCTCCTAATGATGGCAAGCTGGGTGGCAGAGTCTAAGGTGCCTTCCGGGAGCTTCAGACTGTCAAGTAGAGGGAGCCTGGGAGTGCGTCTATCTGAGTCCATCACTTTTCAGAAGAGGAGAATGGCTGTCAGAATCAGGATCAAAGTCTAGATGCCCTGTTAACTCTTACTGTGCTTTCTCTGCTTTTTTCTGTGCCCCTCCCCGCCCCCACCATCCTGAGTGATGCAATAGAAACTTGCTATTTTATTAATACCAGTATGGCTGCCCACATCGTCATCATCTTCCTGATTTTCATGTGAATGGTAAAACCCCACTCCTTTGTCTCTAACGCAGTAATAAGGAAGCTCTGACAGCCCCCAAACCCAGATGGAGACTGGATTCTTAAAAAATCAGGTCAGGCAGCCAGGATCCTTGGGGGTTCCACTGGTCTCAAGCTCTGATTAAAGCCTGCATCTCAATGAGCAGAGCTTCAGGTCTCAGAGCAGGAGGAAGGAAGAGGGCTCAAAGGCAGGGGAAACTGAGGCCACACAGGACCCAAGGCCAGCCAGGCTATGGCTGGACCAGAGCGGGGGAGGCAGGGCTGAAGTGTCGGAAGCATAATTAGCTTTTTTATTTTTAACTGGAGTATAATCGCTTTCCAATGTTGTGTTAGTTTCTGCCATACATCAACACGAATCAGCTATATGTATACATATACCCCCTCCCTCTTGGACCTCCCTCCCAGTCACCCCTCCAGCCCAGCCCTCCAGGTCATCACAGAGCACCGAGCTGGCCTCCCTGTGCCATGCAGTGGCTCCCCACTACCTACTGTGCATATGCTAGTGCATTGCTGTGGCCGCTCAGTCACCAAGTCACGTCTGACTCTGCCTCCCCAAGGAATGCAGCACAGGAGGCTTCCCTGTCCTTCACCATCGCCCAGAGTTTGGTCAAAATCACGTGCATTGAGTCAATGATGCCACACAGCCATCTCATCCTCTGTCGCTCCTTCTCCTCATGGCTTCAATCTTTCCCAGCATCAGGGTCTTTTCCAATGAGTCGGCTATTCGCATCAGGTGGCCAAAGTATTGGAGCTTCAGCTTCAGCATCAGTCCTTCCAATAAACATTCAGGGTTGACTTCCTATAGGATTTACTGGTTTGATCTTGCTGTCCAAGGGACTCTAGAGTGTGTGTGTGTGTGTGTGTGTGTGTGTGTGTACAGTATGACTCTCTCAATTCCTCCTACCCTCTTCTTCCTGAGACTCATCTTTTTATCAGAACTGTTCTACAACCAGGCTTTGAACTTCCAAACTTCTCCATCTTTGCACTGGCTGCCCTCTCTGCCCATCCAGCAACACCCCCTCATCTGGTAAACCCCTCCCCAGCTCTCAGATCCAGTGGAATTGCACCCTCCTCTGTGAAGTCCTTTGGATCCCACCCCCACTCCCCAACTAGCTCCAAAGGAGAACCCACTGTGCCCTCCCCAGTGAGGTGTTATTAAAAACAACCGTTGGGAGCAAATAGCTCATGCCAGTCACTTGGCACACTTTGTCCCTAACTGGCACGCGTTCTCTGCAAGCATTAGTACTGCCAATTTACAGACAAGGGAAGTGAGGCTCAGAGAGGTCAAGGGACCTGCTCAGATCCCTTCAGCCAGCAAGTGAGGCAGAAACTGGACTCCGCCTAGTTTTGCTTGAATCCCATGCCCAGTGTCTATCCTAGTGGCCAAACTGCCTGCCCGGCCTTCTAACTGGACACTAAGATCTCTGAAGGCAGAGACCCTGATTCATAATGTTTGCAAACATCAGAGCTCAGAAAATGCTGACGGATGAATAGACAAACGCACGGATGCGGGGACTGCTAGAGTCTCCACTTGAATGCAAGATCATTGTACACGTGTAGATTTCACACCAGACCAAAGGTAACACTCTAGTCCTTATACCAAGGCTGGGAGGAAGATTCAGAAGGGTGGTGTGTTAGGGTGAGAGCTGAGCTGCTGTATCAAAGATAGCCCAAAAGATAATTGTTCAAATAAAATATGATTTGGATTCTCTTGCACGTGTGAATCCAGGTATATAGGCAGCTCTACTCCAAGAGGTTCTATCAGAACGTAAAATGGTGTCGCCTGTCTGGAAAACAGCCTGACTGGTCCTTAAACGTAAAACCTACAGTAACATGTGGACCCAGCTACTCTACTCCAAGTGCTGTATCGAAGAGAATGGGTAACACAGGTTCACAGAAAACTCATATGGGATGTTCACAGTAGCATTATTCATACCAGCCGCAAAGTGGGAACACCCCAAATGTCCATCACCTGATGGATGGACAGGGCTTCTCCGGTGGCTCAGTGGTAGAGAATCCGCTTGCCAATGCAGGAGACGTGGGTTCTGTCCTTGGTCTGGGAGGATCCCACATGTCTCAGGGCAACTAAGTCCATTCACCACAACTACTGAGCCTGTGCTCTAGAACCCGGGGGCTGCTAATACTGAGCCCCCGTGCCACAGCTACTGAAGCCTGGCCACCCTAGAGTCTGTGTTCCGCAACAAGAGAGGCCACTGCAATGAGAAGACCGCTCACCACAACTAGAGGAAAGCTTGCACGCAGCAACGAAGACCCAGTCAATAAGCAAATAAAACTATTTTTAAAAATTGATGAATGGATAAACAGAGTTTAGTGTATGCGTGCAATGAAAATATTATTCAGCCATAAAAAGGAATGAAGTACTGATACAGCATGGATAAAACTTGAAAGCACTGCGCTAAGTGAAAGAAGCTATTCATAAAGGAATATGTACTCGATGATTCTCTTTACATGAGATGTCCATAACAGGCAAATTCACTGAGACAGAATTCACAGCCGTCAGGGCCTGGAGGAGGGAAGTAAAGGAAAGTGACTACTAATGAGGAAAAGGTCTCTTTGGGGGTGGTGGAAATGTTCTGGCATTAGTAGTAAAGCCACTGAATTGTCTGCTGAAAATGTTTTTCGTTTTACAAAATAAAAAGAAGTCAGCCTATCAAGACACAGGCTAATGGGTCAGCTGGGCCCTTCTCAACCCACGGCTTCCAAGGTTGCTATACATTTCCCTGGACACACCATGACAGGCTGGCAAATGTGGTCAAGCTGAGCAGCCAGCCATGTGCCTAGAAAGAAGAGGATAGATTCTGACAGGACTAGGAAAGATAAGAATCTTTGCCCCCAATGGCCAATTAAACAATAATCAACTCTCATCTGGTTATTTACTCTGCATTGCAGGCAGATTCTTTACCATCTGAGCCACCAAGAAAGCCCATTTACTCTGCAGATATTCATAATAACCACTGGCATTTATACAGCGCCAGGCCCTGATTTAGGTACCTGTGTGCATCATCTCATTTAATTACATTAAACCTTTATGACATATATTATTACACCTACTTAAAGGTGGGGGAGGTTGAGGCACAGAGCATTACATAATCTGCCCAGGCATCTTTTATGGAGCAGAGTCAGGAGTTGAACCCAGAACCACGACCACAGAGCTGTTTCTTACTCAGCATCCAGAAATGGTAAGACAGGGAGTGCAGCCTGGTAGGATTCCTGGGTATTGGCCATTCATACTTCTGCTCTCTCGGTCACTTTGCTCTGCTCTCACTGGGTGAACCTAAGGCACAAATACTTAAGAGCTCAGCGAACTCCTTCAGTGAGCCACAGCTTGCTCAGTGCTCTTAACCTTTGGTGGCATCAGCCTCATCTACAGAGCCTCGGAAGGCCTGTCTTTCAGCAGGCTCAGAGTCTCCAGGCAGGGAACAGCACGTTTCAAAGCTCCTGCAGGTGGTCAGACGTAGGTCAGGTCTGAGCGTCTGAGAAACACTGGCAAAGCGGACAATCAGCCAAGGTTTGCTCACATAGTCAGGGCATTCTCCAGGGTGAAGCCCCTGGGTCTAATTTACCACACTGGACCCTCCCGTGAGGCCGGTATCATCATCCCCATTTTACTGCTGATGAAGCAGAGGCCCAGAGAGAGAGCTGTGGCCCCAGGCTACTCTTTCTGCCTGCTTGTCATCCACGGCTCCGGGCCAGCTGTGACCCTCTTCAGGGGCAGACATGGCTCTGTGATCTGCCTCAGACAAGGAACCCCAGGAGATCCAGACCTCCGCCCACGGATCCCCTAGAGATCCCCTTCCTCCAGCTGTGTAATGACTCACCCTGCATCTGCCACCTCCTCGACCTCTGGATCTCAAGCCTTCAGCAGGGGGTCACCTGAAGGATGGCTAAAGATACAGATTGCAAAGTCGGGCCAGGATGGCTCTGATTTGCAAAGTCTAGGGTATGGCCTGGAAATTGAATTTTTATTGGACACTCTGGGCCAGCCTTGTTGGGGAACTACCTTTTGGGTCTTCTAGTTCAATCCCCTCATTTTGTGGGGTGAAAACCCAGACCCAGAAGGGTCTTGCCCTGTGCATCAAATCCTTGCTGTACTGGGGTTAGTCGCTCAGTCATGTGCAACTCTTTGTGACCCCAGGGACTGCAGCCCACCGGGCTCCTCTGTCCATGGGGATTTCCCAGGCAAGCATACTGGAGTGGGTTGCCATGCCCTCCTCCAGGGGCTCTTCCCAACCCAGAGACTGAACCCAGGCCTCCCACATTGCAGGAAGATTCTTTAACATCTGAGCCACCAGGGAAGCCCAAGAATACTGGAATGGGAAGGGAAGCCTACCCCTTCTCCAGGGGGTCTTCCTGACCCAGGAATTGAACCGGGGTCTTTTGCATTGCAGGCAGATTCTTTACCAGCTTAAGCTACCAAGGAAGCCAGCACCAAACCCTTACTGGCCCCCTACTGCTCTTAGGTACAAGCCTAGCTCCTCCCAAGCTACTTCTTTCTCTTAAGGATCTCATTTCAAATGATCCGAAAGCTCCCCTACCTCCATGTGGCACAGTTCTTCCCTATTCGCCTCCCACTTTGCCTAACTGCTGCTCATTCTCTCAGCCGCACAGCACCTCCTCCAGGCAGCCTTCCTGGATCCTTTAAATGGTCTCCCAGAGAACTGTGTCTGTGAACTCCACCCTGGCCCTCCCCACGCTGAACTGCATGGACCTGTGTACTTCTCCATCTCCCTTCAAGGTTGTGAAGGCGGGGACCAGCTTGGTCCCTGCATATTATACTGTAGATCTTTGTTGAATTAATGAACGAACCGACGAGCATGAAATAAACAAGGAACATCCTACAGGCCCCGGCTCAAGGTGGGATGGTGTCCCTTGGACCTCGAGCACTGGGCGGCGCCGCCGCCCGGCGCATTGGCGTGGCAGCGAGAGGGAGGGACGGCGCGGGCGGGCGGGCAGCTGCGGAACCATCTGCTACGCGGGCGGCAGCGCCCGCCCCAGTGTTTGTTTACAAACCAGGCTCTGCGTGCAAGAGAAACAAGGCTCTTCTTCCAGGCGCGTGGCGGCCGCTGCCAGCCCGGGAGGAGGGGCCGTCGGGGGCCAGGGGTTGGAGACATAGGGACCGGTACGCGGAGGGCGCAGCCAGCCTGTCCGCTCCCCCTTCCACATGTCCATCTCCTGCCGGTGCCCCAACCCACCCGCAAAGGCTCGAGGTCCAGGCCCCTCCCGCTCTAACCAGCCGTGGGACCCTATCCAGACCATGGGAACAACAGTATCCACGTAAGAGCGCGTCGAGGATTAAAGGAGGTGATGCTCACAGTGGCATTTTATTAAGCTATTGCAGTGTCACTGAGTGATGCGATGGGGGTGAAGCATTTCACAAAATGTCTCTCTAGTCCGATTTCTCCCCTAACTCAGGAATCCCGTTCAGACAGTCCCAGGTGCAGATGATACCTCTCTGATTAAAATTCATTCAGAAAAGGAAAAATCTCACTCTGAAAAATAAAATCATTCTAATATAAGTGCATGTCTGGTGTTCCAGTTTTGGCTATGGTATGATATGTATGGTATGGTGTGGTATGGTATGGAATGGTATGATATGGTGGCTGCCATTTCCCCCAGCAGCCACAAGCCCTAGGGGGAGCTCAGAGTTTGGGGAGGGTAGCAGGGGGTGATTCAGGAGAAGAACCCCAGGCAAACTCCCCTCCTAAGTACAGATCGGGGGAGGTGGGCTGGCTTCCATCCAAAGGTGAGGATGGTCACTCAGATTCCACATGGCTTACAGCCAGGCTTTAGAAGGACAGCTCAGTTCAGTTCAGTCGCTCAGTTATGTCTGACTCTTTGCAACCCCATGAATCACAGCACACCAGGCTTCTCTATCCTTCACCATCTCCAGGAGTTTGCTCAAACCCATGTCCATTGTGTCAGTAATGCCATCCAACCATCTCATCCTCTGTCGTCCCCTTCTCCTCCTGCCTTCAATCTTTCCCAGCAAGATGGACAGCTATGGGAAGACAATGTGTCAGCCCCCTGCTGCAAAGCTTTCCCTCCTCCCCTTCTCCCTGCCTCTTGGCTGCAGACCTTCCCCCAATATCGTCTGTGTCTAGACACCGTGCATCCTCTGCGAGCGTACGAGGCCTCCATTGCACCAAAACTGGGCATGAGTTGGGGATGTTCCCATATGCTCTCCAAAGGTAGAGGTACAAAGTGCTTGCCCTGGATTTCCAGTACCCAGGGGCTTGCTTCCATATGATTACTGGTTTGTTTGCGGTTTTTCTGTTACAAATTGAAGAGGTAACAAAGTAATGACAAAGAGGAGATCACACCTTCTGTCCACAAAGGGACTCACATTCTAGAAGGGGGAGATAGAAAAAGCAGGAACTACCACTATTCATTGTCTGCTTACCCAGTGCCCAGTGCTAAGTTTGGTGCTTCTCTGGCAATGCGTTCAATAAATACTTATTGTGCCACGTACTGGGCCCTGAGGATAGAGCCAAGAACAAGTCTTGTAGTCAAGAAGAAACATTTAAAAATAATTCCAATGACAATACATATGCCATAAGGGAATATCTCTTTTAATCCTGACAGCAACCTACTAACAACTCTGAATGGTAAATATGACTATCCCCATTTTACAGATATGGAAATAAGAGCTCAAAGAGGAGAAAACCTGTCCCTAACCTCCAAGCTGGGGTTTGGAGTCAAGTCCAAAGTCATGTCCTGACTGCAATGGCCACCTAGTGGAGGGGTGGAAATGGCCAGTTTCCTGCTTCCTGACTGGAATACTTGGGTTATAGCCGCATCTTCAAAGAGTGGGTAGTGAAAACTCTTCGCTGAGGCTAAAGCAGGACAGAGTCCACTTGGAGAGTTCATTTAAAACATTCTGAACCAGTAAAAATGTGACTAGGAGCCACCATCTGACAAACCCATTTGGCAGACACCCATGCCCATCGCACCCACCCCCAGGTCTGGTGAAGAGGTGCCCCTCCCCACCCCGCTCTGTGAAAATCCCATTAGTTCACTCATTCAACACACCCTGAAAGACTGTCCTGCCTGGAGAACTCCAACCCCACCTGGGAAGATGGAGACATACCCCACACAAGGATACTAAGGCTGGAGGAGCCCTGTCCATGGTGCTGAAGGATCAAAAGAAGAGGATGGAGGGTTAAAAGTCCAGTGCCCTCTGGTCGGGAGAAGGTGTCTGAGGGCAGAGTGGGCCCATTCAATCTCCTTGGCCACTAGATTGAGGAGGAGTGGGGCTGGGAAGAAAAAGAGGGAGCGGGGAGGACAGCTGTCGGCCGGCGGAGCAGGGACTTAACCTGAGGCTGTTAAAATGAGTCCCGAATCGGTGTGCAAGGGTCAGGCAAGGACACAGCCAGCATTAGATGCTGCTGCTCTTAGCTCCCTGGCCTGTGTCCCTCAGCTGCACTTGGCCCTCTGAAGCGCAGGCAGGAATTGTAACAGGGTGAAACCAGGACAGCAGCGGGCTAAGACATCCAGGGGAAAGCAATCTCAAAACACAGGATTTTGCAGCATGAACAGTCTGGGATGACCAGGATGCTGAGAGAAACCAAGCCTGACAGCAGACAGCAAGTCAGATTGGATCTGGAGGTGAGACAGGGCGGGAGGAGAGGCTGTCTGCACCACCTCACCTGCATCCTCAGGTACTCCTGCCCAGGCTCACCTGGTGGGGGTCTTCTGGCTGGAGAGGCGCTCCGTCCAGGGCATACGAGGTGCTTGCCACTGGCTGGGAGGTGAGTTTCAGGGAGCAATGTCAACTAACGTACCCCGGGAAATGGGGAGCCAAGGCCAGAGGGTGAGGAAGGGCTTCTGGGCTTCTTGAGAGATCCAAGGCATGAACCTGTGATCTCTAAGCCAAATGTCCACAGGCAGAATCAGATATCCAGTGAGGTTGATGTCTTGACTTCCAGGTTCCTTCACTTAGCCTCACTCTCCCTCAATCCCCCAGTAAAAATTTATAAATCACATGTGCAGAGCCCAAGATCACTGGCTTCATGAGTCAGGAGTTATCTCATCAACAGCACCTCTTCTATGCGTGCTTGGTAGAGCATAGGACCCAACAAACTGGGGATCGAGCAACTGAGAAAATGCACTATAGATTCTTTAAGGCAATTTTGCTGAGTCCTTAAAAAAAGCAAAGGATCCCACAGAAATAAAACATAATTTTCTCTAATGAGAGCTGATCTTAAAGTTTGAGTTTCATGTATCTTATGGAACAAATCTTTTTTTTTTAATACAATGTCATAAGCAGCTAAGCATTTACCAAAAAGGGTTCTGTCTTTCTTCCTAGGCAAGCAGTCAGACTGCATTTCCCAGAATGCTTTAGCAATCAGTGTGGTCACATGATTGAGTTCCAGCCAATGGGATGTTGTGTGGAGGTGAGCATCCCTTCCAGGTCTGGCCCATGTGTAGTTGTCCGTTATCTTTTCCCATGCACTGGCTAGAAATGAAGGACTCTGGTACCCATTAAGATGGAAGATGGCGTAGTCGGGGGGCCTGAATCACCCCATGGAAGGCTGCCCACGAATTACCCCACTGCCATCCTATGTGGACAAGAAATAAATTTAAATCCTGTTAAGCCACTGACACTCTGTCATTTCACGACTACAGCATCCAACATTAGCCTAACTAACAAAAGCACTTACTACATGCATAGAGTATGGCGAGCCAGGCAGGGGTGGGGGATGTATGAGTCAGAGTGATATTTGAATATGTGGGGAAGGGACCATACCAGGAGCAGCCCCAGAGACACCTGGCTCAGTGAACATTTTTGGAAGATCCCCCACCTTCTACCTGTCCCCAGCTGCAAAGTGGACCCGGCCACAGATAGTCACTCAACTCTCCCCCTTAGTGGCTGTTATGCCAGATATCGGGGCTGAACTGCTGTCCCCATTCTTTTTCAATTAGAGATTAGTGAATGCATCTCTTTCTCTTCCAACTTTTTCCTTAAGCTAATAATTTCCCTTAAAATCTACTGAACTTGCCGTTGGGGCTGACAAAAAGCTTACTGAGTGCCTTGCTCCAACCCACAATTTCGCTCAACCTTCTAAAAGTTCCCTTTTATATCAACGCCCATCAATGCTTCCATTTACTGTGTTCTGGGTTATAGCTCTTTCATGCTTCACTTCTCTGCATGGCCTCATCATGTCCTCCAGTCTCCTCTGCTCTGCCCCGTTTCCCGTTTCTTTTCCAATAAATGGTTTCCTTCATCTTTACTGTATTTCCTCCCTTCCCAGCATCCTCACCACAACCTCACTAACTCTCTGAGACACATTCCCTCCCCATTAATCTGCCAACTGGGAGAGAAAAGTTAGTTTCCCTTTTGATCCCTGTGCATCCCTGTTGAAACATGGATAACTATTAAAAAATTAGTCGGCCATCATCATTCCTACTCTCCTACCTGCTGAGGTGGTGACCAATCGTCTTTGGATCTCTTAAGTCTGAATTTCTCATCAGACTAAGGGGAGGAAAAAACTCTTCGTCTTTCAGGAAAGGAAACGTAACAAATTGCAGGAAGAAACTACATTGCTTAGTCAAAAGTACAGTTCAACAATCATCATGATTTGTCCTCGACTTTCACCCCTTTAAACATTTCATTTTCTGCCGTCTTAAGAAAAACACATCAACTTCTTTCGAATCTCCTTCCATATTTCAAATACCTGCATCCTCCACCCTTTCATTCCTTTTTTTCTCCATGTATTTATACTTCTTCCGCTTTCAAAGAGATCGATCCCAAGAAGGCATATAAGTAATGAAGTAACTTTTAAAAATATAAATCAATTAAGGAAGAGGTAATATCTATGGATCTGTGTACCTTAGGATTCTTGCTGTCATTGGACAGAAAACTGAACCCTAAACTTTGATGCAAGTAGAGTTGATGACAAAGTAGAATGATCTTTATCACACCTCCTGTGTGATAAAGATCACAATGGTTAATGTTAGGAAGCATACTGTACATGACTGTATTATCTCTTACTCATGTAATAGAGGCTTGGAAATACTTTAAAACTACTTCTTTACTTCCAACCTATTTGCTAAAAAGTTATGATATAGCATAAAACAAAAATCATTATTATAAAAATAAAGACAAGAAACATGCTAAGTGGGGATATACAGGTGGAAGGAGGAATAATTATAACTTACTTTTAAAATCTAGACTTGAGAAAATGAACACAACCTGTGCACAGAACTTAGCTCGAAGCCCCCCAGCAACCATGGCAAAGATGGAAACATGAGATCACGGCAGTGGATTGTTCCTACCTACAGTTACAGAAAGGATCACCTCCTAACTATGAGCTATGACAGGAAGTTGTCTCATGTGTCTTGTAACCTCCCTTAATCTTAAGAATTTTCCAAGTTAATCTTTAACCCCTTCATCTTAATCTTTAGAAAGAATTTTCCAAGGTTTTTGTGTTTTTTTTTAATCACATAATCCTCAAATGTCTTGGTGTACTCCGCTGTCCAGTGGCTTCTTGTCTTCAATGTGACAAAAGAATGGTTTATGTTCGTATGGGAGAAAAAAATGTTAGTGTCTTCCTAATGCCATAGAAATGGTGGGAAGCAGAGAAATTGGAGGTTGAAAAGAGTCTGGGTACAAGAAGCAGATACTGAGCTGGTTTTAAAAGAGGGGCCGGGGACAGAGGGCTGTCCGGGATGCAAGTCCTGCCCAGACCCCTCCACACTGCCCCTGGGATGCTGGGCACAGGGACAGTGGGCCACACCTACCAGGCAACAGCATGTGGGTATGGAGGTGGATGCTGGAGGCAGAAGCACCATAGCTGTGCTCAGAGATGTGAACTGTGCCAGGAGTGGCCTGCTAGGATCGCCGGCTTGTGCCACAAGAATTTGTGATTGGCACAATCTGAAGTCAGGGTCCTGCTGGTATTTTCCTGAGAAGGGTAATCATTCACTGGCTGTGTGACTGATATCCAGTAACTTTCCTGGAATCCCTGTCCCTATGGAATTCTTGCACACGTGCATGATTTGAGTATTGGGATTCCCTCCTGGTGAGCAACACCCAAGGGCTGTAATGAACTCTGGAGGCTGTGTTTAAACAAATGGGCTAACACATGCTGGCTGAGAGCCAGGCATGTGCTAGGTACTGTGTTGGATCTGAAGGGTCAGAAGGGTTATTCAGAGACACATCCTGCCCATAAAGACCCACAGTCAAACAAAGGGGGAGTCCTGGACAGGAAGGACTGCTGCAGAACGGAGGAAACGAGACATGCCTCAAGGTGACCGTGGTCCCCTAACTACCCCCAATCTGTGGACACTCTGTGAAAACACCCCCTGTCCATCTGGAGCAGCCCACACGTAATCTTTCTCTCTAACATATGCACCAATCAATACTGAAGATGAATTAAACTGATGAAAATCAATCCCAAAGCCAGCTTTTCTTTCCAGACCAAAGATTTCCATCAATAAAAGAGAATTAAAAGATGCCAGCATATCCTGAGGCCTGTGTTGTACAGAGTTCAATCACAGGTTGTGAAAATAGATTAAGACGTCAAAACCCTTGTCAAGAAGCTGTTCTGCTGGCCCTCGGCAGATGGAGGGGGCCAGTGACTAGACCTCAGTGCAGTTCAGTCGCTCAGTCGTGTCCAACTCTTTGCGACCCCATGAATCGCAGCACGCCAGGCCTCCCTGTTCGTCACCAACTCCCGGAGTTCACTCAGACTCACATCCATTGAGTCCTGATGCCATCCAGCTATCTCATCCTCGGTCATCCCCTTCTCCTCCTGCCCCCAGTCCCTCCCAGCATCAGAGTCTTTTCCAATGAGTCAACTCTTCGCATGAGGTGGCCAAAGTACTGGAGTTTCATCTTTAGCATCATTCCTTCCAAAGAAATCCCAGGGCTGNGGTGATGTCATCTGCATATCAGGTTATTGATATTTCTCCCGGCAATCTTGATTCCAGCTTGTGCTTCTTCCAGCCCAGCGTTTCTCATGATGTACTCTACATAGAAGTTAAATAAGCAGGGTGACAATATACAGCCTTGACGTACTCCTTTTCCTATTTGGAACCAGTCTGTTGTTCCATGTCCAGTTCTAACTGCTGCTTCCTGACCTACATACAGATTTCTCAAGAGGCAGGTCAAGTGATCTGGTATTCCCATCTCTTTTGGAATTTTCCACAGTTTACTGTGATCCACACAGTCAAAGGCTTTGGCATAGTCAATAAAGCAGAAATAGTTGTTTTTCTGGAACTTCTTGCTCTTTTGATGATCCAGCGGATGTTGGCAATTTGATCTCTGGTTCCTCTGCCTTTTCTAAAACCAGCTTGAACAACTGGAAGTTCAGGTATTGCTGAAGCCCAGCTTGGAGAATTTTGAGCATTACTTTACTAGCGTGTGAGATGAGCGCAATTGTGCGGTAGTTTGAGCATTCTTTGGCATTGCCTTTCTTTGGGATTGGAATGAAAACTGACCTTTTCCAGTCCTGTGGCCACTGCTGAGTTTTCCAAATTTGCTGGCATATTGAGGGCAGCACTTTCACAGCATCATCTTTAAGGATTTGAAAGAGCTCAACTGGAATTCCATCACCTCCACTAGCTTTGTTCGTAGTGATGCTTTCTAAGGCCCACTTGACTTCACATTCCAGGATGTCTGGCTCTAGGTGAGTGATCACACCATCGTGATTATCTTGGTCGTGAAGATCTTTTTTGTACAGTTCTTCTGTGTGTTCTTGCCACCTCTTCTTAATATCTTCTGGTTCTGTTAGGTCCATACCATTTCTGTCCTTTATCGAGCCCATCTTTGCATGAAATGTTCCCTTGGTGTCTCTAATCTCAGGGTCAGAGTAAAGCTGCAGGCCCTGAGCTGGACAGTCCAGTCCATGGCCACCAGGGGGCTGCTCCCAGGCAGGCAGCCTGGGCTCTATGGCCCCGTTCAAGAAGCCTGGAATCCAGCTGGTAGGTTCTGGAATCTGCCAGGAGACAAGCCAGCAACACGAAGAAAACGCAATGGTCTTTTTGGCTATTTGAAGAAAATAATTGGAAGGGAACACAAAAACTGTTGAAACCAGGTTTGGGTGACATTATGGAAGGTTACAAATTTTAGACTCTTAAGGCATTTGAGCAGGAAGGTGAGACTTAAAAGAGGCAGGCTTCTCTACTCCTGGGGCAACAGGGAGCCCGGATACTTTTTCGAAGTCCTGCCTCTGAGGTTCATGGCTACAGCTACAGGTCTGCTCTGTACCAGCTCCAGCAGACACGAAAGAATGGAGCCAGGGCACTCAGAGCTCTGGTTAGCAGAAGCTACATGCTTTCTCTCAACTCTGGTCTCCCCAAGCTCGGTGACACCCACACAGCTTGTGGCCCACTGTCAGTTGTCAGATATAACACCTGAGATCCATCCCGCAGCACTCCCCAGCCCCGTCTGGTGGATAGAGCTTCCGACCTCATGATTCATTCATGTATTCATCTACTCAATCAATCAATTCCCCAGGCCCTGGCTGGATACCAGACACTATGCCGGATGTGGAGGATGGATAAAGCAATGCTGGTGATTCCTGACTCACAGGCCCTGACCTGGAGAATACAGTCTAGACCCTCATTAGCTCAGCAAACATTCTCTGAGCACGTGCTATGTCCCAGAGCTCCGCTGGGCATGCAAGGACACCACCTCACCCCCTGAAGTTCATGATCCAGTGAAAGATGGGCAGAAAGTTGGCAAAGTGTATGTAATACCTGGGGTGAGCCTTGGGGCCCGGGCCCCCAAGAGAAATTGCCAAGTGGAGGCTGCATACCAGGCCCCAGTGAAGTGATAATGTACTGTTCTGGAATGAAGTTCTAACGCTGGAGCATCTGTAGGCAGTCACCATCTGGAAGCAGGTTAAGAACAGTGCTGAGACCCAAGATGAAGGAGTAAGGGTGTGCCCTCAGATGTACTGAAGCCCTCATCCTCAATGTGACTGTATCTGGAGGTGGGGGCCTTTGCAGAGGTACTTAAGGTTAAACCAGGTGATGAGAGTGATAACCCTCGATGACCAGT
Source organism: Redunca redunca (assembly GCA_006410935.1). Classification (NCBI taxonomy): domain Eukaryota; kingdom Metazoa; phylum Chordata; class Mammalia; order Artiodactyla; family Bovidae; genus Redunca; species Redunca redunca. Next base: position 262,792 of record SJYQ01011175.1, on the reverse strand, counting down.
GTTCTTATAAAAAGAGGAAACAGCAGGGAACTGTACACAGAGGAAAGGCCGTGTGAGGATACATCGAGGTGACCACCTACAGACCAAGCAGGGAGATCTCACTGGAAACCAAGTCAGCTGACACCTTGATCTTGGACCTCTAGCCTCCAGACATTTGAGACAATTAAAGTCTGTTGTTTAAGCAGTCTAGTCTGTATTAGTTATGACAGGTCAAGTAAAGATGACAGGATATTACCAGGCCCGAGTCACTTCTCTGTTCAAAATCCTATGACTCTCTGTGTCCCTCTGTGCCCATCCACGCTGGTTCTCTCTCCATTCCCATTACACGGCCTAGCACACCAGTGTCCACCAGAATCACAATGTTAGCCATCAATCTGAGCCACAGATGTAATTGTTTTCATACATATGTAATTTAAACATATTTCACAAACATAAATTTAAATTTTCTAATAGCCACATTTAAATAGTTTTATTTTAATATTTATTTGGCTGCATTGCGCCTTAGTTGCGACATGTGGGATCTTTGTTGAGAGGCAGGTTTCATCGCTCCACAGCATGTGGGATGTTAGTTCCATGACCAGGGATCGAACCCATGTCCCCTGCACTGCAAGGCGAATTCTTAACCACTGGACCACCAGGGAAGTCCCTAAACAGCTTTTTTTTGTTTTTAGAAGATGAAATTAATTTCACTTAACTCAATATGCCAAATACTATCATTTTGATATATAATCAATATTGAAGTTATTTGTGAGCTATTTCATATTCCTGAACTTCATTAGAAGCCATTGGAATCCGGTATGTATCTGACACTTAGCGCACATCTCAATTTGGACTGGTCAAGTTTCAAGGGCTCAACAGTCACCCAGGGGCAGTGGCTGCCATGCTAGAAAGTACAGGCCTTGCAGTGTTCTTCCTCCAGACTCCACAGGCTCACTCCATTACCTCCTTCAGAGGTCACCTTCCTATGAGGCCCACGCTGACCGCTCTACTGAATAACACCCTCACCCCCATCTTAGTCCATTCAGGCTGCTATAACAGAACTCCACACATTCAGTGGTTTACAAACCACAGACATTTATTTCTCACAGTTGTGGAGGCTGGAGTCCAAGATCAAGGTGCTGGCAGATTTGGTGTCTGGTGAGCCCTGCTTCCTGGTTCATAGATGGTCGTCTTTTCACTGTAACCTTGCATGGAGGAACGGGTGAGGGTCTCTTTCATAGAGGTGCTAATCCCATTAATGGGGGCTCTATCCTCACGACCTAATCATTTTCTAAACCTCCAAATATCGCCCTCTTGGGGGTTAACATTTCAATGTATGAATCTGAGGTGAACACAAGCAGTCTAACCCAGGGCAGTTGTGGGGCTACATGACGACTCCACACAAAGGCCTTCTGCAAAGCACCCAGCTTGTCCTGAATGCTTTATCAATGTTAGTTCCTTGTATTAAGCGCTATTAGTATTACTGCATGCTAGATCACTTTAGTCGTGTCCTATGCTTTGCAACCCCTTGGACCTCTGTCCAGGCTCCTCTGTCCATGAGGATTCTCCAGGCAAGAATATTGGAATGGGTTGCCATGCCCTCTTCCAGAGGATTTTCCTGACCCAGGGATCACACCCGTGTCTCATTATTTAGAAGCAAACTGCTTCCCTGCCAAGTTCCATAAAACCCTGTGTAACTGAGAAACTGGACTTTGGACATACATGTCCCACGTTTGAGCCCTGACACCAGTGCTCGCTTTCTGCGATCTTAGAAGTCCCTTACCCTAAGATCCACTTTTCTCATCTGTTAGGTAGAGTAACAGCCTGGGGTTTCAGGAGAATAAAACAGGAAAGCAAACGTGAAAGAAGAAACAGTTGTGAACTGCAATCCCTCATCCACAACCCCAAATCCAAAACCAACTTCAAACACCAAAGCTTTTTCATAAATCTTGGCAGTGAGATCTGCCCCCAGCCGACAGAAGGCTACTTATAATCTCTATGTGTGTGCACATTCTTAGGCTTTGCTGCAGAAATATCACAGGTTTGATTCTGAGAGGCTGCCTGGAACTTTACACTCAGAGGCACGCGATACACACACAGGCACCATGTCACCTTTGGAAAACCCCAAAACTGAATTCCAAATGTGAATGGCCCCTAGGTAAGGGACTGCAGAGCCGTCCATACAAACTCGTCATCCTTATCCTCACTGCATGCCAGGAAGAGGGTACAGGAGGAAGGTAGGCAGCCTGGGGGGTGAGGACCCAGCCCATCCTGCGCACTGGGTGGGGCCCTGAGGAGGAGGTGACCTTCTAGGCCCAGTTCTTGTCAGGTCACCTTTGGTTGAAGCCTCTAGAACAGACAAGGAAGGAGCCCAAGGCTGTTTTTCCCCCAGCCCCCTCCATAAAGTAGAAATCCTTCACCATCTTCCTGGCTCCAGAGCGAATCTGGGCACAGATTCCCGTCCCCATGGCAACCGCTCCAATCTGTGTCAGCAGGAGCGCGTAGTCTGCTGCTGCTAAAATTACAGGAGGGGGACCCCTCACACTCACAGCCTTCTCTGCTCAGAATCAGGACCCTGGGGGATTCATAGGAGAGAAGCTGAGCTGGGAGCAGCCTCGGCATCAAAGCGCCCTGGCCCGAGCCAGGCTGGGGGCTCAGGGGTGAGATTTGGGTGGGCAGAGGGGCAGGAGTAAGGTGAGCACTTACCCCCTACTTGGAAGGGCCTCACTGTTGACCTTGATCTTGACCTGGGGCCACTCCAGACAGCAGCGGTGCTGAAGTTCTCTGGGGAAAGGTATTCTACAACCTCCCTTGGTACCTGATTCTAGGATTTCTTGAGTCTCTGCTCAGCAGACTGGGAAAACAGACCTATTTTTAAATTTTCATTTGGAAGGATAAAGTAGGGGAGGGAATTCCAGAGGGAACGCAGAGCTGACACGGACTTTATTTCTTACTCTGCACCCAGAGCTTTTATCGACATCATCAACTTCCATCAGCACCGAGAGCCCATGGATTGCTGTCCCCATTTGACAGAAGAGGAAAAGCGGCCCAGAGATCTTTGCTGACTGCCCACACCTGTCCCTGCCTACAAGCTCAGAATTCTGTTGTGTGCTCCTTCCACCAGAAACACCCCCCACGAGCCATCTGCGGGGGGGTCTCTGTGGCCCCAGTGGCCCCCCTCATGGCCTGGCAGCTCCCTGCCCTGTGACAGCCCCCCAACACTGTTGTCGCAGTCAGCAGTGTGTTTCTCAGCCTCCACCCCCAAGACCCTGGAATGAAGGAGTTTCATACTAGAGGAAGTCAGATATCTGAACACACGCTAGGGCGGGATGTCAGCTGGGGCTCCGACAGTGACCCAGAACCCTGGCATACCACGCCAGCCGTCGAGCCCCCTGCATCTGTTCCTCACTTACTGCCCAGCACCCCACCCTGCCACCAGGTCCGAGAGCTGCCCTGACTGCCCACCCTAAGGATCTCCCCACCCTCAGGTCCTCTGTGCTCCTATGCCCTTTCTGGACATGCTTCTGGGCTCACTCCATGCTGGCTCCTTTCCATCAGCTGGCACCCACCTTCTCTAACAAAGAACCCCTCTCGGTGTCTTGCGACATAGCCCCAGCTCATTCTCCTCCAGCAACGTGGGCCCCCTGGTGAAACACTCAGAGGTGCTCATGACTGATGGGTGCAGAGTCACCCAGCCTCTCTGGCTCTGGGTCCCCTGTGCCTGACACAGGCCACCCCCACAGGAGAGGGGGGCACAGGCTGTTCCCAGTTGCAATCCAGGAAGGTCCTAGCCATTAAGAGTCCATCCAGAGGTTCCTGGCATACCAACGATGCCAAGAGAGGAAGGGGAGCCCATTTAGCCAGCCCCACAGTGTGGAGCCCAGAGTGATCCCATTCAACGCCCCCAGGCAAACATCCTCTCTTGAGGGGGGCCCATCCCCATGAGCAGTCTATTCCAACCAAGCTCTGCTGATGGCCAAGGTAAAGGGACCCCTGGGCAAGGCAGAGAAACAGGGCACCAGTGGACCTCAAACCCCAACCATCCTGCAGTCTGCTCCCCTGGGGCAGGAAGTAGGACCCACGGGTCGATCTCCAGCCACCACTCACAGGGAGAGAACTTCTACTCCCCTGCAGAGAAAAAAGTGACCTCTGGGAGAGCCCAGTGTGGACAGTCGTGTGTGGGCAGCGTCTCCTCGCTAGTCGGCAACAGTAGGAAGAAAGGGAAGGGGGTGCAACATACGTTATCGGCAGGAGAAAAAATGGAAAAATTCTGGCGCATCACCAAACATTTGAAACAATGGAATAAATCCAGCCTTTAACAATAAGGAAGCAGATCTGTATTTCTGACTGGAGATTCATCCACAGCGAGAAAAGCAAGTTGAAGACGGTATGGCTCCTATTATGTTATTTTTGTGAAATAAAATCTGTGTTCTATATATGAGTTTGACTAAGTATGAAGAGTCTGGTTGTCCCCTCATTGCGGGGGTGATGCTGGAGCAGGAAGAGGGCAAGGACGAAAAGGGAGGATGTGGGTTTACTTTATAATATGTCTTTGAATTTTGTTACAAAGTAATAAAAATAAACTTTGTAATATAAAACCAATGGAGGTAAAAAAAAAAAAAATCCAAAAGGTACCTGAACTACCCCCAAAGGAGAGCACACATACTTCCTCAAACGGGCAATACCCTGAACTGTTTCCAGAGACGCACATAAAAAAGCAAGAAAAAAATGCACTTGTTAATTGACATATTTTTTTGTTCTTTGCCTAATTAGAAGAGCCCAACCTCGCCAGTCATTTTTGTCCCCGTAATAAGACAGCTTTCCAGTGAACTAACAAAAAGAGGTCTCTTCTCAGACTATTTGTCCAAGCTCCAGTGTATGCCCCATCAAAGATGTGTCTCTTTATAAAACAGGACAGATTTTAGGAGGAAGGTAAAGAAAGAGGAAAAAAGAAACCAGAACACGTCAAAAGAGATATCACTTACAATTCCACTGACCTGATTATAGGGCTCGTTTTAGCAGTTTAACTATTTATCTATTTCTCCTGGTAGAATGCGATCATCGAAACCTGGGAGACGGAGAGGCAGTGCCTGCCGCTGGGTCGAGTCCATCCCCAGCTTGATGTGCTGGGGATGAGCTGGGCAGGACTCCCTGGCTGCTCCCCAGAGCCATCCACACAACCCATTTCTGTCCAGCTGGCTGGCCAAGAAGTCTCTGCTGAGTGCTGGCTGGTGCCAGGAAATAATTTGGAGGCGGAGACAGACAGCCCCTGCCCCTTGAAAGCGCATAATTGAGTCAGAAAGAGACCCAGAGGGAATGCCAGGAGAGCAGAGTGTGGCTGATCTCCACTGTTTACGCCAGCCTCTCGGGCACTGTTGGCCCATTTGTGTTGCCACCTCTTTGGGAAGGAGAGTGGAGCTATCATCGTCTCCATTTATACAGGAGGAAACAAAGGCCCATTGAATAAGATGGGTGTAATAAAACGACCAAAAGTGTAGGACGCATCAATGGTAAATACGAAGGAAACTCAGGGGCCTGTAATGATCTGGGCCAAAGCCCTCCATGGTAAAACTTTTGGTAAAGCTAAAACCATTACATATGCAGATAATACCACTCTAACGGCAGAAAGTGAAGAGGAACTAAAGAGCCTCTTGTTGAGGGTGAAAAAGGAGAGAAAAAGTTGCCTTGAACTCAACATTCAAAAAAATAAGATCATGGCATCTGGTCCCATCACTTCATGGCAAATAGATGGGGAAACAATGGAAACAGTGACAGCCTTTATTTTCTTGGGCTCCAAAATCACTGCAGATGGTGCCTGCAGCCATGAAATTAAAAGACTCTTGCTCCTTGGAAGGAAAGCTATGACAAATCTAGACAGCATATTAAAAAGCAAAGACATCACTTTGCTAACAAAGGTCCATCTAGTCAAAGCTATGGTTTTTTCCAGTAGTCATACATGGATGTGAAAGTTGGACAGTAAAGAAGGCTGAGCACCAAAGAGTGGATACTATCCAATTGTGGTGCTGGAGAAGACACTTGAGAGCCCATTGGACAGCAAGGAGATCCAACCAGTCCATCCTAAAGGATATCAACCCTGAATACTCATTGGAAGGACTGAAGCTGAAGCTCTAATCCTTTGGCCACCTGATGCAAAGAGCCAACTCATTGGAAAATGCCCTGATTCTGGGAAAAGACTGAGGGCAAGAGGAGAAGGAGGTGACAGAGGATGAGATGGTTAGACAGTATCACCAACTCAATGGACGTGAATTTGAGCAAACTCTGGAACATAGGGGAGGACACAGGAGCCTGGCATGCTGTAATCCATAAGGTCGCAGAGTCAGACACAATTTAGTGACTGAAAAACAAGAACAGAAGCACTCAGTTTAGGTAAAAGTAATGCAAGGAACCCCTAGGGGACTAGGAGAGGTAGCCCCTGCTTTCTAGGCCCTCTGCCTGAAAATGGCACAGGTTTCACGCACAGAAGACCAAACTCTTGAGAAAACTGAGGGTTACTGAGAAAATCGAAGGTGCCAGGGAAACTCAGAAGAGGGACTGTACCTTTAGCATGACTTCAGCTTCCTAATGCATTCATGACTCAAACGGAATAAATCTATTCCTGCAGGAGCAGAATTACACAGTTCTCTGTGATCCAATGTCAAATAGGTTATCCTTTGATTAAGGTCTTAGCATGGATGAGAGTTTCATTGAAATGATTTCCATTATCTGCACAGCAGTTCATCACAAATGTATCTGGCCCAGTGTATTTCAAATATGATTTGATCACACAATGAAATTGTGGGCATTTAAGGCATTTTAATTGAGAAATTAAATGCATCTGCCTTGCTTCCTCTCCTGGGGCTGATCCATCCCAGGAATTCCCACGGCAGAGGCTCAGATGAGCCCTCGGAGGTAACTTGGCTCAGCCTGGATTCTCCCTCCTTTCCCCACAGCTCTCCACCCCTAGTTCTGACTGTCAAGTTGAAAGGGAACCTTATAATCAAAGAAGATGTAAATAAGAATAAGCCCTGCCGGCTTAATGGGGAGAGAGGACAGCTTTTATGTGCATTAATTAGTAGGGGGCTTACTTTGCAATAGTTCATTAGGAATCAATGCTAGTTCCACTGTTTCCCCCAGTGTCCCTCAGGCTGCAGCCTCACTGCCTCAGTCAAAGGCAGCATAAAGAGCACACACTCCTGGTCTTTTGAGGCTTGATGGGGCACCAACAGGTCAGAGAGGCTGTGCACAGTGTGGGACACCCACTTGAGGCCGCTGCTGCCTGCCTGCCCTCTCTGCTAAGCCCTGGCAGCAGGCCTGGAGCACGGCAGCGTGGGCTCTGTTGAGGGACCACTCCTTCTATCACAGAACATGCCGCTGCTTGGCTGGGAGCAATGTGCTGGGTGTAGGAAATCGGAGGACAGGACTTCTGTCCCATATACAGACTCTCTGTGACCCCATGGACTGTGGCCCGCCAGGCTCCTCTGTCCATGGAATTCTTCAGGCAAGAATACTAGAGGAGGCAGCCATTCCCCGTACTAGGGGATCTTCCCCACCCAGGGGTCAAACCTAGGTCTCCTGCATTGCAGGCAGATTCTTTACCATCTGAGCCACCAGGGAAACCCTTTCTTGCTTTCCTTTTTTTTTCTGCTCCAAACACAGGAAAGGTCCAACCCTGCCTCTGAGGGGAGTCTGGAAAGCCCAGCTTCACTCTCTACAAGATGTCACTGACAACCGGGAGTCCAGAACATCTCACCAAGTTGGGGTGGGGCTCAAATCATAATGTGCAATCTGTCCACACCATGCTGTAAGGCAGGAGCAAGAGTTGGGCAAAGTTGGAAGGGATGTAGTTCAAACAGCCTGTGAATCTCAAAATCTGGGCTGGAATAATGTGGGTTCACCCTGCAACCTGGGACCAGGATGAAGTAGCAGCCTCTGCTCCGAGAGTGGCCCCTGAAGCCTCCCTTCTTCCCTTGGCACCCTGCCCTTCCCCAGTCCCCACCCTGCCCAGACCTGATGAAGCCCAGGAGGTAGTGGACACACCCCGCTTTCCTGAACAGGGACTGGGTTGTGCTGCGATTCTGCTATCTCTGGGTTCAAGGACTGAAAAGGAGCTAAAGAGGCCATGAAAGGATAAGAGGGGGTCCCTGGGGTTGATCTTCCCACAGAAGAGAGTGGGGGGAAGTGAGCAAAGCCTGTTGGCCTCCGACTTTTTCTACAAAGTCGGGAGCCAGGACTGGGGTGGAAATGACATGTCTGGGTTCCTCCCTGGAATGCACAGGCTACCACTGCACAAGGACCAGCCACTGCAGAAACAGGCCCCTCCTGGGACCTCCCTCTTGTAGACTTGGGGGAGCCCAGCTGCCTCCAAGAGTTGGAGGGGGTCCTGTGCCTTGCCACTATCATCGCTGTGAGGAGACCTGGGTACAGCTCGAGGGTGGGGAGATGAGGGGGGTCATGGTGCTCTCCCCACCCTCCTCCTCCTCCAGCAATCCGGCTATGGGGTGTCTGCCCCTCCCCCAGGGGTCCCTGGGCTCCCAGGCCTGAACTGCCATCACCTCTCATACGTGATCTCTGGGATTTGATGGGGCACAGCAACCTAGACAGTGCATTAAAAAGCAGAGACATCACTTTGCCCACAGAGGTCTGTCTAGTCAAAGCTACAGGTTTTTCAGTAGTCATGTATGGACGTGAGAGTTGGACCATAAAGAAGGCTGAGTGTCAAAGAATTGATGCTTTCCAACTGTGGTGCTGGAGAAAACTCTTGAGAGTCCCTTGGACAGCAAGGACTGTCCAAACCAGTCAATCCCCAAAGCAATCAGTCCTGAATATTCACTGGGAGGACTGATGCTGAGGCTGAAGCTCCAATATTTTGGTCACCTGTTGCAAAAAGACAACTCACTGGAAAAAACCCTGATACTGGAAAATATTGAAGGCAGGAGAAGGGGACAACAGAGGATGAGACGGCTGGATGGCATCACTGACTTGATGGATATGAGTTTGAGCAAACTCCAGGAAAGGTGAAGGACAGGAAAGCCTGGCATGCTGCCATCCATGGGGTCACAAAGAGTCGGACACAACTGAGCAACTGAACAAGCATCCTCACTGGGGTCCTGTCTTTATTTATGCTTTTTTACTGCACTCCCAGGTGGGCTCTCCCCAAGCCTGGGTCAAAACTTTTCCTTCCAACCTGTGTGTGCTTCCCCTTCAAGGTCTAGCGATGTTTCTACCAGGTAAGAGGGCGAGGAACTCATTCAAAGCAAAAAAGCCACATGCACCAAGATGCCCACGCCTGCATCAGATGTCAGCATTAACGATCTGAAAACAACCTAAGGGGCCAAACAAGAAAGGAAAGTTTAGTTTCAGTGAGAGCTCTGCCAAACTGTCACAAAAGTAATTATGAAAGGCACATAACCATAAGGGGAGGTGATTTGTATTATATTAATTAAGAAGGGGAACACAGAATGGGATGCCTACTATGATTACAACTACATATTTTAAATTTTTGCCAAGAAATGCAGAAATACGTACGTATATGTTTTAAAGGTTTTAAGGTAGGAAGATAAAGTTTTTTTTGTTGTTAAAAAAACAACTCCTTTAGGTAAGCGGAAAATGGGGATTCTAGAAAAGTGTTNAACAACTCCTTTAGGTAAGTGGAAAATGGGGATTCTAGAAAAGTGTTTGTATCTTATAAGTGAAAATTCATTGTCTGCGTTTTCTTGATTCCCTGAATAACATTAACTTGAATATTGTTATTTATTTTAAAAAAACTCATTTAGTAAAATTTTTACAACAAATAACATCAAAAGAAAAAAATAAGGAACCTGGTGCAAAGGGGGACCTCTGTGGGGTCCCAAGTCCAGTCTCTGTGGTCACCACATGACACACCTTTAGTCCTCCCTGAACCTCAGCTTCCACACTTACACTGAGTAATTACTTACAGAGCATAAATGCCGGCGTATCTTCCAGTTCTGATCTTCTATGATTTTGTCTGCCCACAAACAAGTGTTCTGTTATTATTCAGACACTCAGTCATGTCCAACTCTTTGCAACTCCATGGACTGCAGCCCGCCAGGCTCTCCTGTCCATGGGATTTCCTAGGCAAGGATACTGGAATGGGTCGTCGTTTTCTTCTCCAGGGGCTCTTCCTGACTCTGGGATCGAACCTGTGTCTCCTGCTTAGGCGGATGCTTTACCACTGGGCACCTGAGAAGCCCAAAACAGCGCTTACTGACCTAATTAAACTATGGCTTCGACCATCAGTATTTACCAAAGTCAGAGAGTTGGAAATCTGGCCAGAACACCATCTGTGTGCTCTGTGTCCTCAAGAGCTCAGAATAATTTGGCACGTATGATTTCAGCCATGCTCGACTTTGCACAAATAGAAGCTACGATCTTGCCTCAAGGCTGGATCACTTAGCACTCCCCGGAATTTAGGGGAGTTTAAAAATAAAACTCTCCTGCTTCTGAGAACTGTACTGTTTATCATAGAGCAGATCCTGACTGGGGGGTGGGGGGAGGGCAGAGAAAATATTTATTCTGAAAGTACTTTCTGTTTACATAGCACCTCACGCTAATGAAACATCTAGCCGATCTTAATGATGAGAGGAAGGTGTAAATTTAGAACTCCACCCACCAGCCTGGCGTATTTCTGATTCAGTCCAAATCTGTTTGAGATAAGTTACCAGACTTCACCAGCTTTCAGAGTTAATGTGTGGGATCTATTTTTTCCCTTTTACAAAGAGGCACTTGCCAGTAACGGCTTCCCTATTTCCCAAGATTCAGAGAAGATTCTTTTCTGTCAGTGCTGGGCCGGCTGCCAGCTTCAAGGGAAGGGGCGGTTACTTACACTGTAGATGGGAAAGAACTCACATCCTTTGTCTTGCTCATCAATTTACAATCGGTCAGCTCCTAAGGAAACATTGGCCTAGGCCAGTGAAATAAACTACCTGCCTGATACTGGACTCCAGGCGATGTTCATCACCCATCTACGAGGCAAATTTCAACCTCCTTTGCCTGAGAAATAAGTTGTTGGGGTCTGGTGCCCCCAGCTGCACCCCTAAACTGTTTCTCACCCCCCAGCTCTGTCTCTGCGGGGCTGGCCTCACCGCCCCACCCACGACATCCTCTGCCCCATGTTACCTCCTTCTCTTCCTTCCAAGAGCTCCTTTCCAGCTTTCCTGACCCTCGGGCAATGCTCCGCCGTCCTGACACCCCAGAGCAGCTTGCACGAAGCTCTCTGAGCATCAGCACTTGCGTGATCCCACGACCCTTACAAATTATCCTCCGTGCCCTGCCTCCCCATGCCATGTGAGGCATTTAAGGGCAAGGAGCATGTCTTCCCATCTCTATAGCCCTGGCAACAAGCAAAGTTCCACAGGTGTTCATGGCACGCCTGTCCCAGGTGCCAGGTGCTGGGCATCACCGCCTCAACCCCAGTGCAGGGACCGAGGCTGGGAAGAGCACCTGAGCACATGCGTGTTAGATGTGAAAGTTGTGTGTGTGCGTGATGACTGCATGAATCCTCAAACCACTCCCACGAGAGAAGCTAGTTTTTCTCCTTTTATAGAACGACAATGGCCAGGGGTGAAAGAGTGGAGTGAACAGTGATTGGAAGCGGGGTAGGATGGGTAATGACCCAGGACTGCAGTACCCAGGAAAGAAGCTGCCAGAGGTCGGGCTGCTGGTAACCCCTCTTTTCTGGAGAGAGGTCAGCCGTGGGATCAAACTGCCCTGGGGCACCCACCCAAGACCTCTCCTCAAAGACTCTCACCCCTGGGCTGCTGGTGTGGGCCTGGGAGCAGCAGGGACCGCCACTCTGACTTCTCCCACCCGCTTCCCACCGCAGCTCACACTGTCTCTGCACAGGAAGCCTCAAGGTGGGCAAGCTGACTCTGCTCTGGCGGCTCTGCGCTGCCACCAGCACCCCGCCCCCGGAGCTCGTCTGCCTTGGGTCGCTGGTTCTCCTGTGGGCTGGCATTCTGTACCTCAGCAGGACTGGTGTTACCCTCCCCGGGATTTACAGCTCCTTGGTATCAGCATCCTGTGAGGAGCTGTGGGGTTGTACCTGCACTTCACCCCAAATGGACCAGGTCAGGATGTCTGCAGTGGGGCCCCAGGAGGATCGGCAGGTGGCAACTGGGAACGTGTGCGGGTGGGGACCCCAGCATGTATGCAGGTGGGGCTTCACAAACTCCTCAGGGGGTCCTCCTGCTCACTGAAGCCTGAGCATCACCAACGGGAGGGACCGAGTCTCCAGGTGGGCCTGGGTCCCCTGGAGGATAGTCTCCAAACAGCTCATGGCACTGCAGCTGCTCACATTCCCTCAGGGGAAGATTCAGGAGCAGAAGCCAAATGTGTTTTCTAAAAAAAGAAAAACAAGTGGAATGCACCTCCCTAACCCAGACTTGCACTAATGCACGGCTTCGGTGATTTATAAACGTTTGCTTAAACATGAAGGTATTTCAGAAAGCTAATCACACTACAGGTAAACCCAGAGGTTGAACTGGGTTGACTCGTGGAATATTCTGGAAGTCTGAGCACTAATGAGCCGGAGCTGCAGATACAGTCGGGCGCACGGTAGGTGTTCAGGCAGTACTAGTTTTTAACTGTCCTTATCAGTAACTGTCAGCCGTCAGCAGGGATGGGCATCCCACGTGGAGGTGCTCATCAGAACAGCGTCCAGTCCCTTTATTAGCCCTGTCATTGAAAAGGATCCTAACGCGATGAAGACACTGTATCCTGCTCAGCCCACACAAAGGCAGCCTGAGACTTCACACCTCTGAGATGTTGGAACGAGGAAAAAGCTTTCAGTGGGAGCAAATCGAGCTACGCACACTGGAAAGCCGCGTGCGTGCGGAGGTTAAATGACTCACCTCAGCTACAGAGCAAATCCCCAGCCGAGGCGGGAATATAATCCAGGTCTCCGGTGTCCCACTCTGATAGTATCTCCTCTCCAGATCCTGCTGCCTCCTTGGTGAAAGGGGAGACTTCAAAAAAAAGTCAGCGCAGGAGTTTGCTCTGCTACTGAGAGAGAGGCAGTGGTGCGGCGGCGGCCTGCATTCTCTGAGAAGGTCTAACGCCAGAAATATCTGAAACAGAACAGAGGCCTCCGAGGTCACTTGGCCAGTCCCGTCCCCCAGGGATGGGTCCTGCCCTTCTTAGCGATCTCAGAGGTCTGCCTTCGCTCACTCGGGGCTGTAGGGTGGATGAGTGGAACCCGTTCACCCCGAGCCCCGCCTCCACCCAACACACGTGGCTTCTCCTCTGTCCTGTCCTCGCCACCCTCTGTTCCAGGGTCTGAAAGTCTTTCTCCCGAGTGTGCCTCTTCTCCTCCTTCCGAATCTTGTAAAAATCATAGCTTGGGGCTGTGCTGTTTATTTTTTATTTTTTATTTTTTTTTTACTTTTAAAATTTTTATTTTAACTTTAGTTTACTTTACATTACTGTATTGGTTTTGCCAAACATTGACATGAATTCACCACGAGTGTACAAGCGTTCCCAAACATGAATCCCCTCCCACCTCCCACCCCATGCCATCCCTCTGGGTCCTCTCCTTGCACCAGTCCCAAGCATCCTGCATTCTGCATCTGACATCAACTGGCGATTCATTTCTTACTTGATAGTATACATGTTGCAATGCCATTCTCCCATCTCATCCCACCCTCTCCCTCTCTCTCTCCCCCAGAGTCCAAAAGTTCTCTCTATAGATCTGAGTCTCTTTTGTTGTCTCGCATACAGGGTCATCATCCCCATCTTTCTAAATTCCATATATATGCGTTAGTATACTGTATTGGTGTTTTTCTTTCTGGCTTACTTCACTCTGTATAATCGGCTCCAGTTCCATCCATCTCCTTAGAACTGATTCAAATGTATTTTTTTTAATGGCTGAGTAATACTCCATTGTGTATATGTACCACAGCTTTCTTATCCATTCATCTGCTGATGGACATCTAGGTTGTTTCCATGTTCTGGCTATTATAAACAGTGCTACAATGAACACTGGGGTACATGTGCTGTTTAAACACGGCTAGATCTCCCTCTGACGAAGCGTGCAAGAGTGGTCTCCTGGAAGAACACTCTGGGCTGCCAGTGTTGGTGAACCACCCATATCCCTCCTCCCCTCCTTCCTGGTGAGCAGAACTCTGACCTTGATGGTGTTCCTCTGCACAGGGAAAGTGGGGCAGCTCTCAAGTTCCAGAGTGAATTCTAATGTGCCTGCATCAGTCTTAGAATCCCATCCCTCCTGGGATTAATTTTAGGCACAGTAACAGGGTAGATGCCTGCCAAAGAAACACGCAGAAGCACACTGTGGGAAGTATATGAAGGTCTCCTCCTTCTTAACGAGAGACGTGTGTAGCGACTTCCCTTGTTCAGCGGTTAAGACTTCACATTGCCAGTGTAGAGGGTACAGGTTCGATCCCTGGTTGGGGAACTAAGATCGCAGGTGCCAGGTGATGCAGTCAAAAGATTAAAAAAGAGAGAGAGATGTGGAAAGAGACTGTCTCTTCTTCCTCTGGACACGTCATAGCACAAAATTACACTGGGATCAGTGAAAGTCATTCTGCAAGCACAGTGGGACCCAGTCTGATGTTTTGAGGATGACAGAGCATTAAGATGGAAGGAGCCTGGCTCTCTGATGTCATTTTGAGCTACTGAATTAACCAGCCCGCAACCCACTCCAATACTCTTGCCTGGAAAATCCCATGGACAGAGGAGCCTTGTAGGCTGCAGTCCATGAGGTCCCTAAGAGTCAGACAGGACTCAGGGACTTCACTTTCACTTTTCACTTTCATGCATTGGAGAAGGAAATGGCAACCCACTCCAGTGTTCTTGCCTGGAGAATCCCAGGGATGGGGGAGCCTGGTAGGAAGCCATCTATGGGGTCACACAGAGTCGGACACAACTGAAGTGACTCAGCAGCAGCAGCAGAGTTACATTACCTAATGACTTCTTCTTAAATGACACAATAAATTTTCCTTATTACACAGGCTACTTTGAAGTGCATTTTCCGTACCTGTAGCCAAAAGCACCCCAACTGATCAGCAATCTCTCTTCTCAATATGGCCTTTGCATTGAATTGAGGAAACACAGTGCACACTATGTAGAGAACCAACACACCACACATTAGTGTAAGTGTTTAACATTTTAGAAATGTTTCCTGCATGACTGGTTCCATCCCTGGGTCAGGAAGATCCCCTGGGGAAGGGAATAGCCACCCACTCCAGTATTCTTGCCTGGAGGATCCCTTGGACGGAGCAGTCTGGTGAGGTACATGGAGTTGCAAAGAGATGGACACGACTGAGCAACTTCACACACACACCTGCAAGGCTGGAATGTAACCCGAAGGCCCTCCTTCTCTCAAACCTAAATCCACGGTGAAATCTTTTACATTAAACCAGAGTAAACAGCCCCATGGTGAGCAGGGAAGGTTTTCACGGTGATTATGGATGGCTCTAGGGAAAGAACAGTCACCAAGTGTCACTTAGTTTATCAGCAGAAGCCGGCAGGCTGCCTGGGACAGGGAGAAGCCGAATATTAACCCAAGGCGTGCTCCTTTTACTGGGGCGTTGTTTAAATTCAGGAAAACACAAAACATTTTTGCTTGAAGTTTGATAGTCTAGAGGTCAAACCAAGACTTTCAGACAAAATGACAAACAATGTCTCTGTGGGCTCCGATGTGAGGAGGGGTGAGGAGAAAGCAGCAGATTCAGGGGCAGGTACAGACCTGGAATTGCTTTCTTCCTCCCTGTATCTGAGTTCCCGATAATGGAGGAAAGTGGAAACTGGCTTGCCCTGCTCCTCAAAGAAACTGGGACCCAGTACAAAGCCCCACAAGCCAGAAAATGGAGCTCAGGTTTGCAGGAGGAGGGTAAGGGGTGGGTGACTCTCAAATCTGCCCTCTGGAGATTATCCCTGGGCTACTTGGAGGAAGTGGCTTCTGCCAACCCCAGCTGGGAGCTCCCCATATGGTTTCTGGACTCCCACAGCATTTATTACCTAGACTTCACACAGACAGCTGAACAAATACAGCTCTGGCCTGTAGTTTTAAACAAAGACAGTTCACAGAGATACCAGTGAAGAACGACACACTGGGCATGCTGAGGCAACAGGGTGAGCCGAGACCAGGGAGGGGCCCTGGGCCGCAGTGGGACGAGCACCGTGCTGGGGTCCCCAAGAGCCTGGGTGCCAGCCTTGGCTCCGCCCACCCCATCCCTGGGACCACCTGGACGTCTGTAAATGAGAGAGGCTCTACATCCTATTCCAGCTCAACACTCCATGAGATTGTTTTCCTTTTGGCCATATCCTTGTTGGCCACTCATTCAACAGCTGCTGTATCTGTAAGAGCTCACTCGACACTGAGCGCTCAGGGACACCGGCAGAATGAGATGAGGTCCCTGCCCCATTCAGCGGGACATGCCATCTGGCTCAGGTGGTAGGAGGAGCAGGCACCATCCAGGTTTTGGGGCGGGGTGGAAGGGGGCGTCAGGAAAGGCTTTCTGGAGGCTATCATGCCCAGCTACGAGAGGAGTAGGAATCAGGCAGAGGAAAGGCTGGGGCTGTCTAACCCTGCCTGAAAGTGCCAAGAAATGCTGACATGTCCACTAAGAAGCTGGGAGAGCAGCGTTTACAGTGCAGAACCTAGAAACACCTATGTGACTGACCACGGTCAACCAACAGAAGCCCTGTTTCCGTTTCCTGAGAAGCACCGCCTCTTGAGAAAGACAAGCCTGGCTCCAGCATCTACTATGTGTATGATTTCAGGCACGTGAACTTCTCTAAGTCTCCACTTCCTCATCTTAAAGATGGAATTCATACCTGTTTCACAGAGTCAGGAAGAGGAACAGGGATGACCATAGGAAACTGTCTAGCCACACAAGGGCCACTGAGGGCCACAGAAGGAGGTCAATAAATGGGAGCAGTTATCGTCACGTCTGTCTTCCCCCTGGCTGTTAGATGTGCTGCTGTAGTTGTGGGGGTGCGGGGTTGCAGGGACATTATTTTTGAGGAGGCACTTGATATTACTGGGGGTGGAGACCGGATGGCTGGCCCTACTGTTCTGGCTCCAGGCATGCCTCCTTCACCCCCCACCCTCCTTCAAATTCCACCTAAACTTGAACATGTGGCAGTGGCAGGGCTTTTAGGGCCACCAGACAAGACTCAGATTTATGGACAGATCCGACTCTTTCAACTAAGATCTTGACATAGAAGAACTTCATTTCATGAAAGGAACACTCTAATTTCACAGCAAAAGAAAAAAAAAAAAATATATATATATATATAAATCTGTTTTTAAAGGACTATTGCCTCAATACAGATGCAAGTGCAAAAAGACCATATGCAGATGAAAAGATGTGTCCGATCCAGGATGCAGGATGCTTGGGGCTGGTGCATGGGGAGGACCCAGAGAGATGTTATGGGGTGGGAGGTGGGAGGGGATTCATGTTTGGGAACGCATGTACACTCGTGGTGAATTCATGTCAATGTTTGGCAAAACCAATACAGTATTGTAAAGTAAACTAAAGTTAAAATAAAAATTAAAAAAAAAAAAGATGACAGCCAATATCTGCATCTGGCAATCCTTTGGTGATAATTAAGTGGCTCCTGCCCTTAATGCAAGGGAAGCCCTTCATAACGGAGCCTCTGTCTTGGTCTTATGTTCCATCTAAGCATGACTCCTTGTGAAAAGATCCTGAAGGCCGCTGAAGAAGGAAGGGGCCGGGACACGCAGTGCGGGCACTGGTCCCTGCTCTCCCACACCACAGCTACGGGACCTCCGCGTCCTCGTCAGGGCAGCACGGGGACCATGGAGCTGCCTGCTGAGAACTCAGCTGGGACATGTGTTCAGCTCTTAAGAGCAATGCGCTCTGCTGTAATCAGCACTACTCCCAGGATAAGACCGAAGTGGCTGGCTCAGCGCCGGATGTTTTGTCACCTGTGTCATTCCACGGAGTCCTCACAATGTCCCGGGAAGGCAAGCATCCTTGGGCCCATTGTACAGAGGAGCTGAGGGGTCTCCACCATATCACACAGACTCTGTGCGGGGCGGGTGGGGTGGCTTCACTGGGGAAAGAAGGCTAGGACAGCATAGGAGAAAACGCCCAATGCGTTGGCTGGCGATACAATTCAACTCTCATCCATCTAAACAGAATTACAAACCAAAATGGAAAAAAAGAAAAAAAGCCCCGTCTCCCTGAAAAAGCAGCATTGGGAATACAGACTGCACGTCTATCTCACAAGCAGGGCTGGTATGACTCTGAACCAATTTTATCCTGCCTGGTAAACTACCACTCCATGTGCTCTTCCTGCCATGCTGCTCCACCCCGCTGGGGCCTCGGATTTAATCACAGTCCTGCAGCTAAAGGCTGGGCCTGGGCTCCTGGCCCAGCCTGAGGGAGTATCACTTGACCGAGAGGCCTTACGAGTCTTTCGGAAGTTTAAATATTACTCCTGCCTATGAGATCCTTCCACTCAGTCAGCTGTGGCCACTAACCATCCAGCAACCAGCTCCCATGAGTTCACTCAAGCTGGCTGCAAATCCATTACTTTCAGTTTTTAAGCCCCAGCTGCATACACAACGGTGGCCTTTTAAACACATGGTGAAGAGTGCACCTACTACTCATGTTCACACTCCTTAGAGTCAAGACTGGCTCTTTCTAGAATCTAAGACACCATCTCTGTCCCACCTTTAGACCTCTCTGGTGGGTCAAACTGGTGAATGGAACACCTGGGAGGCCCAGGACAGACAGGGACATGGTCAGAAGGCAGAGGAGCAAGGTGGTGGGGTGCAGCCAGGGGGACTCGAGACAGTGCCAAGACAGAGCCAGGGTAGGAGGGGCTCGGGCAAATGGAGGGGTGCCAGGGCAGCCGGGGGCTGGGTTGCCTGGGTCTCTAGGGGCTCCGTCCCAACTCACAGAACCCAGAGGCAGAGAAAACAAACTTCTGAGTGTTAGAAAGGTCACAGAAACACTTCCATTCCAACAGCAATCTTGACTGTGCCTTAAGGTAACCCAGGAAGTGAGGCACCGTGCTGTGTTAGTGAGAAGCCCACAGCTGTGGAGGAACATCGATTGCCCTCTGCAGGGCACCCCCTAATGCCAGCGCCAGCCTAGTCCTGGCCCGATGGTCTCTGGACCCTGCAAGGCAGGGCTAAGTTGACACTGGTTATGTTACAAACTCACATTTACCTCTCTGGCCAATAGAACAGACATGCCAAAGCTCAAAACACAGAGGAAACCAATGTACTTTTTTCTTCATTTTGGGGTGTCATATTCAATATGGTGACTTCAGGACTTGATCAAAGTCTGTGACTGAAAAGGAACCCCTACTGGCTCTTAGGCATCCAGCAGCCCTCTCCTCATTGGCTGGGCCCCTAGCGTTCGTGCAACCGATCTCGGTAGCAGGGGGTGGCCACTGTCCACCCTGGAAGTGGAAAGCTCCATTCAGTTCCTGCGCTGGGAGCACAACTGGAGGGGAGGTGGTGGTGGAAGGGGGCACAAGACGCAGTCTCAGCCAATCAGATGTGCTGAGCAGGCCGCAGGGCACCTGGAGGTTCCAGGGTCATGCCCGAAACTTTGATGAGCTTGTTCCTGCTGGGGTGGCTGTGTCAGGGCCTCTGCCGCTCCCCCATGCACCCATCATCCGTCACCGGTCTGCTGTCCAACCCATACTCAGGCACCTTAATGCTCCCTAAACCTTTGCACTCGCTCTTCCCACTGCCTCCCCACTCAGACAGCCAGAGGTGGATCCCACTGTTCGTGGCTCCGGAGGACAAATGAACCATTCACAATGATCGTAAAGGCATCTGACCAGCATTCTGGAGGTTAGGGCTGCAATAATGTCAGGACTCAAACCAAACTGCAGCAGACCCACTGCCAGCAGACCCTGAACCCCACAAGGAGGGTCGGGGCTGCTTCCTGGGCACCACTGCTGGGAGAGCCCAGCCCTCTCACTACGTTCAGACGACACGGTGCTTAACCCCACAGTGACGGCATCAACAGTGAGAAATGATGAGCTCCCCATCACTAAAAAGGTGCAAGCAGACACACAGGCAGAGAAGAGACATCTTCCTGGAACCAGCAAAGTCCTCGAAAGACTCCTTTCAATCCTCAGTTTCAAAGAGCCTCCCCGGGTAAGGAATAACCACAGACACAACCAGCCAGCCTGTGACTGGTTGTTGGAACAGCAAGTTAGCCAGTGTGGTTGGACACCATCTCCTGGGAGTGTACCGGAAAAGAAGGGGTGCGAGGGAAGCCGGGAGCGTTCAGAATTCACTGACACCTGCTTTGAAAATGTGCGAAGAAAATTCCATTCAGTGTCAGGTCAGAAAGATTGCGGGCTCGCGCCTCATAGAATTGTGGTATCAGAAGACAAGTTCAGCTTACATATAATAGAGATGTTGTTAAATATCTACTTGAGCCTAAACAATTTTTTTTTAATAGAAATCCAATCTGACATAAAATGATAATTCTGACCCAGATCCCTTTGCAAAAGAATAAATCTCTCAAAACCAGTCTTACACGACCAAGCATAAAACAAGCTGTTTCATTACGACTGGTTTCAGATCACGATGCCAGCGCCCACACCTCACACGGCCTTGTCTTCTTACTAATTTTCTGTGGCACCATCTTCCTTCTCTAACTGCATGCCGAGACCCTAGAGAGGTGAGATCACGTCGGGTGCCCCACAGTCAGGTTCTCAGTGAATATGGAGGCAGAAAGGCTGAGGGGAGAATGTCCCTCCTTCCTTCAGCCAACAGATGGAAGTGAGGGCGGGATACGCTGACTAAAACCAATGAGCTGAAGATGCTGAACACGTGGATTTGGGTGAGGACGCTTAAACCATAATGTTAACACTGCTTTCAGCGTTTTGAACGTACAACCTGAAATTTATTTCTTCAAGCATATTTAATGAGCTCCTACAAGTGCAAAACACTAAAAATGAATAGGACCGTACCCGTTCTTTGGTGCCTAACCTGACAAAATAAACTGTAATATGATAAACACCATTTTAGAGGTTTAAGGTATTTAGGGAGTTCTAAGACAGTTGTGATTACTTACGGCAGAGTAAACCGGAGTAGGCTGTATGTGCCCTGCACACAGGAAAGGCTCAATAAATGGATGACTGGGTGAGTGGATGGATGAGTGGATGGATGAATGGATAGATGGAAATGGGTAGATGGATGGATGGAGGTGGTGGATGGAGAAATGGGTAGATAGATGGATAGATGGGAGTTGGGAGGGGGGGTTGGGTTACTATAACCAGGTGAAAAGGATAAGGAAATTCCAGCCAAGAAAACCACACAGGCCAAGACAAAGGGACAGGAAAGCATCAAGCACCAAGCCTGACTTGGGACCCCACGGCTGGACCATCAGGTCCAATGAGGGAACAGCTACAGTAAAGACTAGAAATTTCACCCGTGGGGCTCTGAAATCCCCAAAGAATTCATCTCACATAAACTTTTCTTCTTTCCACACCTGGAGAAGGAAATGACAGCCCCCTCCCGGATGCCTGCCTGGGAAATCCCACGGACAGAGGAGCCTGGTGGGCTACAGTCCATGCAGTGGCAAAGAATCGGACACGACTTAGTGACTGGGCAGGCATGCACCCCTGACACCCAGCACAACAGAGGCCACAGAAAGCATCAGACAAACATTTGCTGGATGAAGGAAAACCGTTAAACTGTAACGGCCCTCACACAGGTCCGCAGTCCCTATGGTTCAGCATTTTGCGGCCCTTAGGAAAGTAATTAAATGCAACAAGCCCGCTGGGGTCAAAGGTACAACTCCATTCTACAGTTAAGTGTAGAAACATTCATAGTAAGTGGCATAAACAAAGACTATAAATACCCTTAAAGCACTGTAGGTCATGTTCTGCTGCCAAATGAACTAGTGCCAAAGTTAAGAAAACAGGTTCGTGTTTTGGAATGTGGAATCGCAGATAAGGGATTGTGAGCCCACAACATTGCTTTGTAAGCTTTTCTGACTACAATGCAGAGGAAGAAATAGTTTCCACTGAAACTCACTATACACACACACACACAAATATATCAAACTGAAACAAGTGTTTTGTTAAATAATACTTCCTTACAGAATGTGAGGCACTTTGATATTTTCTGTTTTTATTCTCTTTATTTTTAGAATTCTGTGCTCTACTTAGTTGCTCAGTTGTGTTTGACTCTGGGACACCATAGACTATAGCTCACTAGGCTCCTCTGTCCATGGAGATGCTCAGAATACTGGAGTGGGTTGCCATGCCCTCCTCCAGGGGATCTTCCCAACCCAGGAATCAAACCCAGATCTCTGATGTTTGCAAGCGGATTTCTTTACCATCTGAGCCACAGGGAAGCCCAAGAATATTAGAGTGGGTAGCCTATCCCTTCTCCAGGGGAACTTCCCAACCCAATATGATCTTTTCTTCTCCTTGTGATGCATTCAAATCTGATTGAAGCATTTTCTACATGAAAATTATATTAAAAATTGTATACTTCAGGCCACACCTCTTTTTTGATTTTTCGTAAGTAATAAATGAATCATCTGTAACACAAAATTTAGCAGTTCATACTTCAGTGTAAGTATATTATCTGTAACAAAATTTAGCCGTTTATACTTCAGTGTCTTTACATTGCTTCTTTTTGTTGGAGGCATATATAATTTCTCTAACTGATCAAGGGAACGCAAACACAGAGAGAGACCTCTCCTTGGGACCCTCCATCTCCTGCCCCTAACCCCAAAATATCCTTCTTCAAGTCACCCAGAGCAGTGGACAGCTGGGGGATTGTGGCACCACGTTTAACGGGGTAGTTGCCGGCGGCCAGACCCAGGACTTCAATTACCACCTAGTCCTTCTTACAGCCCTATGAGGCACACCACCATCAGTTCCACTGTTTCCGAGCCTCTGAAATGCCAAGGCTGGTTCACGCCTTCCTCTCACCTCTTATGGGTGGAACAGCTGCTCCTTAGAATTCAGGATGCTGCTTATGGGATGGACAATAAAAAAAAACATAGATTGATCTGTAGGCAAAAAATACAGGTTGATTTGCTTTCCTTATAAAACCTTTTAATGAGACAACTCCAGGCTACAGAAACAGAAGTGCACTTTCAATGTTCACTAGTGAGCGTAGTTCAAGTATGTTCAGAGACATAGAGCTAGCCATTTTTGGTTCGACTTTCTTTTCCCAAATTGTAAATACTTTCCCCAAATTTGCAAGGCCTACACTCCATTTCAAATGGGATACTGCCATATGTCATAGAGTAATGAAAAGTGAAAGTGAAAGTGTCAGTCGCTCAGTCATGTTTGACTCTTTTCGGCCCCATGGACTGTAGCCCGCCAGGCCCCTCTGTCCATGGAATTCTCCTGCAAAGATACTGTAGTGGGTTGCCATTTCCTTTGCCAAGAGTAATGAATCTTGGTTCAAATAAACATACAAATGTGAAGTATCACACTCATAATTTGTAAATATTTTGTACCTTCTGATATATTCTAGATATTCTTCAAAGAGGTTGCATTCTATATATTTATCAAATATACTACATTTGTAAATATTTTATCTCTTCCAATTATTTTTTTAATAAAAACAATCCACTTGCCATAGTGTAGTGCAAGCATGCAGGTCAGCCACCGAGCTTGGAAATAATCACAGGAATGTCCACTAAACGTGGACTTGGGAGAGTGGTGCCTCCAGAGGCCCATAGTACATATGCAGGGGGCTCCCCAGTATTCTGCTCCGAGTCCTCTTCTTCAGAAAGTACTCTGATCTTCCTAGTTAACAAGCAGTAAAGGGTAAGACAAAATACCCACTCTGTTAATAAAATGTAATGCTCAAAGCAAGCAGAATTTAAAAAAAAAATTACGTATAACTTGGCTCTGCTCTTATGTTTGTGGACTTATGGAAGTTTCTTTCTTATGTTTTTTTGGCCACACCATGTAGCAAGTGGGATCTTAGTTCCCCAACCAGGGATTGAACCCATAGCCCCTCTACTGGGAACATGGCGTTTTAGCCACTGGACTGCCAGGGAAGGCCGGGTAGGTTTTCTTAAGCTTCAGATTCAGTGGCTCTGGGGTGTGACTCAGGCATCTGTACATTTTTACAAGCCTTCACAGGTGATTTTGATGTACACACTTGGTTAAAACTAGCTCACAGGTAGTTAGTTGGTGGCTGCAGTTTCCTCGAAATGCTTGCTGCCAAGCCCTAATTCCACTGTTTTCCAATTAAGTCTACAATTAAAACTAATTTCAATCATCTCATTTCAGGACTGTGAAGACATTTTCAAGTATAAATGCAGAAGAAAGCATAAAAGACTAAAACATTTGACTAAGTACAAAATTTCCTAAATGTCAAAAATACTATAAACAAAGTTAAATGAGGGGAAATACGTGTACAAGTGACAAAGGTAAAGACAGAGCTTTCAGGGATTATGTGTAAACGAGACAGCGAGTGGGAAGCTGCTGTATAGCACAGGGAGCTCACTCAGTGCTCTGTGATGAGGGAGGCGGGTGGGATGGGGTAGGGAGGAGGGAGGTCCAAGAGGGAGGGATTCATGCATACAGACGGCTGGTTCACTTCATTGTACAGCAGAGACTAATGTGATCGTAAAGCAATTCAATTCCATTAAAAAATCTTAAAAAAAAAAAAAAACCTAAGAGAAAAATGTGCCAAGAACCTAAGAGGCATTTTATGAAAGAAAAAAATGTAAGACATTTAATCTTAATGAAAAGCAAATATATAAAGGTAAAAACAAGGGATACCTTGTTAAAACTGTCAAAGAGGCAAAGTTTAAAAGCAAGGCCCTCAAATAGCCAGAGTGAGGTGTGTGTGTATGTGTGTGTGTGTGTGTGTATATATATATATATATATATATATATGACTACCATTCTGGAGCAGGCTTTGTTCATATTTATCAAAAGGCATCAATCATCCAACAAACCGTGGAACATTTTTAAAGAGATGGGAATACCAGACCACTGTTATCTGTCTCCTGAGAAACCTGTATGCAGGTCAAGAAGCAACAATTAGAATTGGACATGGAACAACAAACTGGTTCAAAACTGGGAAAGGAGTACATTAAGGCTGCATATTGTCACCCTGCTTATTTAACTTCTATGCAGAGTAGATCATGCTAAACGCTGGGCTGGATGAAGCACAAGCTGGAATCAAGATTGCTGGGAGAAGTATCCATAACCTCAGATGTGCAGATGACACCACCCTAATGGCAGAAAGTGAAGAGGAACTAAAGAGCCTCTAGATGAAAGTGAAGAGAGTGAAAAAGCTGGCTTAAAACTCAACATTCAAAAAACAAAGATCATGGCATCTGTTCCCATCACTTCATGGCAAATAGATGGGGAAACAATGGAAACAGTGACAGATTTCACTTTCTAGAGCTCCAAAATCACTGTGGACAAGTGACTGCAGCCATTAAATTACAAGACGCTTGCTCCTTGGAAGAAAAGCTATGACAAACCTAGACAGTGTATTAAAAAGCAGAGACATTATTTTGCGAGAAAGCTTCATCTAGTTTTGACTTTTTATGGCTTATTCCAGTAGTCATGTATGGATACGAGAGGTGGACCATAAAGAAGGTTGAATGCCAAATAACTGATGCTTTCGAATTGTGGTGCTGGAGAAGACTCTTGAGAGTCCCTTGGACAGTAAAGAGACCAAACCAATTAATCCTAAAGGAAATCAACCCTGAAAAATCACTGGAAGGACTGATGCTAAAGTTGATGCTCCAATCCTTTGGCTACCTGATGCAAACGGCCAAGTCACTGGAAAAGACACTGAGAATGGGAAAGATTGAGGGCAGAAGCGGGGTGAGCGACACAGGATGAGATGGCTGGATGGTGCCACTGGAGCAAACTCTGGTAGACAGTGAAGGGCAGGGAAGCCTTGTACGTTGTAGTTCACGGGGTTGCAGAGTTGGACACAGCTCAGTGACTAAACAACAATATCAACCTATTGAATGTATTAATCCATTAAAATGTTTTCTAAAGGCACAGTCACCTTCCAACTAGGGGATTGTTAGCACCATGGCTGCAAGGGATCATTCAGGCCGAGAAGGAGCTGGAGGCAGGAACAACTTGCTGGCGAGGCTGACCCGCCTGGAGACCCAGCCCCAAAGTCCGCTCCTCTAAGGCAGTTGGGGCTTTTTTTACATCTTCGGCTTTCTTCCAGATTCTTTACAGGCTCCCAAGTTTCTTCACAACTCCCTAGCTAGGTGCAGTAGTGGGGTATTCATTCATTCACTCCTTCAAATATTACGTATTTACTGCGTATCTAATACATGTCAAGTGTTGTTCCAGGCTTTGAAGAAACATCCAGGAACAAAACAAAGACCCTGTCTTCCCTGAGCTTATGGTTTAGTGGAGGAGACAAATCTTTCCTGTTAGGGTGTGATGGTTGCAAGGGGAAATTAAGGAACTGATATCAGAGATGTTGCTTTGCACAGGCTGGTCAGAGAAGGCCTCTCTGATGAGACAATTTACTGAGAGCTAACTGAAGCAAGGTGGGGAGCCCTGTAAGCCCCTGGGGGTGCATTCCAGGCAAGAGGAACAGTGAGTGCAAAGGCCCTAAGGCAGAAAGGAATGGGAATTACCACTGGGGCTGGCCAATGAGCAGAAGAGGTGAGGTAGCTACGTTTCTCGTGAAAAGGAAGTTAAAGTGTTAGATGCTCAGTTGGGTTGACTCTTTGTGACCCCATGGACTAGCCTGCCAGGGTCCTCTGTCCGTGAGATTTTCCAGACAAGAGTACTGGAGTGGGTTGCCATTCCCTTCTCCAGGGGATCTTCCCAACCCAGGGATCAAACCTGGATCTCCTGCACTGCAGGCAGATTCTTTACCATCTGAGCCACCGTGGTTTCTAAATGGGCACCCGTCTTTAAGAAGAGGGAATAGACCTTATGCCTTGAACCTAAGTCAAGCCTCCCATGTAACAGGGCACGGAGTCTTGGGCTCCTTGAGTTCTGCTCACTGTGTCTAGTACACAATGGCTCGATCTAGGAACCATCTAGAGACCTTAAGGATGAAAAGTGGCTGGGGAGGACGGCATGTATAGAGGACCCCCTGCGTAACCGAATTTGACCACCTCCAGAGGTAATATTTCCCTGAAAGAACAATAAGGGAGTAACATGCTTAATGCTCATAAAGCCTTGCTACTCTGAGAAATAGATCAGGGTTCTGCCATAGGATGTTCAGCTTCTCAGAAAAGCGTGTTGTCTCTCTTATCTGCCTAATGAGAAAAGTGAATCATGGAATCAAAGCAGTTTCATGGGAGGAAGCGAGAAAGTTCTGAGTTTGGCTACCATATGGGAGAAGCACTTACATACCGAGGGCTTCTGCGGACAGGCGGGCTGGGAACCGGGCTTCTAAAAGCAGCTGCAGATGCAGAGACACGAGACACGGTCCCCTAAGCGCCCAAAGTGGAGGCCACCACTGTCAACCACGAGCCACTGTTCTCACGAAGGCCTGAAGACATAAACCGCCGGCTGGGACACACAGGAAAGTGCACGAACACGCAAAAGGCACGTACGCACGCACTTGCGTACAGACGCACAGGCTCGCAGGCAAACATCCACAAACCTGCACCCGCGCCTGCGTGCACGTGCGCGCGCAGCTCCCAAGAAACGTCTTGTGGCGCTAAATCCCAGTATCATGTATCTCAGTTATAAGGGTCCCAGTTTTTGGAATTGCCCGTAATTTATTACAAGGAGATGATTGGGTAAGTTGCAGACACTACAGAGGGGTACTCACTTAAATTTATAAGGCTGAAAATGGAAAAGAACCTGGATAATGAAAACCGTAAACCACTAAATTTCCCGCAATAGAGTGTTGGTTGTATCTGCACGGAGCATCTCTTACAAAGGATGGTGTTAGCGAATATCAATACTATATACTGTTGAGAATGAAGAAGTCTAAACTGAAGGTGATCAGGATATTAACAGTAGTGAGATGGTGAACTCTGCTTTTTATTTTTCTGTGCCAGTTAAAATTTTTACAAATCATATCCTTTTTATGAGAAAAAAAAGTTATTGCATTTTGGAAACATAGGTATTGAGAGATGGAAGGGAGGAAATTACTACTAACCACCTTCTTTTCCATTCCCCAAGAGCCAATTAATCTTTGCTGTACTCGATGGAAATGCTCTCATGGGAGAAGCCCAAAAGGATGGCAGTGGTCCCCTGTTGCCTGTAGAACCAAACCCCTACTCCTTGCATGGCATTTGGGTTCCCCCACCATCTGTCTCATTCTCATCCACCTTGAGTATGACCTTGATCAGCCCGGCCTGTCCTTCTAACCCCCTTTCAAAGTACACAGCGCCTAGGCCCCCTTCTACAAGCCCATCCTTCGTTAGCAGACCCTCCCTATTCTTTGAGTGTCGATTCTACCATGCAGTGCAGCTTGTTAGGACCTTGCCCATCGCCACAAATAATGTCACGGAGATGCCATCTGGGCTGGACCCTGGGAAAGAAAATTCTTGGCAGGAGGAACGACAATGGCAGAAATCAGGAAGAATGTGCACAGCTGTTCTCAGATGCAGTGCAAGCCTCTAACATAGGTCAAGGAGTGGCAAGAAAAGTCATCCACAACTGTTGGAAATGTTTCAGTATTTTCTGTCTCCCTTCAGATAAACCTGTTTTCTCAGCTCCCATTACTGCGGTCATCTTTCTCAAATCACTTTTCAGGGAGGAGACCTCTGATCTCCCTATTTGAAAACTGACACCTGCCCCTCCATCCCTCACCAGGGTCCTGGGCACATTCTCGCTCTTTTCTGTTTATTCCACAGTGCGATCCTTTGCTTGTGTCTGTTTACCTTTGCCAGAATGTAAACACTATGCTTTGTGTGTTGTTCCCCAAGAGCCCAGAAGACCGCCTAGGACAGAGTAAGCATCCATCTGTATAGTGCAGGAATGAATAATTTACTTAACTGCCATGGCACCCCACTCCAGTGCTCTTGCCTGGAAAATCCCATGGATGGAGGAGCCTGATGGGCTGCAGTCCATGGGGTCACTACGAGTCGGACATGACTGAAGCGCATTGGAGAAGGAAATGCCAACTCACTCGTGTTCTTGCCTGGAGAATCCCAAGGACGGGGGAGCCTGGTGGGCTGCCGTCTATGGGGTTGCACAGAGTCAGACACGACTGAAGCGACTTAGTAGCATGTCCAGCTGTACAGTGCATCTCAAAGATCCTCTATGGAATAGTTTTAGGAAGAAATGATTTTGCTGGAGAATGCCATCTTTTCAGGTGGGGAGAAACAGAAGGCAAGGGTGGCAGTTGTTGAAAAACGTGGTCTTTTCATTCACTCAGCAGTCAAAAGATGCAGAAACTCTGCCCACTTGTTCGCTGGCTGGGCACCAGGGTATCCAGGACTTAGATATTTTATTTGTGAGAATTCAAGTCTCCATCAACAAGAGGAAGAGGAGGATGAAAACAAACTGGAAGAAGCAAGAGTGCCTCAGCTCCAATACGTTCAGCCATAAAAACCAACAGTAACTATACCCTAGTCCAGTATTTGTTGCACTTTAAGAACTTTTACTCAGCTCTGTGCCAGTTCCCTTCTATCACCTCTTAAGTCTTGATCTAAATTTTAAATCCTTAAAGTGACCAGCAACTTAAGATCTGTAGGGGCAGGAGACCAAAATGGAAAATAGTTATGTGGAAGCCTGGATGGGAGGGGAGTTGAGGGGACAATGGATACATGCATATGTATGGCTGAGTCCTTTTGCTGTTCACTTAAAACTATCTCAACATTGTTAAATTGGTTATATCCCAATACAAAAGTAGTGTTTGTTTTTGTTGTTTTTTTTTTTTAAAGAAAATAATATAGTGCTTAACCAGATAGACCCAACTGCATTCTGCTACAGCAGTGGTATTGTTGACATAATTGCTTTTGTTATTGTAGTATTATATATTTATAAACATATCTTCCTTTAGAAGTGCCAGGTTAAAAAAATAAAAAAGAATGGAAAGAGAAAGGGCTGTTACAAGGTTTTCATATGCTACTCAGACCAACTTTATCATTTTTTTTGAAATCAGAATTTAGAGGACTTGGAAGATGAAATTTTAGATCTGCAGCTGATGGCATTTTTTTTAAAGAGGAAACGACTGAATTAACTCTACTTTTAAATCTCAATTTAAACATTAAAAAATCTTGAGGCAAGGAGAAACTACAATTTGCTACAATGACTTTCTGAAAAGATGTTATAAAACAAGCAAACAGGAACTGCTTATGCGGGTAGATGTGAAAGCCACACTCCATCACCTGCCTTAAACTTCCTGCAGTCCAGCGGCGGCCCTCAGCCCCACCACCCGGGGAGGGGGCGGGGGTAGTCCTATGGAATCAGGCCCAAGAAGTACTGGGGAAGGCCTCGGCTGAGATCCACAAACCAACCATTCACTGGAAAGGATAATCCCTCCCTTTTCAAAGTGAGAAAAACTAGCCTACAACGATGTGAATATTTTTGTATTTCATGACAAATCCTGCAAATGGGGCTTTTAAAATTGCACAACTCACTCTGTGGTAGTAAATACTGGGTTGGCCAAAAGTTCATTCAGGTTTCCTGTAACAGTGTATGGGAAAACCCGAATGAACTTTTGGCCAACCCAATAGTTTTCTAAGGTCAAAATGGGGCCCAGAGAAGCCTCAAGCCTCTGAGAGCAACTCAGGAACTAAAGAAAATCCTAATTCCTAAGGGAAAGTTCCTGAGGTATTATCTGACTAAAAACATTACTTGGTTTGGAGTAAGACTGAGATGTGAGTGAGAGGGAAAAAAACTAAATTCCCTGCATATAACTGTGTTATCAAAGGCCCATAATAAGAAATTTGTGCGTTCTCTTCCCAATTCAAAACTGCAAACCTACCACAAAATCTTGGGTCATATTTTAGGTGAAACGATTTCCATCAATTATTCTTTCTCTGCTACAAAATTACAGATGCTCAAAATATTTAATCCAAAATTTTAATGGGAAAGTAGTGCCTTCCAGTATTGAAAAACTTAAAACCCTTGCTGATTGTTTTCTACCCTTGGGAAAGGATGCACGACATAGAGGAAATGAAGTCCAAAATCTCTCTCAAACCCATTTTATTTTATTTGGTAATTTCATTCTTGCTTTCAAGTCCCAGTGAATAGAGAAAGCAGGTGTCTGCCTCACTAATCATAGCCCTGGGTTTAATAACTCAAAGTTGGGTCTCCTAAGATAAAGTCTCTAAGGAAAACACTTAATGTAGAATATGACAAGCTTTCCCTAATGAGCAATTCAGTGAGAATTTTGCAGCATCCCTGGAGACAAAGGGAGGTACTTTGGAGTATTGTAAACCACAGCTAGAGATCACTGACTCCCTCTGAACTTGCCCACAAGCACCTGTTCAGGAAGGATACTGATTGTCTCAAAGCTGTCAAAGGAAGAAATCTCAGTATCTTTCTTGGAAGTTCACTCCTAGACACATTTTACATGTATGTCACTTAGCACAGTGGCAAGCACATAAGTAGATGAGGTACGACACTGGCGTTACATAGCTTGTACTTTTCTGGAAAATGCCTTTTCAGGGGTAAAGATGAAGGTCATCACCCTGCCGCCCAAACACGTCCTGCGTTCACTCCTGTTTCTCCTTCTTCCAGATTCTTTTGTCCGGTTTTTCTGAAGATAAATCAGTAATAGAAGTCTAGTCACACAGGATTATTCAATCTTGAACTCTGACATTAGAGATAAGCAGAAATATAAATAAAACAAATTATAACCAGTGCATAGATCCTAGTCATTTATTAGTGTAGAATTTTCTGCAGGTTGGTGACCATTTTACAAGTTGAAAAAAATTAACTTCAAGGCAGCGTAAACAATTTCCTCAAAGTTGGTATTGTAGCAGATCTTTGTGTTATCAATTCAATTTCACACAATACTACTGGAAATGTGTTTGGGACATTTCCAGTCAACCACTGGCTGAAACGGGATATGAGCCATCCTTTCAGCTGCTAACTGTAATGAGGTGTAGCAGTTTGAGATGATGAAGTCCATTGCACAGCCATGCTGAAGTTAATTATCTACACCTTCCCAAACTGTTCTGACACCCTAATCACTGTTCTGTGAGTTATGGGTTGTGGAATAAACAACTGGGACCCTAATATGCTGATACTGCACAGAATACTGGAAGTAATAGTCCAAGCAGCAGCCGCTCCCAGCCTTTTGATTTCACAGACCACTATAAAAATCTCTTAAATAGCTTTAAGAGAACTAACTCGGGATGGCAAGCTTTTAATTTTTACCAAATAAGGGCATAGAGTAGACAATTTTTTTAACTGAAAATATATTTTGAAGTCGTTATACCGTCTTTTCTTTTTCCTATTTTGCCTCAGATCAACACCCTTCTGCTGGTCATTCAGCAACGGTGGGTTGAGACTTCTAGCACCAAGCCTAACCTTGCCCTTAGAGTCCACAGGTCACAGCTTACGCACACTGACCCACCGCACAGTCGATTCCAGACAGGGCTCTTTCCTTATCCCTTCAAACTACAAATCCCACCTCTATCCCACTCCTACTGACTCACTGCCACTGCTAACTTGGATCCACCCCACTCCTACCAACTCACTACCACTGTTAACTTGGAGAGAGAAAGTTCACAAACCCCTAATTGCGGCCATGGCATTTACAGATCTTTTTGTTCCTTTCCTTTAACTTTCACATATTTTATTTAACAAAAGTATTACTAAAAGCTCCTTCAGGGGACAAAGCTACTTTATTTGGACAAAATTTGCTACATATACAGAAAAACTTGAGATGTATTTCCAGTGAGCCCAAGCCCAAGCATTTGGTAATTACAGCCAAAAGTTTGGAAACTCTTACTGGATACATGACCCTGTTTACAATATTTTTATTTTATGTGGAAAACACACACACACGGGCAGCTTCTACTAATATCTGTACATTCTATGAGAAGTGAATATAGTTTCATGCTATAAAAATTTACTCAAAAACAATTTCAAACTATTGGGCTTTAAATAATGAGACGATTTAAGTTTAATTTTATTAGAATAACAGAATATTATATTCAGTATATACTCTTCTACACAAAACACATTTTCACGTGTTTCTGAAAGCTACTTGTAAAAAAAAAAAATGTTTAGAGGTGCTATCTATCACNCTTCTACACAAAACACATTTTCACGTGTTTCTGAAAGCTACTTGTAAAAAAAAAAATGTTTAGAGGTGCTATCTATCACATTTTGAAAATGCCCAGGTACTTTGGTAGTGTCTTCTAAGCATTATGTTAATTTGTGTATTTTTTTAAAGACAAAACTGGATGGTCATTGTAGGTTTGTGTAGGTTAACCTAAAATCTGGCATATTCTTTGACAAAGCTTATTGATGTTGTTTTCTCGGCACCTGATTTGTTTTACTAGCATCTGGGGGAAACGTATGGATCTCTTCTAACTTTCTCACTAGCTCATGACTCCAGGAACCAGCAAGCTTACAGGAAAGTCAGACTGGCTCACCCTGTGCCTGAGGCGAGATGAGGTTCGTTCCCGGCTCTCAGGAGGACTGAGCGAGAGTGGACCGCCACACCTGACTGAGCACAATCAGAGACGCCTGCCAACACCACAGCTATAGACGTGCTCTTTAAGGTACTAGGGACTTCTGCAGGCAAATCATAGATAGCCAAGAGTGCTAAGTCTGCCTCTATTCTATTTCCCCACCCGAACATGCAGGGAGGGAGATGGAAATACAGGACACCAGGAGACTCCTTCAGAGTAAAGCAACAGGAACCTCCCGTTGCAGGCGGAACAAAATGTGACAAGAGGGAAGAAGCCTGGACAGTGTGGTTTTATATAATTCTATCCTGACCTAAGACAAAGGGGCGGAAATTGGGCTATGTTTAGAAGAGTTGAAAAGGAAATGGAATAAAATTACCTAGGAAGGAGAAGTGGAACAGACTTAACAGATCTGATCAATTCTGGAATCCTTTATACTCAATGCTTTCCCCACATTTAGGTCAAGAGTTCAGAAACAAAAGGACAGCGACCAAGCATCAGGGCACAGATGAACTCAGGCTCCTCCGTCAGGGCAGGTGAAATTGAGGGGCACACATTGTAAAATCCAAACGCTATATTCCAAAAGGAAGACAGAAACACCTTTGAATGCATGACATCTAACTTTCGCCAGGTTGAAAGAGCCAGGCCCCCTCCACCAGTGTGAACGACCAAGAGTCAGCTGTTCTGGTGGCAATGTGGTAGAGGCTAGAGCTGTGCTTTTCTTAGTCAAGACACATTTTATCTGTCTACAAGTCCAGTTCACAGAAGACATTCAAATTATGTTTCACGTACAAAAGCAGTGAAGTCAGGGCGTTTCCAGTGGGCTGCGCTGTGATATGATCATCTTCCATCTTTCTACTCATCCCCAAATTACTTTCTTCAGATTTCTTATTCTTCAAGGATGACCTTCTCAGTGGAGTTGTATTTTGCAGAAAAGTCCCAATGTAATGAGCAGTTGGTCTGAGATTCCAAAATGGAGATGAGAGCTACTGAAAACCGATTTTTTTCAAAACACACTGCTAATTTAAGATAAATCCAAGTATTCTGAGTCAAGACATACACTGAAGGCGGTTTTCTCTAAAGTTATAAAGAGGTTAATAAAATTCAGAAATAATCATACACTCAAGAAAACCTGCAAGGAATAAAGAACGAAGTATCCGGGAATCTCAATGATTTTCCTGAAAATGTGCTACAAATTTCAGAGTCACAAATAACAGAATCCCACATTTCCAGTCACTGTGTTCATTTGAAGTACACATTTCATTTGTACTATGAATGTGATATCCTAAAACATGAGAAAAAGTCACATGTAGGTAGAAAATCTTTATAAAAATTAAAAATTTTAGAGGAAATATGCTCATTTAAAAAAAACAAAAACATTAATATTCCATTTACTATGAGATAAATGCCCCTAAGCCAGCAGGAGGTAGGTACTACCCAGGAGGGCCGTCCCATACCTAATGCCTCAGGCCCTGTTCTTACCATCTGCACCTTTTCAGCGGCGCTTTGCAGAAAGTTTTTTCACCATGACGTCACAAATCTCTGGACTTGTGGCTTCAACAGTTCAGTGTGTAAGGCGGTGAGTATCCTTCAGGATCTGGTGCTCCATTCAAAGGTGACAGACAACTACTGATGGAGAGTGACAACAAAGCCGGAACAAGGTCAGGTGTAAAATGAAGACGGTCTTTAGGATCAGGGCTTCCTGGATGACAACCAACCTCTACATTCAGAAACCGTAGTCTTGTTGTGGAAATGATCCAAAGCTTTCTTCTGATCTTCCAATCAGGGTCTAAAACGTCCAAAATACAGACAGCTGTCGTTTGAGGCTCACTGTCTTGTGTGTGCTGCTGTGTACCGACTCTCCCCAAATATCTAATCAACCTTAGGTAACTGAGTCAGTCTCTGAAGCCTCACAGTGATGTGCAAGGCTGTGACGTGCAGTTAGCCAAGGAGGTACAGACCTTCCCATAGGACATACACACTAGAAATGCTACTGTCGCACAACTGAGGCCAACGTAAAACAAATTTAGGTTTCATTTAGAAGTTTCTAGAAGGCAACCATCAAATGCTGATTATATTCATGCCATCAACTCTCCACTATGTTCAGGATTCTACACTATTTCCTGAAGTTATACAACAGGGACAAAGACCCATTTTTATGGTATTTTCTCTAATATTTAAGATATTTTGAATTAAGCTAATCCTTGAGCCACATGCTCACTCATAACATACCAGAATGAAATCAAATTCATTACTAGGAAACACACTTGTACTTCCCAATATCACCTGCCACTATCTTTAAAATAATAGTATGCCAGTGTGAACTATCCAAATTGATATCAGAATGCCTACTCTTCAAGGGATTTCCCATACTATCTCATAATCTCCAGGAAACTAATTCCCTGCCTTCAAGCATCTTAGCTTAATTATATAAGAGCTTACCCCTCCCCTCATCCCCACCATCATCTTTATTCTTAGGCTCTTAAGTTTTTCCCTCTCTTGGGTCTCTTTCATTTGTACTCACAGTGTTCAGAATCTAAGAAGGTCTTTAAAATATTCATTCCAGTAGGGACCAAGTCTTTTCCTGGCTGATTCCTTTGGGATATATCAAATGCCTAGGCCCAGTCAATACTGTGGCTAGGATTGGCTAAGAGGAAACACTTCTATTGACAAAAGTATCACAGAAGGACTGTTTTTTTTAAAAATCAGTTGTAATGGGAAAACAGCTAAATAGGCAATACATATTTGGTTAAAATGTAACTTGATTTTTAAAAAATTCTAATTTTTTTCATTGTGCCATTTATTAAATATATATCAGCCAATCCTATTAAACCAAGCAAAGCAAGGGGAAGGAGGACGAAGTTATAGTACATCTTATATAGTTTATCAGGTTCTACACACCTTCTAACAGAAACGTCATCAAAAGTTCTGTTCTACCAATTTCTGTATTACCGGATTATCTACTAATAATAAAACTTGGAATACATAATTAACACCCTACTGAGCTAGCACTCAGTCTCTAAAGTTCCTAGAATTCTCCTCATCCTTTCCCTTTAATCTTTTTTCAATTGCTCTGAACAAGGTCTTAAAAAAAATCAAACCTTTCCCCAGTTTTGGTCAGAAGAAAAGGGAGGCAATCATCTTTGACCATCAATGTAACTACCCATCCCAGAATGCTTAAATCTCTTAATCCCAGCAGGAACCAGCCCGAGAGGACAACCACCAATCACGGCACTCCAGTCACCCAGAGAATGCCTGATTCTCCTATCAAACGCCAGCGCTCCCTCCACCCTTGGGTTCACACTCTGGGTCTGCTTCAGAGCAACCCCCAGTTTTAAAACAGTGCACGTGGGACACAGGCAGCTTTCCCTTTGTAAGAGAAATAGTCCTTCTTGGAGAGTCAGGTTTTGCTCCTTCTCCTCTTCATTCACACAGTCTGTTTCATGGCCATTTTCCTTCCCTAATTCATTCATTCAACAACAGGGAGAGAGAAGCAGCCGAAACTGAGCGGCTCCTTCCCCTCTTTAGTGGCACTTCCATCCCACATGATGGCATCTAATTGGGAAACTGGCAGCATTTCGCCACTGGTGTATCTGGAGATGTCGGGTAGAATTTGCGTGTCCTGCTGTGACCGTGCTGAGGCCATTTCCAGGGTGAAGTTTTGTAATTACTACCCTTAGGACTATCGCCTGACAATTATTTCATCTTTCTCCTCCTGATCAAGAATCACCTCTGACTAAGGAAGTGACACTACATGAGGTAGAGCTCATTAAGTTATTGCACTCTGGATTATCCAAAGGCAAAAAAGCTGATCAGATTGGCATGGGAAGATTATATAAACTGCCTGAGAAAATACAAGGTCCATAAAAACCCCCAAATCTTCAAAAGATAACTGTCTCCAGAGGATGACATTGATACTAACAGCTGAGAATTTGAGACACACATGCTAACTTAGAAATACAAAATTATAACACCTATTCTTCTATATGTTTTATTAAATCTATTGATTCACCTAGTAAGTCATTATATATACAAAAACAACAATTTCCAGAGTTCCTAAATATTTCCAACATATTCAACTTAGGGATCCAAGATTCTGAACATGCCATCACCAAAAAAAATTGCAAACCTAAAAAACAAAAAGGAAAAAAAATTAAACAATGTCAAAAGGAAAAGATTTTCTTAGAAAAGGTCAGTATTTTATAATTTTCAAAATGACATTTTAAAGTTAATGCTTTTTCCCCCATTTACAGTTATAAGTTTGTAAAGTCTAACATCAAAGTTCTCCTTAATAACAAGGCTGTTTACTTACAACAAAATAAATACTAAACTATACTCATACATGTTACCTATTTAAATATTTACTAGGT
Organism: Redunca redunca; assembly: GCA_006410935.1. NCBI lineage: Eukaryota > Metazoa > Chordata > Mammalia > Artiodactyla > Bovidae > Redunca > Redunca redunca. The sequence goes on along the minus strand of SJYQ01011175.1, from coordinate 224,931 downwards.
CAAAATACCTTCATATTTACAGTTTGAAAATATAAAGTGGTACTGGTTTTGGCTTTTTTTTAAGTTATCATTAAGGTAACAAACATTCAGATGCATAAATGAAATTTTTTATCTCCTTCTTACATAACTCACCTTGAGAAACTATGTTTTAGCCAATTAACAGTGGTTAAAGTCTTTGTACTTCTACTACACTAGCTTTTAGCACGTGAAATAAGAAAGATGACCTTCAAAGTTCTTGTAAATTCAAAAAGGGTCCATCTATATAGGATTTATTTGAAAAACAATTTTGTTTTGGAACATATAAGACATGGTTATTTTAAACCGTTAATACTCATAAAAACATTAATATACAAAAATGAACTACAGGAACAATTCTCTTAATTACAGGTTTAAAAACCATGCTATTTAGACCAGCCTATTTAATGATTCCATAGAAAATTGAAAGTTCAGAGTTCACATTTCCAAAAGAAGAGGAAAACAACAAATTAGGAAACAAAATAAAACAAGGAAACAACCTATTGTATACTGCTTTTTTTTAGAACAAGGCTGGGCTGAATTATTTAAGTATAAATTGAGCTCATTAAGTTATTGCACTCTGGATTATCCAAAACAATGCCTGGATTTACGTAACATGTGAGTAAGTGCATCATCACAGAAGGTCATATAAAATGAAATAGAAGAATATATTTTATAAATTTTAGGTCATTCTCAACATCTGAGAAAATACTATCCATAAAATACTATTTGTGATACTATCTGGAGGACAATGCTGTTTGTAGGGAACTTAGGTGCTGTTTAGAACTATACTGTAATTGAGTCTCTAGAAGAAAACATGAAAATAAACATGACTGTAAAAGATAATTCTTAATGCTGTCAGTAGTTCAGAATTTGCCCTCGGTATTACTCTCTGNAAAACATGAAAATAAACATGACTGTAAAAGATAATTCTTAATGCTGTCAGTAGTTCAGAATTTGCCCTCGGTTTTACTCTCTGGAATAGAATGACAATTTCATTTTCTCAGCATCTCGTCAATTAAACAAACTGATGTATAATTTATTTAGACTAAATGTAAGTAAATTTATAATACTATTTTTGCTATTAATGGCATTACATGTAGTAGAGGAAATGAAATAACATAAAGAACCACTTACTCTGAAAAAGTAGCTAAGTATAAGATCTGAATTTGAGCAAAGAATCTGCTGAGATTCCATTCTGGGGGCGTCTGGGAGGATCAGGTCTAGGAATTGTCTGCTACATCAACACATTTAATAGGACATGGTCCATCGGAATAAACTTAAGAAAGAGAGCCTCTACACCCCCCTAAAAATGTTTTACTATAATAGAGGGCTGCTATCATAAAATATATTTTGAACTAAGATACATGCAATAATAAGAGCAGAGTTAACTCATAGAACTAATACTCTTAATGGGCACTTCACATTTAAAAAAACCAAAAACACACACATACATAAAACATCAAAATTCTTTATGACAGAAAAGCCTGTGGCAAGAATCTTTACTATCTAGTCTGAAAAACTTGTTAAGTCCACAGTTCCTTTTGAGAGCAAACTATATTGGATTTCAAAGGGGGGGGGAATTATTTCAGTCTACAAATACCTAACAGTCTGAGGTGCTTTCCTATAATAAACATTTCGCTGCTACTTAAGCAGCTCACAAGATCTCAATCTTTTAAAAGTATGTTTAACCAACTCTAAAAGGTTTAACTGATATATAGTTTTATATAATTAATCTTTTTGCTATTAAACACTTGAACCAGTTTAGTTAGGGTGCCAGCATGTTGTTTAACATCTTTGGTTCACAACTTACAAAAAAAATTAAGCTTATAGAGAAAGGAATTGGGGTAGGAGAGGAGACACAGAAAAACATGAAGGCCTCTCTTTGTCTCAGGCTTTGCCATTACCATTCTGTCTGCAGTGGTTTCAGGACGAGGCGATCGCACACCTTCTAGTCAGAAATCAGATGGCCTCAAAACAACCTCATTTCAGTCTTAGGCCTCATGTCTTTCGTTTAGAGCTAAAAACAAAAATACATGTGAATGAACAAAAGGTCATGAAATGAAATCTCTAACATGACACTGAAATGTAAAACATTAGAAGCCATCATTAATCTCAGAAAAATGAGTATGTACACATTTCCATCCAGAGTATCGTAACCTTACTTAGAATGAGGGGGTACCCTTCTTACCCTGTCAGCTGCTAGGTATGACAATAATGACAATTTAACTCCAGGGCGGTTCAACAGAGCCAGAGTAGTATTTTATTCATTCATCTCCTGAGATTATGAAATGGTTGTTTATTTTTTACAGAGTTAAGTGTAACAATATCATTAATGAAGCTAATGATGTTAGACAGCAACTAAGCTCTTCTTCATGCGCATAAACCAAGACAAAAAAGAAAAGTGTAACAATGAACCAGAAGAATGGTCCGGCCCTAAGAAACACATCTTTGTGTATTGTAAGAACGCCTCATTCCAACAGTAAAGTAGACGAAAATTAACCTGTTTCTACAATCAAAGTAAGTGCTCACTCATTCAACAAACACTGAATGTTCTAAGCGCTGGAAGCCAAATGCTAAAGATGAGAGGTGGCTCCAAACCTCAGTGAGTGGGATCCTAGCCTTTTATTTCCTAACTTTTTGTCTTAGGTCTGGGTTATAATGCGAAGAGGACAGAAAATAAGGACTGCTCTGTTTCCACGAGAGGAGGAAGGCAGTATGTATCAGGGACAACAGAATGAGACGGTAGGGCTGGAAACAAAACCCACTGAGACGCACAGCGCTCACCATGCAGGTGAATGTCAGTCACCAACTGGTCTCTCTCTTTTTTTTTTTTAATTTTAAGTTTTTTGGCCGTGCTGGTCTTTGCTGCTGCAGGTGGGCTTTCTCTAGCTGTGGCGAGTGGGGGCGACGTGGCGTGAGCGCGTCTCACTGCGGTGGCTTCTCTTGTTGACGAGCATGGGCCCAAGCTCGTGGGCTTCCGTACTTGGGGCGCAGAGGCTCAGTAGCTGCGGTGCTTCACAGCGTGCGGCATCTTCCCAGACTGGGGATCAAACCAGTGCCCCTTACACTGCAAGGCAGATTCTTAACCACTGTACCACCAGGGAAGCCCGATCTCTATTTTAGTTGTGAAGCTTGTGTTTTCAAAACCTACATTAATCCTGAAAATTAGTTCTCTTTCATTCGTACAGCCTCAGTGGTTTCAACAAGTGTAAACATTTCAGACTATTTTGTAAGGTTAAACGAGCCAAGAAGCTTTCAAAATCACTTACTATAAGAGTACTTCATTCACCTGAAGCCACAATTTAAAACTCAGAAACTCTGTAGCCAAAGTTCCACTAAAAGAGATGGCCTTAACTATAGTGTAATGAAAATGAATATCTTATAAAGTTTTATGCCATTCATAAATATCTACTAAGTAAAATACATGAATTACCACTAGAGTCTACACATTGTTTAATGTTTTGCATTTCTCTGCTTGATCTGTACCAATGAAATTCTTTAATTGTATATGAATATGATACCTTACCAAAAAATATCAAAATATATACATATGGTTCAATTTAAACTCTATGTTTATCTTAAATCGGGGGTCATAAACACATCTGAATTAGCTTATCTTCTTAATTTATTATGTGAAGTCCAACTAAATTTAGTATCTAGACAACTGTTACAAAGTTAAATGGTTTGACTTTGAAGTTTCTAGGTCTCAGAACCATCCTTTAATAAACTGTAATTTATACTTAAATATTTAGAATAAAGAAGAAAAGAACTGTTTTGAGTCATATCTAGATTTAGGGTATGATTTGCCTCAAGTGAAAATATTAAAAACAAATTCAATAAGCTTTGAAGATCATTTTCCCATGGATGTTCATAAGATGATTCTGTAAGCTTTTTATTTTGATGCATTAAAATTTTTATCAAGGAAAACTGCATGTCGGTCTTATTTGTAAGCAGTCAGTGCTGCCTCCTTTATCATGTATGTCATAGATTCCCGTTTTCCGTTGCAATAAATTTCAAAGAAAACATAAATAATCGATAGATGCACACTTTTTCTACAAGCCTTAAACACTTACCTAAAAATCTCAAATTTGTGTCTTACATCAACAAAGAGAACTCACACAGTTCTTCTCAACTCATATTTGCTAGCATTCTTTGGCAAAAATAAAAAAGTAGCTGCCTCTTCAAAACTCAAATCTTTCCCTTGAGTAACTTTTAGCCTCATGCATACTATGTTCACAGCTTCAGTCATAGTATGTTTTGTCATACAAATTACAGCTCTATCATATTCCCTGAACCAATTCAACCAACCCAGAAAATGCAACAGCAAATATCTGACACTATTTTTCAAATTCTACAATTTTCACTGCTTCCACTTTGGTCAAGGCTTTTAATGATAAACCAATGAGACTTTAATACTCAGAAGACATGTTTTACAGCTAATTAAGGCAAGTAATTTTATACTCAGTTTTAAATTATACTAAACATAAAACTCCATTTGTCATTTCAAGACTCCTATATTGAGGGCTCCTGTTCAATAAAATCAAAGAGTTCCATTAAGTTAATTATAAATTTCAACAAATCAAAGAATCAAATTTCTATAAAAACAATGCCTATCTGTTTAAGTGTATCCAATGAAATATACATTGTCATGAAAATCAGTCCCTTAGTTTAGATGTTACTGTAAGTGCCATACATTTGTCAGTCAAAAAATCTCAAATTCAAGGATTCTATGAGAAGATGGGAAAATGTGCCAAAAAATGATGTTGAGACAACTGCTAGCCATTTGGAAAACTTATGGCTAAATCCTTACCTTCATTCCTTTACAAAACAAATTCCAGGTATACCACAATAAAGTTAAAACATGACCCTATAAAAATACTTGAACAAAAAAATTATTTAATAAATTTTGAAATACAGGAAGGACTTTATGATTTTTTTAATTGTAGAAGTCAAAAAGAAGTCACAATTGATTTTATAAAAGACAGATCAAACAAAAAATCAATTATAAACAAAAACAAACAATAAACCAAGGTAAATATTTGCATCAAATATTAATATGCACAATCTTGACAAATTGCTAAGAAAAAGACAATTCATTGGAAAATGGGCAATGACTACAGACAATTCACTGAAAAATAAAAATGATCTATAAACATGAACACATCTTCATACACTCATAACTTAAGAAATGTAAATTAAAACAGCATACTAACAGATGAGCAATGATGATCAAGAATTGGGGGGATGGGGTGCTCAACTATACCACCAGGAGAGGTGTAAACTGATATTAAATGTTGGTGGAACAATGGTAATATCTACAAAAATGCAGAAACCTACATGTTTGTGACCCACAAATTTGACTTCTAGGACCAGGATTCTTTATATTTCTTCTTTCATGTAAGCAAAAATATTTGTACAAGGAGACTATAATGACAATGTTACAGCTTTAACATTAACCTACAATAATGAAAGAAAAATCTGGAAAATCATCCTAATGTCTGTCAAAAGGAAGCTGGTTAAAAAAAATTATGTTTCATTTCATCTAGCTGAGGAAAGGTGTCCTATGGTTTCACCAACTATCTGAAAGAACAGCAGTCCTATAAAACCTTTCATACGCCAAAATGGAATAAAGCAAAGAAGCAATTACCTTAGGACACATCCTGCTAACGGATGCACAAAATAAATCGAGATAAGCACAGATGCTCACATAGTTCAAAGCTATGGAAGATAGATACCGAGATGCTGAGTGTGGTTCCTGGGGAAGGACTTTAGTGGGGCCACTTTCACTGACTGGGGTGCACACTGCCTCTGTAACAGCCAGCTGGAAAACAGACACCAAAGGCTACTTTGGCTTTTTGCTTTCTTTTTCATAAAAGCAAAAATCCTCCTTGGAATTCTTCTGGTTAGAGAAAGCAGGCACTAAAGTAGGACATTCTTTAAAATGAAGTAGAATAAAGAGAATTTTCAAAAAGTAGGGGATACCAGTATCAGAAAGTGCATAAATGACACCACTAAACAGATAGATATACAATATCATTCATTTAAAAAATAATTTTTAAAAAGCATGCAAGGGTGTGAGTAAAAAAAGATAAAAACATGAAAATTATGAAAAGCTATCCAAGAAACTGTCAAAACATTTAAGAATTGGGGGAAGGGCTTTCTACTTATTACTTTATAACTACTGTATGTAATTTTTGTTATATATGTACTTATTGTTTATAACTAAAATATTTTTCAAGGGTGCTTTGCTATTTTGGCATTTCAAGACTATGGACTGATTTCTCAAAATGGAAGAGAACTGACAGCCTTGAGTCATGTCTCACGAGCCAGCCTCTGAACCTGAGGGTGTTTGAGGACCATAGGGGCACTCAGTGTCACCCCGATATAAACTTCATCATGGCCCTGGGCACTGTGCTTCTTGAAGCTGGCCACCACTAGCGTCTTCATGCTCTTAAATCTGCACCTGCAGGCAAAGTACACTCTCACTCTTATAAACCAGGGGCAGGCTGCAAGGTTTTGAGTTTACGTTTAAGTGCCTAATGGGCTATCCAATAATAGCCCAGCATGTGCCTCAAAGTCAGCCATCGCTTGTTTACCATACCCGCTATCCTAGAGACAGGGCCAGTCCAATGAGCGTGTTGTTGCTAGAGATGTCTCCAGCGATCGTCGTCGCCAAACCCAAGTCCTTCAAATGACAATCTTGCCATTCGATGTGATACTCACTATGACAGACAATACATGCAACTGGACAGGCTCCCCAGTAAAACACTGCTGAAGAAAATCAGTCTCCTGGGAAGGAGGGAAAAGGAACAAAATAGGCTCCAAAGAAAAAAATCTGTCCATTCAAAAATGGTCTTACCTCCTCTATAAACCTTTTCACGTTTATCCCAAATCAGCACTAAGCAGAGACAGAACTTCTGAATTATTCACCAGGACAAGGAGGAATATTTCCTACCCTGGTACAACTAGATGCTGGCACTTGCAGGAGCCCTTCACCCTCAAAAGTTTATGACAAATGGACCTGATAATTACAATGCACCATTTCTCACTGGGAGCCACGGAGCATAACCACCGGCATGTACACAATTTTGAACATTTTCAACCTGCATTTTTCTTCAGTTATTAGGCCACTATAATCGAAAGTGCTGTGGGACTTATCAGCATATTAATTAATGCTAATTAATTTTACCTGAGCCCTTACTAATATATTATAATAAATTCCAAACCCTTCTCTCTCTCCTATGTAAGGGTACACAGGGATCTCCTTTCTAAGGCTAACTCTCCCCCTATCACACAGTCCCTGAGGAATTTTATTCCATGAATGAGTCCCTCCTTCATTTACATCTTCCGTTTTCTCTCCAATGGTTCCTTTCCTTTTGTCCACAGAAACTTTCGGATTTCTTGATCCTGAGCTAATCCACAATCCATTTCCTTAAACACATCACTGAGTTTAGCGAACGTCCTTCTTCCTCTTTGTGTTTCCTGCCACATTTGCCACAAATGTAGAGGGATCTACATTTGTTCCTCCACTCTTTTCTGAAAAGTGAGTGCGTGCCAGAGCGTGGGGACACACATCAGCACGGCCCCCGGGAGCTTATGGCCCCACTGCACGGGCAGCAAATACAGTCTACGGCCAAGGGCTCCTAAGGCCTCGCCTACAGCCTCCCTGCGTGCTCCTAACAGGGAGCATCTTCTCTCTCCAACTGACAGTTCAGTTTCTGAAATGACTTCTACCCTGAGCTGAAAAGCACGCACTGTCGCTGATTTTTGCATCTTCCACTTCTCTGAGTATTCAGCTTAATGTTTTCTATATAGTAGGTATTCAAAATGGGCACACTGGACAAATCAGAATGGAGGAAAACAGACTGATAACGAAGCTAATTACAACAGTAAAAGAAAGCAAGCCTGTTTAATAATATTCCCTATTAGTAGGCATATTTCAAATTGCCTATGGATTTGTCCTATTTTCTCTCATAATGATGAAATATATATATGAAGTCAAACAAGAAATTCCTTCAAACAAGTGCCCTGATACAACTTGATCAGTATGTGAACACAATGCTCACATTATGCTGCAATTCATTTGTGCTTACCACAGTAGCTGTGGGTGGCAGTGGTCTAGTTCTCCAATATTGAAACTACTAAAATTAGATAACAGCATCCAGGTAAACCCTACATTTAACTGAAAAAAATGATTACTTTGTTACAAATAACACAAGCCAATGACAGCCCATACTAACTAGCCATCATATCCTGCAAGTTATTGTATGCATGCTACCCTTTACCTGTATGTGTGTATGGGGCTGCTTGAAACTTTGCAGAATACTGCTATTCTTTCCATTGTTCATAGTTTTAGCAAATGCTAAACATCAATGTCCACCACGTGTATCAATTTTAGCAGCAAACTAACATACTTATATTCTACTAAATTAAAATAAGCATAGAGTATTTTCACCTTATTTTGGTAGGTTAAACATTTAAGGGTTCTGACTACATTCCATTACAACTATTAGAACGAATCTAGAAAGATATTTAAGAGCTATTTTAGAAAGTAGCATATTCATCTAACATAAGCTGTAGATATCTTAGCTCTTCTCAGGCCTTTTTTTTAAATTGGAGTACAGTTGTTTTACAATTTTGTGTTAGTTTCTGCTGAACAACAACGTAAATCAGCCATGTGAATACAAATATCCTTTCCCCCTTAAGCCTCCCTCCTACCCCCCCATCCCACCCCTCTAGGTCATTGCAGAGCACTCTTCTGACTTCCAATAAATTTTATCTTCTGATAACTAACACTTCACATTTTTTTAAAATGATACAGTACAAAACTCTACACTTGGTTATGCTATATCTCACCTGACTTTTGGCCTATTTTTCCAAACTATCCAGATGTTGAAATCATCTTGATTCTGAAAACTGATATACTTGCCTCTTTCCTGGTTTTCAATTACAGAAATTCAGTTCAGCAAAACTCACTCATGTTTGCTTCTCAGCTTTGCAGGAGCAGGGCTATGATACCTGGAGAAAACATTTTATATTCCACAAGCCTTCTGGGGTTATATTACCTAGCTGAATTCCAAGATCCAGAACTAATCCTCTGAGGGTCTGCAAAAATAATTAGTTAAAGGTATCCAGCCGAGTCATCTCCCAGGGATGGACTGATTTCAATGGATGTAACTAAGACCAGAATACCAGTTCAGCAGTGAAGAGTTACAACAGCCAACAGAACCAAGAGAAATGAGAGCCTTCTGGTCAGTGTGTTCTCATACAACCACGTGCACAAGCAAGCCATCCTGGAAACCAATATATAATAAAAGGGAATCAGATAACTGAATCATTTGCTGACTGAACTCTTTCCATGTAGACATGCACACAGGAAGCTAAATTATAATCACGCATTTGTTTAGGGAGCACAGAAATCTAAGCAAAGGAATCCATTATCTAACATATTTTAAAACATCAGGGTAAACAGTCTCTGGTATCATTTTCTACCACAGGATTATTACTCGTAAAACTGAGTTTTCATTCCAATCCCAAAGAAAGGCAATGCCAAAGAATGCTCAAACTACTGCACAACTGCACTCATCTCACACACTAGTAAAGTAATGCTTAAAATTCTCCAAGCCAGGCTTCAGCAATACGTGAACCGTGAAATTCCATATGTTCAAGCTGGTTATAGAAAAGGCAGAGGAACCAGAGATCAAATTGCCAACATCCGCTGGATCATCGAAAAAGCAGGAGAGTTCCAGAAAAATATCTATTTCTGCTTTACTGACTATGCCAGAGCCTTTGACTGTGTGGATCACAATAAACTGTGGAAAATTCTGAAAGAGATGGGAATACCAGACCACCTGACCTGCCTCTTAAGAAATCTGTAGGCATGTCAGGAAGCAAAAGTTAGAACTGGACATGGAACAACTGACAGGTTCCAAATAGGAAAAGGAGTATGTCAAGGCTGTATATTGTCACCCTGATTATTTAACTTCTATGCAGAGTACATCATGAGAAACACTGGGCTGAAGGAAGCACAAGCTGGAATCAAGACTGCCGGGAGAAATATCAACAACCTCAGATATGCAGATGACACCACCCTTATGGCAGAAAGTGAAGAGGAGCTAAAAGCCTCTTGATGAAGGTGAAAGAGGAGAGTGAAAAAGTTGGCTTAAAGCTCAACATTCAGAAAACGAAGATCATGGCATCTGGTCCCATCACTTCATGGCAAATAGATGGGGAAACAGTGGAAACAGTGGCTGATTTTATTTTTCTGGGCTCCAAAATCACTGCAGATGGGTGACTGCAGCCATGAAATCAAAAGATGCTTACTCCTTGGAAAGAAAGTTATGACCAACCTGGACAGCATATTAAAAAGCAGAGACATTACTTTGCCAACAAAGTTCCGTCTAGTCAAGGCTATGGTTTTTCCAGTGGTCATGTATGGATGTGAGAGTTGGACTATAAAGAAAGCTGAGTGCAGAATTGATGTTTTTGAACGGTGGTGTTGGAGAAGACTCTTGAGAATCCCTTGGACTGCAAGGAGATCCAACCAGTCCATCCTAAAGAAGATCAGTCCTGGGGGTTCACTGGAAGGACTGATATTGAAACTGAAACTCCAATACTTTGGCCACTTGATGCAAAGAGCTGACTGACTGGAAAAGACCCTGATGCTGGGAAAGATTGAGGGCAGGAGGAGACGGGGACAACGGCATCACTGAATCAATGGACATGGGTCTGGGTAGACTCCAGGAGTTGGTGATGAACAGGGAGGCCTGGCATGCTGCGGTTCATGGGGTCACAAAGAGTCGGACACGACTGAGCGACTGAACTGAACTGAACTGAAAACTGAGTACTAAATGAGGGTGCTCTGGTATTCGAATTAACAGTATAAAAACCTGCCTGTATTACTTGACTAACCAACTCCATTCCTGACAGTGCCACTTGTTACCTAAATACAATATACCCCACCAGGCTATGATCAAGTTCAGCTGGCCTGCAGGTTAGTCTGCCCTACAGACTCTGTAGTCATACTGATACAGCTCAAGGCCAACTCCTGCTTCTGTAGGCTCTAGGAGAGCTTCTAGAGACCGCATCACATGCCTTGGCAGGCTCAGGGTCCCTTCCTCCATCTTCAAGGTAGGCATCAGCAGCAGTGCAGATCTTCAAATCCCTCTGACTCTGACCCTCCTGCTCACTCCTTTCACTTGTCAGGCCCCCTGAGATTATATACCCCACCCTAGATAATCCAGGATAATCACACCATCTCCAAACCCTTAACTTAATCACATCCACAAAGTCCTTCTGCATTGTGAATTAACATAGTTTCTGGGGCTTAGGATGTGACATCATTGGAGGATGATGATTTGGCCTACATAGAGTTACTGCGTATATACTATAGTCTTACCACTGATTCTATATTATCCATTTTAAATTTGGTGAAAAAGTTCAATTTATCTGGAAACTTCAATACTATTAACTAAGGAGGACATGGCTATTTCCATTCATAGTTTATACTAAAATTAGACTTCAGTTTTCTATTTCAGTTTTTACACAGGATAAGTGATGTCTGATTTACCAATGGGGGAAAGAAAAAAATATCAGTTAAGCAATCATTAAACCCTTAACCTTATACCGATTAATATGGGACCAATTAGCCAGAATAAAGTTAATATATGAGAGATCAAAAAATGTTTTATTGAATTTGTCCTATTAAAAATGGGATATATACAAAGGACGGAAACAAACTACTGGGTTTATTAATCATACTCTAATTATCAAACAAGTGCAACCTTTCAACCATCTCAATTTTCAGCGTCCTATTCACCCACCACCTAATCTTCCAGAGCAGTCATCCTGACTATTGCTTACCTCCTGGAGATGCCAGCTTCAACAACTCCTCAACCATAATGGATCCTTCAACTCATTGATCCTACCACTTTTTGTTATTCCTCCCCTGTCCTGATCCTCACATCCCAGTCTCACAGTCCACCACTCCCTACGGATACATTCTTGTCCCTCCCCGCCTCATTTCATGGTACCACAACCAGCAAAAACCCAACATTCGTATCCAACTTTCTGCCTACTTCATGTCAGCCCAAGAGCAGTTTAACACGGCAGGAGAAAAATCTCCACCACTAACTTCAAAGAGCCGCTTTCAGCCACTCCCTAATCAAACTACATTTCCTCAATCCACTGATTGTCCACTTTCCCAGATAATTATTTCACACTCCCACCCTCTGTAACCCTGAAGACCTTTCTTCCCCAGTCCTCACTTTAAGCTGATAACCGTTACTTCCTGTTCCGCGCAGCAAACAGAAACCAACAGATCCATGGGATCTCACCTCATCCTGTACCCACTGACTTGCAGCTTACCCATATATGCTCCTCTCCCTCCACTGGTCTGGATTAACTGGCATTTCTTCATTGCAGTCTTTGACTTTTTTCCTTCTTTTAAAAAAAATCAAGGCTGCAGCTCTGGCTCTGGCTCCCTTCCACTCCTGCTTCATTACCTTTTCTCTCTGTGGAGCATGTTTATGAGCAGACAAAAAGCGTGGAATTTTCCCCATTACACATAGCTATTCAGTTATCTTTCTCCCATCTTCTCCTGGGCTTCGCTTGTGGCTCAGCTGGTAAAGAATCCGCCTGCAATGTGTGAGACCTGGGCTCGATCCCTGGGTTGGGAAGATCCCCTGGAGAAGGGAATGGCAACCCACTCCAGTATTCTGGCCTGGAGAATTCCATGGACTGTATGGATAGTTCATAGGGTCACAAAGAGTCAGACATGACTGAACGACTCTCACTCACTCTCCTTAGCCCACACACCAGGTGCTCACCCACAACATACCACAGAAACTTCCCATCAAGGCCATCAGTAATCCAGTTCAGTTCAGCTTACTTGCTCAGTTGTGTCCAACTCTTTGCGACCCCATGGACTGCGGCATGCCAGGCCTCCCTGTCCATCACCAACTCCCAGAGTTTACTCAAATTCATGTCCATCAAGTAGGTGACACCATCCAGCCATCTCATCCTCTGTCGCCCTCTTCTCCTCCTGCCTTCAATCTTTTCAAGCATCAGGGTCTTTTCCAATGACAGTTCTTCGCATCTGGTGGCCAAAGTATTGGAGTTTCAGCTTCAACATCAGTCCTTCCAATGAATATTCAGGACTGATTTCCTTTAGGATTGACTGGTTTCATCTCCTCGAGTCTTCTCCAACAATACAGCTCAAAACCATCAACTCTTCGGTGTTCAGCTTTCTTTATAGTCCAACTCTCATATCCATACATGACTACCGGAGAAATCTTTATTGGCAAAGTAATGTCTCTGCTTTATAATATGCTGTCTAGGTTCATCATAACTTTTCTTCCAAGGAGCAAGTGTCTTTTAATTTCATGGCTGCAATCACCATCTGCAGTGGTTTTGGAGCACAAGAAAATAAAGTCTGCCACGGTTTCCATTGTTTCCCCATCTATTTGCCATCAAGTGATAGGACCAGTAGCCATGACCTTAGTTTTCTGAATGTTGAATTTTAAGCCAACTTTTTCACTCTCCTCTTTCACTTTCATCCAAGGCTCTTAAGTTCCTCTTCGTTTTTTGCCATAAGGGTAGTAGCATCTGCATACCTGAGGTTACTGATTATTTCTCCCTGCAGTCTTGATTCCAGTGTGTGCTTCATCCAGCCCAGCATTTCACCTGATGTACTCTGCATATAACTCAAATAAGCAGGGTGACAATATACAGCCTTGGCATACTCCTTTTCCTATTTGGAACCAGTCTATTGTTCCATGTCTGCTCCTAACTGTTGCTTCTTGACCTGCATACAGATTTCTCAGGAGGCAGGTCAGGTCATTCTTCCATCTCTTAAAGAATTTTCCAGTTTGTTGTGTGTGATCCACACAATCAACGGCTTTTGCGTAATCAATAAAACATAAGTAGACGCTTTTCTGGAATTCTCTTGCTTTTTCACTGATCCAGCAGATGTTGGCATCTGATCTCTAGCTCACTGCCTTTTCTAAATCCACCTTGAACATCTGGAATTTCTTGGTTCATGTACTGCTGAAGCCTGGCTTTGAGAATTTCGAGCATTACTTTGCTAGCATGTGAGATGAGTGCAATTGTGAGGTAGTTTTGAACGTTCTTTGGGACTGAGATGAAGACTAACTTTTCCAGTCCTGTGGCCATTTCTAAGTTTTCTAAATTTTCTGTCATATTGAGTATGGCACTTTCATAGCATCATCTTTCAGGAGTTGAAATAGCTCAACTGGAATTTCATCACCTCCACTAGCTTTGTTTGTAGTGATGCTTCCTAAGGACCACCTGACTTTGCATTCCAGGATGTCTGGCTCTAGGTGAGTGATCACACCATCGTGGTTATCTGGGTCATGAAGATCTCTTTTGTATAGTTCTGTGTATTCTTGCCACCTCTTCTTAATATCTCTGCTTCTGTTAGGTCCATACGATTTCTGTCCTTTATCGAGCCCATCTTTGCATGAAATGTTCCCTTGGTATCTCTAATTTTCTTGAAGAGATCTCTAGTCTTTCCCATTCTGTTGTTTTCCTCTATTTCTTGGCATTGATTGCTGATAAAGGCTTTCTTAAAAAAAACCTCTCCTTGCTGTTCTTTGGAACTCTGCAATCAAATGGGTGTATCTTTCCTTTCTTCCTTTGCTTTTCCCTTCTCTTCTTTTCTCAGCTATTTGTAAGGCCTCCTCAGACAACCATTTTGCCTTTTTGCATTTCTTTTTCTTGGTGATGGTCTTGATCGCTGCGTCCTGTACAACGTCACAAACCTCCTTCCACAGTTCTTCAGGCACTCTGTCTATCATACCTAATCCCTTTAATCCATTTGTCACTTCCACTGTATAACTAACTGTAAGGGATTTGATGTAGGTCATACCGGAATGGTCTAGTGGTTTTCCCTACTTTCTTCAATTTGTCCGAATTTGGCAATAAGGAGTTCATGATCTGAGCCACAGTCAGCTCCCAGTCTCACAGTCAGCTCTCAGTAATCCTTCAGTTCAGTTCAGTTCAGTCGCTCAGTCGTGTCCGACTCTTTGCGACCCCATGAATCGCAGCATGCCAGGCTTCCCTGTCCATCACCATCTCCCGGAGTTCACTCAGATTCACGTCCATTGTGTCCGTGATGCCATCCAGCCATCTCATCCTGGGTCGTCCCCTTCTCCTCCTGCCCCCAATCCCTCCCACCATCAGAGTCTTTTCCAATGAATCAACTCTTCGCATGAGGCGGCCAAAGTACTGGAGTTTCAGCTTCAGCATCATTCCTTCCAAAGAAATCCCAGGGTTGATCTCCTTCAGAATGGACTGGTTGGATCTCCTTGCAGTCCAAGGGACTCTCAAGAGTTTACATGACTAAATTTAACAGCCGATTCTTGGTCTTCATATTACTTAACCAAGATGGTGAATCGTTTTCCATGAACACTTCCCACACTTGACTTTCAAGACACCAGAGTATTCTTGTTTTCCTTTCACCCTACTGGCCAGGCCTTCTCACTACTCATTGCCAGATTCTTCTCACCCAGTTCAGTTCAGTTGCTCAGTTGTGTCCAACTCTTTGGGAACCCATGGACTGCAGCACTCCAGGCTATCTCCCAGAATTTGCTCAAACTCATGTCCATTGAATCAGTGATGACATCCAGCCATCTCATTTTCTATCGCACCCCTTCTCCTCCTGCCCTCAATCTTTCCCAGCATCAGGGTCTTTTCCAATGAGTCACCTCTTTGCATCAGGTGACCAAAGCACTGGAGCCTCAGCTTCAGGTCAGTCCTTCCAATGAATATTCAGGGTTGATTTCCTTTAGGATTGACTGGTTTGATCCCCTTACTGTCCAAGAGACTCTCAAGAGTCTTATCCAGCACCACAATTTGAAAGCACCAAGTCTTTATTTTTTTTTTTTTCAAATCAAGAGTTTTTATTGTCTCTTTAAAAAGATCACAACTGTGTCCATAGCACCATCTGCTATCTTGTTTCTGCAGGAGGATCACTGAGATCTTATTCATCAGCCTGTTGAACTGTTCCTTTTTCAGAAACGTACATACCATCCAAAAATTTTCTGATATCCTTGTTTTTAACTGTGGTGGCTTGCTGAATTAAAGCAGCTGAATTTGACACAAGTTCAATGTCATTTCCTTCAAGAATCAACTCATCTTTCTGTGCTTGAGATACTGAACAGGCAACCCCTGGCCTCATTCGAACCCTGCGTATGTATTTTTCACCCAAAAAATTTCGAATTTCCACCAGAGAACCATTCTCCTGAATAACAACGTTGATGGGGAAGTGGGCATACACCGACCTCATCTTGTAACGGAAGCCCAGTGTAACACCCTTGATCATGTTCTGTACGTGACTACAGATTGTGCGAACCGTAGCCAGTTCCTTTCTGTTTCCCCACCATTTGTCAACACGGAGCCTCTTCTTTTTCTTTCCAAGGAGACTGAGTTCTACATTGATGTGATTGAAGTCCCTCCGCAGGGTGCCTCTGGGGCCCTTCACAATAATTGTCCGTCCCTTCAAGTTAATGTCGACATTTTCTGGGATGTCGACAGTCTGATTGCTGAGAATGGTCTTCATTCTCGCAGTAGATGCGGCAAAGAGCAGCACCAAGTCTTTAGCACTGAGCCTTCTTTATGATCCAACTCTCACATCCATACATGACATAACCCAGTACTGAACCCAGGGTTCAGTACTCGGGCCTTCCTGTCTATATTCCTTTGGGAAACTTACTCACTCTCAGGATCTGAACCACCAAATTGTGCTGACAACTCCAAATTTTACATTCATGCCTGGATCAGAGCCCTGAACTGCTGCTATCTCCTAGATTATAACTACCTACTCAACAGACTCTCTTAAGTGTCAAGCAGGTACCTCTGCAAGTCCCAAACCACATTTCTGATTTCCCTTTAAGCCTGATCCTCAGTCTTTCTCAGCTCAGTATGTAGCAACTTTATCTCATCCAAAACCTTAGCATCACCCCTGACAACTTTCTTTTCCTCATATCCACCACTGTATCCATCAGTAGACCCAATTAGCTCTACCTTCAAAATAGATACAGAATCTAAACACTTACCAGCTCCAGTGATACCATCTTGAGCCAAGCCACTGCTAACCGATCTGTTTCCAACTTTGTCTCCCTGTATTAATACAGGCTATGTTTATATTTGAGTTTATATCTCCCCCAAATTATGTTGAAACCCTAACCCCAAAAAAGTGACAGGATCACTAGATGGGGGCCCTTGGTAGGTGATCAGGTCTTCAGGCCCTCATGAATGGAATCAGTGGACCTCAGGGAGCTCCCTTGTCCCTTCCATCACATGAGGACACAAGGAAAAAGCTTTCACTATGAACCAGGAGTCTATGCCACGACCAGGAATGCTGAAGAAGCTGAAATTGAACGGTTCTATGAAGGCCTACAAGACCTTTTAGAACTAACATCCAAAAAAGATGTCTTTTTCATTACAGGGGACTGGAATGCAAAAGTAGGAAGTCAAGTAACACCTGGAGTAACAGGCAAATTTGGCCTTGGAGTACGGAATGAAGCAGGGCAAAGGGGCAAAGGCTAATAGAGTTTTGCCAAGAGAATGCACTGGTCATAGCAAACACCCTCTTCCACAACACAAGAGAAGACTCTACACATGGACCTCACCAGATGGTCAACACTGAAATCAGACTGATTATATTCTTTGCAGCCAAAGATGGAGAAGCTCTATACAGCCAGCAAACATAAGACCGGGAGCTGACTGTGGCTCAGATCATGAACTCCTTACTGCCAAATTCAGACTTAAATTGAACAAAGTGGGGAAAACCACTAGACCATTCTGGTATGACCTAAATCAAATCCCTTTTGCTTATACAGTGGAAGTGAGAAATAGATTTTAGGGACTAGATCTGATAGAATGTGTGCCTGATGAACTATGGACAGAGGTTTGTGACACTGTACAGGAGACAGGGATCAAGACCATCCCCAAGAAAAAGGAATGCAAAAAAGCAAAATGGCTGTCTGAGGAGGCTTTACAAATAGCTGTGAAGAGAAGAGAAGTGAAAAGCAAAGGAGAAAAGGAAAGACATACCCATTTGAATGCAGAGTTCCAAAGAATACCAAGGAGAGACTTTTTCAAGAAAGCCTTCCTCAGCGATCAATGCAAAGAAATAGAGGAAAACAACAGAATGGGAAAGACTAGAGATCTCTTCAAGAAAATTAGAGATACCAAGGGAACATTTCATGCAAAGATGGGCTCAATAAAGGACAGAAATGGTATGGACCTAACAGAAGCAGAAGATAAAAAGAAGAGGTGGCAAGAACACACAGAAGAACTATACAAAAGAGATGTTCATGACCCTGATAATCATGATGGTGTGATCACTCACCTAGAGGCACACATCCTGGAATGTGAAGTCAAGTGGGCCTTAGGAAGCATCACTACAAACAAAGCTAGTGGAGGTGATGGAATACCAGGTGAGTTATTTCAAATCCTGAAAGCTGATGCTGACAAATTGCTACACTCAACATGCCAGCAAATTTGGAAAACTCAGCAGTGGCCACAGGACTGGAAAATGTCAGTTTTCATTCCAATCCCATTTAAGAAAGGCAATGCCCAAGAATGCTCAAACTACCACACAATTGCACTCATCTCACAGGCTAGTAAAGTAATGCTTAAAATTCTCCAAGCCAGGTTTCAACAGTACGTGAACCATGAACTTCCAAATGTTCAAGCTGGTTTTAGAAAAGGCAGAGGAACAAGAGATCAAATTGGCAACAACTGATGGATCATCAAAAAAGCAAGAGAATTCCAGAAAAACATCTATTTCTGCTTTATTGACTATGCCAAAGCCTTTGACTGTGTAGATCACAATATACTGTGAAAAATTCTGAAAGAGATGGGAATACCAGACCACCTAACATGCCTCTTGAGAAACCTATGTATGCAGGTCAGGAAGCAAAAGTTAGAACTGGACATGGAACAACAGACTGGTTCCAAATAGGAAAAGGTATACGTCAGAGCTGTATATTGTCACCCTGCTTATTTGACTTATATGCAGAGTACATCATGAGAAATTCTGGGCTGGAAGAAGTTCAAGCTGGAATCAAGACTGTCAAGAGAAATAACGATAACCTCAGATATGCAGATGACACCACCTTTATGGCAGAAAGTGAAGAACTAAAGAGCCTCTTGATGAAAGTGAAAGAGGAGAATGAAAAAGTTGGCTTAAAGCTCAACATTCAGAAAACGAAGATCATGGCATCCAGTCCTGTCACTTCATGGCAAATAGATGGGGAAACAGTGGCTGACTTTTATTTTTGAGGGCTCCAAAATCACTGCAGATGGTGATTACATCCATGAAATTAAAAGACACTTACTCCTTGGAAGGAAAGTTATGACCAACCTAGACAGCATATTAAAAAGCAGAGACACTACTTTGACAACAAAAGTCCGTCTAGTCAAGGCTATGGTTTTTCCAGTGGTCATGTATGGATGTCAGAGTTGGACTGTGAAGAAAGCTGAGCGCCGAAGAACTGTTGTTTTGGAGAAGACTCTTGAGAGTCCCTTGGACTGCAAGGAGATCCAACCAGTCCATCCTAAAGGAGATCAGTCCTGGGTGTTCACTGGAAGGACTGATGCTGAAACTGAATCTCCAATACTTTGGCCACCTGATGCAAAGAGCTGAGTCATTTGAAAGGACCTTGATGCTGGAAGGGATTGAGGGCAAGAGGAGAAGGGGATGACAGAGGATGTGATGGTTGGATGGCATCACTGACTCAATGGGCATGAGTCTGAGTAAACTCCGGGAGTTGGTGATGGAGAGGGAGGCCTGGCATGCTACAGTTCATGGGGTCGCAAAGAGTCAGACACGGCTGAGCAACTGAACTGAACTGATGAACCTGGAAGAGGACGTTCATCAAAACAGAACCATGCTGGCGCCTTAATCTTGTACTTCCAGCCTCCAGAACTGTAACAAATACATTTCTGTTGTTCATCAGCCAGTTTGTGGTACTTTGTTACAGCAGCCCCAACAGACTAAAACAATACAGCAGCCAGAATTTATTTTGAAATTAAGGTTCATGGGATGCCCCATTCGCTTTCTCTGGGAAAAAAAAAAAAATCCATGTATAGTGAAATTAAATAGATTTCACATCAATGAGTATATATACCATATAACAAAGACCCAAATAAGAATTCGAAATACTTCCAATTTTGAACTATTATGAACAAAGCTGTTATAAACATTCTTATTCAAATCTTTACAAGGACATAAGGTTTGGTTTCTTGGGTAAATACCTAGGAGCATCAAATGCTTTGACATAGATTAAAAACATGTACATGCCTGTTCACGGCAGCATTTATTCAGTATTTCTACCAAAATGCAGAAACAGCTCAAATGTCCATCAACAGATAAATGTTCGAGGAAAAGGTGGCAGATCCATACAATGGAATAGAATTTAGGCATAAAAAAAGAATGAAACACCGCTGCAATGTGGATGAACCTTGAGAACATTGTTAAGGGAAAGAAACCAGACGAGATCATATTTGCATAAAACATTCAGGAGCAGTAAATTCATAGAGACAGTGAAAACTGATGTCTGTCAGGGGCTGGGGGTGGAAGTGACTGCTTCATGGGTGCAGGTTTTCCTTCAGGGTGATGAAAGTTCTGGAACTGGTAGAGGCGATGGCTGCTGAATGCTGCTGGATGCACTGCATGCTGCTGAACTGTTCTCTGAAATGGTTAATTTTAGGTGAATTTCACCCCCCCAAAAAAAACACCCCACACACAGGATTTTATTTTACACCATTTGAAACATAAGGCTTCTCAGGCAGTGTGGACACAAAATCTTGTGTCAACACCACTGTGTACTGGTGAGCTGGGTCACTCCACTAAACCACGTGGTCTGGAGCAAGTCTCTTCAACTCTGCAGACTTCGGGGGTTTCTTTTCCATGCATGAAAAGAAGATCCTTCACTGGGCTGTTGTGAGGATCAACTGAGATAATGACAATAAAAATACTTAGCAAAGTGCTAGGCATAAAAAAATTAACCATCTTTTATATTAGCACAATAGGAAATATGCGCAGACCGGAAGGCCAAGGATGCATACAAATATCAGGGTGGCAGCTGAGAACATTTTGAATAATTAGTCTTGTAAAGATGGAGAGAGGAGGACCCAGACCAAGACACACCAGCCAGCTGTCCTCCTTTGGCCTCTATGATGACCTAACTCATCAAGAGTCATGGTTAAGATTAGCCCTGCTGCTCCAGTCGATGATTTAGCACTACACTCAAGGCTGACTTGAAAGTGCTGCTGCTGTTCTGAGAAGGGCTGAAGAAAGATTACTGGAGATAAAAGAGGCTACTTTACCGAAGCTCTAAGCTTAGGATCCCCAAGTACTCAGGAGATGAAACAGGAAGCGAGACAACTATTAAGCCATCTCAAAGTTTAACCCCAATTAACATAAGATGACAAACTAGAGTTTAACTATAAAAATTTGTTTGCATCAAGGAAAAGCACTAACTAGCCATCCAGAAGTAGCACTAACTAGATTTAACATGTCTAAATTTAAATGTTCTTGAAACTCAATATGCAACAGCAACACAAATTAACAAAATAACCAATAAAAATTACTATCACTTAAACATCTCTATGGCAGGTAGTACGCAACATAGTTTACAAATATTATCTGCAGTCTTCACAACATCCAAGCAGGACCCCACGATGCCAAGCAACTTGGGCGGAATCAAACTAATCAGAGGCACTTCTGAGACCTGACCTTGGGGGCGCTGACTTCAAAGCTCCATCAACTACACCTTTCTTCCTCTCAGCCCTGAAAGAATTTCTAGGCTCATAAGTCCTCCTCGATTCTAAACCCAACTGAGTGCAACTTCAGAAGGTATATGACTATTCAAAGGTCAGTCAGAGAAAAATCCGATTGCACCATTGGGGAGCCTTAGCAGACAGAGTGAAGGGATTAATTTTAGAATGGAGTCACATCAATTGTGCTTGGTTGAAATACAACTGCTGGTTCACAGTAGTCTGGGCGTTAGGTCACAATCAGAGCCTGTCTCAGGGGAGGCTTAGAGAGCTAAGTTACTGCAGGAAGACGGAGCCCACACCTGGAATAGTGTGGGCTCTGCAGATGCCCAGGAGCCTCAGACAAGTAAATAAATAAATATAGAAACACTAGAGCTCTAGTCACTTTAAGATTTAATTAAGGGGGCTCATGGGTCAATTGCCTAATGTAGCTGCATTTTGTCTTCTTTCACATACCCTGCTCACAATTCAAAAGAAAGGAAAAGACAGGCTATAAATAAAGATCTCCTCAAGCATGCAGGCAGAAAAAGCAATCCCCACAAGGAAGAAAAGGAGTCAGGCTGGCCTCAGACTTTTCCACAGTCACATCCCAAGCCAGAAGGCAACAGAGCAACACCTCGCTCATTCCAAGAAGAAAACAGAACCGGGAACATCAAAACCTCCCATCCAGGAGCTCCTCCGAAGCTAAGGGTCACAGGCAGTCTGCCACACAAAGCGCAGGGAGCCCAGCAGCTATGAGTGAATACTTCCGTCACCTTCCTGTGCTAAAAGCCAAACAACTCCTGTGCTCTTTCTCAGGGGTTTCAATGCCCACCCTGATGAGCCATCCCAGCCTTTGAGTCAGCCCTTCTACACCGAGCCTAGCCCCCCACTGCTGGGGTCCGTGCATAGTCCCCATCACCAACAACTGCACTCCCTCCAAAATCACTTTTTAAACATACCAATGCCCCCCAATCTCATGAAGGACCCCTACTGACCACTTTTTATGCTGACCGTTACTCCATTCATTCATTCAACATTCATAAAATGCTCACTATGTGCCAGGACTCTGCGAGATGTTTAAGACGGAGATGGGGGTGGAGGGAAGGGACCAAGCATCAGGTCTGCTCTCCTGAAGCTAACTCTCAACGTGGCAGGCAGACCACAAACAAACCAGGAACACTTGAGTGGCACGAAGGTAAGATGAAATGGGCAGTGAGACGTCAGCAGACTAAAGGGACAGCAGTCGTTGCAAGGTCATCAGGCTGGATCTAAGTTTCACTGATGCAGAGAAGTGATGAGGAAGAAAGATATGCCAAAAGAAATAGACATATCAGCACTAGTCTCATAGTAGAACTTAAGGTAAAGAAAGCAACAAACAGGACAGAAAGGACTATTTCATAATAAAGCGACAATCCACTAAGACGACAGAAGTAATACATTTTCTGTATCCACCAACAACAGCGCTGATAAAAAACACCACAAGACTCGGCAAATCCACTGAGGGAGGCTTCAACAAATCTTGGTACAGTAGGGTTGTTGTAACAAAATACCAATGGGTATTTCTGATCAATGGGCAGCTTATAAACCACAGAAATTTATTCCTCACAGTTTTGGAGGCTGGAAGTCAGAAATCCGGGTGAGGCTCTTCTTCCCAGGGGCAGACCTTGCATACCCATACGGCAGAAGCTTTCCAGGGTCTCTTTTACAGGGGCACTGATCCCACTCAGGGAAGGTTTGCCCTCAGGGCCTAATCACCTCTTAATACCATCACCTTGGGGGCTACATATTTCTGTGTAAGAAATCAAAATATGAAGCAGGACAAAGCATTTGAAAGACTCATTAATAAGCTACATTATATATAATATAAAATGTATACATACACACATTTATATATATAAAAAACATTCTTTCCAAATATATATTTGAATATTCACAAATACTAATCATACATTATTAGACCATGAAGAAAAATGTCAACATAGTCCAAAAGAAAAACCAACACAAGCCAAATCTGCTAGCCAAACTGCAAGGGAACTGGAAATTAACAACCAAAAGGTAAAGACAGATATTTACTTGCAAATGTAAAATGTCCTTTTCCTAATTCAAGAGGATCTAAAACTGGGTATTTTTAACTAATTAGGAAGGAACAGTGCAAAGATGACTAGACTAGAGTGAAATGTAGTCAAAGCCACGATGTAGGCAGGTCATCTTTCAGGAGCTTGATACACAGTGAAAAAATGAAGTGATTCAAAAATATCATTACGTGAAACTTCTCTTCTTACCAGCCTTGCTCTGTGAGGTAGTTAATACACATAGGTAAATTTGGGAGCCGGCTCCATCCCACCCCTCAAGCACTGTGCAGGGAGGGCTACAAGCAAGGAACTCTGGCTACAACGCTAGCTTTGCCACTACATAACCAGCCACGTGCCCTGCATGGGCTATTCAAATGCTTTGCGTCTCCATTTCTGTGGCTATAATATTAGGAGGATGGGCTAAATTAGATATCTCCAAGGTTTCTTCTGATTTTCAGAATGAAATCCCTCTAAATGCAGAAGCTCTTTGAGTTAACCTATTTGAAAGCAAGTTCCTGTGTCAGGCACATTTCCCTGCTCTACAGGAGACAGCACACCACACATCAACCTTTCCTTAATGACAGTCACCCCAGGATTTTCTATAGTACCTGTGCTTTAAAACAGACACGATTCAGAAGGGAGAATAAGATAAATTCGTGCTTTCAAGGAGCACTTCCTTTTCATTTGCCAAGTGATTTCTCAATTTAGTAAGACAGGTTATTTTGGGGATGGAGGGAGGAAGAAAGAGAAAGTCTCTTCTTTTTGTGGAAAATACTGGTGTTAAAAACTAAAAAGGTTTATCGCTGCAAAATCAGGTATTTCAGTGATTTTTAAAGTCCACTGACGGGACTTTTAAAAAAGAATCTGATCATCAAACATTTCTTGAGTAGTTCATCCTTGACTTTAAATGTTACCAAGCATATAGATCTGCTTTCCACTTCCACAGGAAGACCACTAGATGCCCAAACCATCTCTTGTTCAAGAGTTAATAACTGATTCTAGAAACTAAACGACTGGTGGCTAGTGGTAAAGAATCCACCTGACAATGTAGGAGATGCAGGTTGGATCCCTGGGCCAGGAAGATCCCGGAGAAGGAAATGGCAACCCACTCCAGTACTCTTGCCTGAGAAATCCCACGGACAGAGAAGCCTGGCAAACAAAAGTCCATGAGGTCGCAAAAGAATCAGACACCACTCAGCGACTAAACAAAAACAAACTTACAAGACACAACCAACCATAAAATACCATTTTTAAAAAGATTACAAACTCAGTGCCCCCAACCCTGCAGCAGGCCACTGTCCTCCCACGCCTCCGCCAGAGACTTCTGGATACTCAGACGAACAGGCACAATCTATGAGACATAAAAGAGAAGTTTGCAATATCCATCACTGTTTCTTCACTGAGGATATGCTCACTTGTGGGAAAGCCGAGAAGATTCTACAAGTGCATGGACATAAAAGAGGACGCAGCTGAGAACAAGATGGTGGGAGTCGGTGGACGTGGAGTACATCTCTCTCCAAGGATACAGCAGGAATATAAACTCAGACACAGAAGTGCATGCAGAACACCAGCTGAGAGTGGTCAGGAGAACCTGACCAGCGGAAAAGAATATACAGAACCACGCAAAACTCGGTAGGATGAAGGAACTACAGGGGAAAACAGGAGTGTTACTAGGACTGGACCTGCCCTCAGCAGGTGGGGGAACTGAAGCAGGGGTCCAATCCCCACACTGGGGCAACTGTCTGAGTCAGGGAGAAACATTTAAGGCTGAGAGTGAAACAGCTGATCTGTGGCAGCCTAAATGGAATGAGCATCAGGCAGTCCTTGCTGCAGCCATACATACCCTGGACTGGGACCTGCATCCCTAGGTGTAGTGGCTAGGAGCTGAACCTTAGGGATTGTGGAGCAATCCCAGGACGAGGGCTGCTGTTGACTCTTCAGAGACGGACCAAGCGGATGTGAGGAAGGAGACTGTGGTGGGAAATGCCTGTGGAGGAAAGCCAGGCAGCCATGGAAGCAAGGCGATACTGCTGAGTCATGCGTAGGGGGTGTAGCCATCACTATAGCCTCTCTCTCCCCACATGCCAGCATCAGCAGCTCAACAAGAGAGAGGCTGGGCTGTCAAGCACCTGATGCACTAAACTACAGAGCAGGACCCCACCCAGGGTGCCCCTTTAAGTGCCTGACATGCCGATCTACAGAGAAGGGCCCCAGGTAAGGGAGCCCTCTAAGTGCCTGAAGAGGAAGAACTATGGAGAAAGAAAGAGGCCTACGCATGACCAGCTACAAGAGGCTCAAAAAAGACTCTGATAGGGCCATAACTCCTGCAGGTGAGGAGTCCCATGTCCCTGTACACCTGGCACTGCCAGGGTCCCCACAACCCAAGCAGCTGTGCCACCTTCACACTCAACTCTCACTGGGGCAGAGCTGTCATAGGCAAAAAAGAAAGAGTCTTATGTCTGTGGATGCAGGGTCACTTCAGTCATGTCCAACTCTGTGACCCTGTGGACTGTGGCCTGCCAGGCTTCTCTGTCAGGGGGGTTTTCCAGGCAAGAATACTGGAGCATATTGGCCAATACTGGTTCCCATACCCGTCTGCTGCTGCTGCTGAGTCGCTTCAGTTGTGTCCCACTCTGTGCAACCCCACAGACGGCAGCCCACCAGGCACCCCTGTCCCTGGGATTCTCCAGGCAAGAACACTGGAGTGGGTTGCCATTTCTTTTTCCAATGCATGAAAGTGAAAATCGAAAGTGAAGTCGCTCAGTCCTGTCTGAGTCGTTGCGACCCCGTGGACTGCAGCCCACCAGGCTCCTCTGTCCAAGGGATTTTCCAGACAAGAGTACTGGAGTGGGGTGCCATTGCCTTCTCCAGCCACGCCCTTCTAGAGCACTGTATTTCCTGCTGCCCTAGCTGCCAACTCACCTGGTGCTGCCAGAACCCCTGCGACCCAAGCAGCTGCACCACCTCCACACCTGGCCCTCACAGGGGCAAACCCAAGTCCTCCAGGGCAGCCTCAGGAGCAAACCCCAGTGGATGACCCAAGGGCAGTGTGACTAAGGAAGAAGACCCAAAACCTTCCCACCGGCTGTACAAGCTGCAGATTAAACCCAGATGATCAACCAGGCAGACTTTGTGTCTACAGAAGATGTAAAAGGACACTGAGCACTCCCACAAAAGAAAACGCACTAGCTGTGATAGCTGTGGACACTGGAGGCGAGAACACACAGGAGCAGGACCAGATTAGAATCTGAGCTGCCCCCACAGCAGGTCCAGAGGCCAGCACAGTGTTGGAGGGCATCCTAGGGAGGTGAGGGGGCCTGAGACTCCCAGCGAGGGAAAGGACACCGACAGCAGTGACTCGAGAAACATTTATTATTCTTATGTTTTGACTGGTTCTGTAGTTTCTTTTGGACTTTCTTTTTTCTTTACTTCTTCTCCCACCCCTAACTCTGTTGTAGTTGTCGATTTTATTGGCACTGTGAAATCTAATTAAGCTTTTGAGGTTGTTTTTCTTTTCCAAGCACACTACTTCTTATTGTTACACACCTCTGCCTCTATGTTGTCTTTTGCAGTTCTACGGAGTTTTCCTTTTTCTTCCCTCTTCTTTTTCTTAATTTCTAATTTTAATTCTTAATTTTTAAAACTTATTATTTTTTCTATATTTATTCCTTTGTTTGCTTTTCCTAGTGTTCTTTTCCCCTTGCAGTTAATCTTTAACATTATATATATCTTCTTTATCTACTTTTATTTAACTTTGCATATCTATTCTTTCTTTCCTTTCCTCTCATTTGTTAGTTTTGTTTTCATTGCTTTATTCCCCACTTGGCACCTTGCTTTAGTTCTGTTTTCCAGTTTGTGTTTTAGTTACTTTTGTTCTTAACTGGTAGATATAATTTTTGGTTTCCTTTATTCGCCAGGTCAATCTATTGTACTTTATTTTTGTTGGACTGTTTTGATTTTGCTTATGGATGCATATGTATATGTCTATATTCCATTATTTTAATTATCATTTGACTGATTTTGTAACTGCCATTTGTTTGGGGTTCATCTTTGGTTTCTCGTTATTGGGTATGTGTTTTAATCTCACTTAATGCCATAACTAACCACTTGTGGAATATTCCTTCCTGACCAGAGATCAAGCCCTAAGCCTTTGGAGTAGAAGCACTGACTCCAAGACCCTAGACTACCAGAGAACTAACCCTAGGGAGTATCAAATAGTGAGAACTCACACAAAGGAAACCACTTGAATACAAGACCCGGCATCACCCAACCAACAGTAGCACCCTGTGCCGGACACCTCATCTAAACAACATACAAAACAAATACAAACCCAATCATCAGCAAACAGGATTACCACCTCACTCAGCCTTGCCGTAAGAGGAAAAACACAAAAAACTCAGCATAAATCTCACCTTATACGAAGCTTACACAAACTACTGCACCAATCTTAAGGGGGGAGAAACCAAAAGGAAGAAAGAATTCAACCCTGAAGCCTGGGAAAAGGAGACCTCAGTAAGTTTTTTAAAAAAAGAAAAGGCAGAGAAATACTGCACAGATGAAAGAACAAACTAGAAACACAGAATTCCAAATAAATAAAAAGGAAGTAGGCAAACTTCTGGAAAAAGAATTCGGAATAATGACAGTAAAAATTATCAAAAACCTTGAAAATAAAATGGAGAAAATGCAAGAATTAACAAAGACCTAGAAGATTTAAAAGAATAAACATACACAGACAAACAACACAATTACTGAAATTGAAAATACTCTAGAAGGAATCAATAGCAGAATATCTGAAGCAGAAGAACAAATCAGTGAGCTGGAAGATAAAATGGTGGAAATAACTTCTGAAGAGCAGAATAAAGTAAAAAGAATGAAAAGAACTGAGGATAGTCTCAGAGACCTTTGGGACAATATCAAACACACCAAAATTCGAATTACAGGGGTCCCAGAAGAAGAGAAAAAGAAAGGGTATGAGAAAATTTTGAAGAGATTATAGTTGAAAATTTCCCCAACATGGAAAAGGAAATAGTCAATCAAATCCAAAAGGTGCAGAGAGTCCCATACAGGATAAACCCAAGGAGAAACAGGCCAAGACACATACTAATCAATCTAACAACAACTAAACACAAAGAAAGAATATTAAAAGCAGCAGGGAAAAGCAACAGGTAATATCAGAGAAGAGAAAGAAATAAAACGAATCCAGATTGGAAAAGAAGAAGTAAAGCTCTCACTGTTTGCAGATGACATGATACTGTACATAGAAAACCCTAAAGATACTATCAGAAAATTACTAGAGCTAATCAGTGAATTTAGCAAAGTCACAGGATACAAAATCAATACACAGAAATCACTTGCATTTCTATATACTAACAATGAAAAATCAGAAAGAGAAATTAAGGAGTCAATCCTATTCACCATTGCAACAAAAAGAATAAAATATCTAGGAATACCTAAGGAGACAAAAGAATTGTACACAGAAAATTATAAGACACTGATGAAAGAAATCAAAGATGATACAAACAGATGGAGAGATATTCCATGATCCTGGGTAGGAAGAATCAATACTGGGAAAATGACTATACTACCAAATGCAAGCTACAGATTCAACGTGATCCCTATTAAACTACCAAAGGCATTTTTCACAGAACTAAAATAAAAAATTTCACAATTCATATGGAAACACAAAAGACCCTGAATAGCCAAAGCAGTGTTGAGAAAGAATGGAGTTGGAGGAATCAATCTTCCTGACTTCAGATTATACTACAAAGCTACAGTCATCAAGATAGTATGGTACTGGCACAAAAACAGAAATTTAGACCAATGGAACAAGATAGAAAGCCCAGAAATAAATCCATGCACCTATGAGTACCTTATTTTTGACAAAGGAGACAAGAATATACAATGGGGCAAAGTCAGCCTCTTCAGTAAGCAGTGCTGGGAAAACTGGACAGCTACATGTTAAAGAATGAAATTAGAACACTTCCTAACACCATACACAAAGATGAACTCAAAATTGATTAAAGACCTAAATATAAGGCCAGAAACTAGAAAACTCAGAGGAAGACACAGGCAGAACACTCGATGACATAAATCAAAGCAAGATCCTCTATGACCCACTCCTAGAGTAATGGAAATAAAAGTAAACAAGTGGGACCTGATTAAACTTAAAAGCTTTTGCACAGCAAAGGACACTATAAGCAAGGTGAAAAGACAACCCTCTGAATGGGAGAAAATAATAGCAAATGAAAAACTGACAAAGGATTAATTTCCAAAATATACAAGCAGCTCACACAACTCAATGCCAGAAAAACAAACAACCCCATCAAAATGTGGGAAAAAGACCTAAACAGACATTTCTCCAAAGAAGACATACAGATGGCTAACACACACATTGCTCATTGTTAGAGAAATGCAAATCAAAACTACAGTGAGATATCACCTCACACCAGTCAGAATGGCCCTCATCCAAAAGTCTACAAACAATAAATGCTGGAGAGGGTGTGGAGAAAAGGGAACCCTCTTGCACTGTTGGTGGGAATGTAAACTGATACAACCACTATGGAAGATGGTAAGGAGATTCCTTAAAAAACTAGGAATAAAAGCACCATATGACCCAGCAATCCCACTCCTAGGTATATACCCTGAGGAAACCAAAATTGAAAAAGACCCATGTATCCCATTGTTCACTGCAGCACCATTTACAATAGCTAGAACATGGAAGCAATCTAGATGTCCATCAACAGATGAATGGATAAAGAAGTTGTGGTACATATATACAATGGAACATTACCCAGCCATCAAAAGGAAAGCATCTGAGTCAGTTCTGATGAGGTAGATGAACCTAGAGCCTATTATACAGAGTGAAGTAAGTCAGAAAGAGAAAGATAAATATTGTATAGTTATGCACATATTCAGAATCTGGAGAAAATGGTACTGAAGAATTTATTTGCAGAGCAGCAAAGGAGAAACAGACATAGAGAATAGACTTATGGACACAGGGAGAGGTCAGGAGAGGGTGAGATGTATGGAGCGAGTAACATGGAAACTTACACTACATATATAAAACAGACAGCCAATGGAAATTTGCTATATGTCTCAGGAAACTCAAACAGCTGCTCTGTATCAACCTAGAAGGGTGGGGTGGGGAGGAAGATGAGAGGTAGGTTCAAAAGGGAGGGGATATATGTATACCTATGGCTGATTCACATTCAGATTTGACAGAAAACAAGAAAATTCTGTAAAGCAATTATCCTTCAATGAAAAAAATAAGTTTTTTAAAAAGATTACATACATTTAATGTCAAATGCCATATAACTAAATTACAGTATCTTAATTCAACCAGAATTTTAATTCATCCTAAATTTATTTTTGGATTTTGCATTTGTACCTAGTTTTAAAAATCGAAGTGAAAAGGACAAGGAAGTAAGACAAAGAGGAATATTTTCTATCCAGCCAAAGCTAACTGTCTCAAAGAAAGATCCTCATCTTTCTGCCAGTTCACAATAAATGTGAGAAAACAATTCAATCTTCACTTGAAAAAAATCTCATCTACTTGATATATATAACAGCAGATAAGGAAAAGGAATATTTGAGGTACAAAGCTCAAGTGTCAATCTGAATTCTTGTGCCAGATCGCATGGAAAAATCCCTGATCACACTTGGTACATGAAAGGTCTGACAACAAAGTAGTAAAATCAATTCTTCAAAGTCACGAGAAAAGAAATCTCATTACATATTCAAAACATATCCTTCTAGAAAGACAAGTCAGTCACTTTCAGTTCTAGAACTAGGCTAGCGTTTAGCATTTAAGTAAAAACACTGAGCAGCTGGTTTCATTTTTTTGTTGTTACTGTTGAAATACAGTTGATTTACAACGTTGTGTTAGTTGTAGGTGTACAGCACAGTGGTTCAGTTACATATATTTTTCCAGGTTATTTTCCACGATACGTTATTGCAAGATATTGGACATAGCTCAGTGTGCTGCACAGTAAATCCTCTCCGCTTACCTCTTTTATGCCCAGTAGTTTGTCACCACTGGGTGGCTTTATTTTTTAAATTTATTTTTGGGTTGCTGTTAAACTGTTGACTCTGTTTAAAATTTACTTATTTTTAATGCTTCCAAAATGATATATTTTGGGGCAAATAGTTAAAAATTCAGTTCCAAAAACAAAAATCAACCTCACAGCAAATTTTTCAATTTGGTATCTCTCAGGCTCACAAAGTGCCAGAGAGAAGTTCCCCAAAGAACATTGGTTGAGTAAATGAAAAGTTCGAGAGGTATATTAAAAAGCTACCAGCAATTCATGGGATCAAAGAAACAGTTAGTCACTCAGTCGTGTACAACTTTTTACGACCCCATGGACTGTAGCCAGGCTCCTGTGTCCATGGGATTTCCCAGGCAAGAATACTGGAGTCGGTTATCATTCCGTTCTCCAGGGGATCTTTCCAACCCAGGGATGGAACCTGGGTCTCTGGCATTGTGGGCAGATTCTTTACCGTCTGAGCCACCAGATAGAAACTCATGGGAAAGGGAAACAAATAAACAGATGATCAACATGATACGTAATTAAAACTATGCTCAGAAATTACCTTCTACCAACCACACTGGCAAAAATTCAAAATAATTTGTTGGTAATGCTGTGGAGAAATAAGCACCTTCTTGCACACTGCTGGTGGGAGGTCAAACTGATACAGCTTTTACAGAGAGCAATGTGACAACAGCTATCAAAACTGCACGGGCGTATACTCTTGGTGACATGGCTAGCAAACTTCTAGAAACTTATGCTATAGATATACTGACACATTAACACAAGAGTGAAGGTTAGATGTGTATGTATATATGCATGCATGTGTGGTACACACGCACCAGTGAAAGATTTCAAAAAATGTAACTGTCCATCATAAAAGGTATGATATGCTACTGTTTATGGCAAAAAATAAATATACTTTAACAGTAATATATTTATAAACGTTGTGTGCGCATGCACATGTGTATAAAAGGATAGGCAAACAACATCGGCTGGCTCAGGGGTAGAGAACCAGTGGCTGAGGGACAAGGATGACAGGGAGACTGTGTATCTTTTAAGGCATTTTGTACCACTAAACCACTCAGAAATAACTTTTAAATATTATCTTTAGTTAGATCATGAAATGTATGTTTCTAAGGAATTTTCTCTTCTCATATCATAAATTCAAAAGAAAACCTCAATAAAATGTTTTCCATCAATTCTCTGTTTTAATCACTATTAAGACTCACTTCTTTGTGTATCTTTCAAGTAAATTTCAATTCCTAAAACCACACACACATTTCCACATGGAAATCTAAAGAGGTATAATCCTGATTAAAAACCTAAAGAAAGAGAAAGAAGGTATACTTAGCCTGTCCGTATAAAAACTACAGACGAAGGCTGAGAGCTGTAAAGCTACAGAGAATGCAAGCTGCTCACTGAGTGGGACTCAATATATCAAGTCTTTGGAAATTTTTTTTCATTGAAATTATAGCTACAAATAAGGATTACCAGAGCAAAAAAGAAGAGAAAGGATCTCTAAAACAGAGTACTCAATTACATTGTTCTTGTTCAGTCACTCGGTTCTGTCCAACTCTTTGCAACCCCATGAACTGCAGCACGCCAGGCTTCCCCGTCCTTCACCATCTCCCAGAATTTGCTCAGTCTCATGTCCATTGAGTCAATGATGCCATCCAACCATCTTATCCTCTGTTGCCTCTTTCTCCTCTAGGCCTCAATCTTTCCCACCAGCATCAGGGCATCTTTCCCACCAGCATTCAATAACCCAGCTCTTTGCATCAGGTGGCCAAAGTACTGAAGCTTCAGCATCAGTCCTCCCAATGAATATTCAGGGTTGATTTCCTTTAGCATTGACTTGTTTGATCTCTTTGCTATTCACAGGATTCTCAAGTGTCCTCTCCAGCACCATCATATGTAACTAGCATAATTTCCTAGTACTACTGACCCAGAGCCATATTTTCTGTAACATTTGGGCCTGAAACTTCAGGGTTACTGGGCCCACCACCAGAGATTCTGGTTCAAGTATGGGGTAGGCTCAATAATTTGCATTCCTAACAAGTACCAGTGAAGTACCTGGCTGCTATGCCAGGACCACACTTTGAAAAGCACTCACCAAATAATTTCAAATAATTTATTTTCTACAAAGAAAACTGAGTGCAGAAGAATTGATGCTTTTGAACTGTGGTGTTGGAGAAGACTCTTGAGAGTCCCTTGGACTGCAAGGAGATTCAACCAGTCCATCCTAAAGGAGATCAGTCCTGAATATTCATTGGAAGGACTGATGCTGAAGCTGAAGCTCCAATACTTTGGCCACCTGATGCGAAGAGCTGACTCATTTGAAAAGACCCTGATGCTGGGAAAGATTGAAGGGAGGAGAAGGGGACGATAGAGGATGAGATAGTTGGATGCATCACCTACTCGATGGACATGAGTTTGAGCAAGCTCTGGGAGTTGGTGATGGACAGGGAAGTCTGGTATGCTGCAATCCGTGGGGTCACAAAGAGTCGGACACAACTGAGCAACTGAACAGAACCAAATAATCTATTACAGATACTAAATGTCTTTAAAGTCAAAGTCAGTGCATCACAGCCACAGGTGGTGGTTCTAAGAGGCTCTGTCTAAGCAACTTTATTCTATTGTCTTAATAATCACCTCTCAACTAAACCTCTTATTCAGACTGCTCTGTCTTACCTGCTAACCACCTAATTTTCAACTTTTACTTTCCTCACACTATTTTCTTCCCCTCCTGTGTACATGTGCTTTTTATTAGTTTTGGCCATTTACATTTCTTTCCACCTGTAATGTGATGTGTCCTCATCTCCAGCCCTGGAAAAAAACTTCTGGTGGAAATGCCCAAAATATAAGCACCAGGTACAGAAGTCTGCTTGGGTCAAGTCAAACAGATTCAAGTCAAAAAGAAGGGTTATAAGAAGATTTACACACTTCTGAGATTAAAAGAAACCATCCGTAAGGAAAATAAGGAAAAATTTCATTTGACATCTAGTGTTATACTGAAGAGAAATACTGAGTGGCAAGTTTACACTGCAAACATATGAACATAATTGGCTTTAAACACAAGCACATGAGGGAGAGGGTGCAAATGGGTACCAGGACTGGAATTTAAATGCACATTTATTGAAAGCTTTATTGCTTTTAGGCCTCAGAAGTAAAGTATTATCATTGTTATGTTTATAACCAGCCAGAATCACATTTTGACAGATCTACAGAAATGTGGTAGCAGCTTCATACAAAACACCTCCTTGTGAGAGGCAAACTGAAAGTGGACTGGAGCGATAAATCACCATTTTGAACCCTGAAACTAAACACAGGTCTTTAGGCCAAATGTCCTTCAGGTTCCCTTCCTGGAGAAGGGGCAAGAACTGAGGATCCCAGTCTTGTTTTGTGACAGTGCAAGGCAGAGCAGATCCCAAGGAGAGAATGGAGCCAAGAACTCTCCAGGGAGATCTGGAAAGGAACAACTACTAACATATTAAAGTCTAAGACTTAGCGAAGACCTGACTCCTGGAAGAACTGTGTGCAGAAGAACAGACCAACCTTTGCTGGGAAAAGCGTCACTAGCAGGGCATTTAAAGTCCTCCTTCAGAAACAGGAAGGCAGCTCAAACACTCTGTGCAAACTCCCACCACTCCCAATAGCCTGGTTCCTTTTAAAACCTATGTTTATTTCCCAAGGATACATCAAGATCTCCCAACCACCCCACATCCAAAACAGAATTATCTAGGTGCCTGCCATTACACCACAGACCCAATCAGATCATGTCACCTCCTATTTTAAAACCTAGCAATGACTTCCCCTCACTAACAGAATGGAGTCTAAACATTTTACTTGCTTATGAATGAGGTCATTCACCGGTGTGCTGCAATTCATGGGGTGGCAAAGAGTCTGACATGACAGCAACTGAACAACGAGGTCATTCACGACCTGGCTTCCTACCTTTGGCCCTGATCGTCCATCAGAAAGCCTCATCCTCCAGTCACCTATATTTCCTCAAAAGCATCCTTTGGGCTCATACTTATATAAAAAGACATAGATGTCTCCACATTCCTCTCTGATATTTCTGAAGCCTGGGCAGGGCAGCAGCAGCAACAAAGAGCCCCCATTCTACCATGGAGCTTTCTCAAGAGCTATATGCAGTTAGGAGGTGTCGACTGAAATTATGTTTTAATTCTTCCAAGAAACCAATATATACTAGATAATAAAACAGAAAAACAACAACAATGGCAAAGACTACAGGGGGAACAAGGCCAATGGAAATCTTTCTTCATTCCCGTATTCTAACCAGAACAGTTAGGAGATGTTCTCCTTCAAACACAGACAGTAGCCCTCACATCTCAAGGATACATAAGGGTCTCCTTAAAGTCATTGTCTGAGTCATGATCTGGGGTAGTAGGTTCTCTACTGCCCCATTCTAGGGGAAGGTCACACAAACTGCCACCATATCTCAGCAGCTCCTAGTTTTCTGAAAGAAGAAGGAGAGTGGGAAGAAGGTCTAAAATCTGCTCTTCTGGGTCAAATGGAATAAGGAAGCAAATACTTTTGCTAAATGGAAAAATACCATTCCACAATATGAGCAATGTATGTATGAAGGACAAGCAGGGAGATTTTGCTGAACTGACATAAAAGTAAGAAGACAGGTTAGTTCTGAATCTTTTCAGTCTTTTTTTCCTCTTTATCGTCTCCTCTTAAATCTCAGGCTTTCTGAACTGTACAAGAGTCCTAAGATCTTTAGAATTAAGACAAACAAACACTGGAACAAAACTGACAAAGCACACCCCAAAATAAGACTTAAGTCCAAAATCTTATTTCTTGAAACCACTCTCCCCTGGCCCACAGTAAATGTCCTAAGCCCCCTCTCTCTAACTGCCCTACCTGAAAAAGGCATCAACCCCTTTTCCTCTCTGAACACAGAAGAGCAGTAAGGTAGGGTCTTCTCCTCAACGTGCTCAAGTAAACGACATTCTTAAAACGTGCCTCTACCTTAGAAGATGACTGATTACCGCTAAAACTCTGCCCTTAAAATCCACTCCAGAAAGACTGATATGAATGCAGCGATCACAGGGAGATCCTACAGGTACTTCCCACAGTGAATCATCTGTACTTGGGATATATCTCATGTCACAATACTGGCAGGTACAGCTTTCCCACCACTTTCTCTGATTAGTATAAATAATCAAGGATTAGAATCAGAATTTATTTTATTTGAAGAACAGAACACTGGTTACAAATCTAATATAGGAAAAGAAACTATATTTTTCACGCAAGTTTCTACTGTTAAAAAGAGCCAGAACAACTTTCAGGAAGAAGAGCATTTGAAGACTTAAGAGTAAGTGGCTTCAAGACTAATTTTTAAAGTTACAGTAATCAAGAGAACATGATATTGGCATTAAGATACACAAAAAGATCAATGGCACAGAACAGAGCTCAGAAATAGAATCACACATTTATGGGCAATTGATTTTCAGCAAAGGTGCAGAGGCAATTCAGAAAAGAATAACTTCTCAACAAATGAACTAGAATAACTGAATGCTAATAAGCAAAAAAAAAAAAAAAACAAACAAAAAAAACCACACACACACACACCTGATCTATACTCCATGTTATATACCCAAAAAACGCAACAGAGTGGATCATAGGACAGACCTAGATATAGTCCATAAAACTGTAAAACTTCTACAAGATAACACAGAAGACAATCTTTGTGTACCTGAGTTTGTCAAAGACGTTTGTCAAACACCAGAAGTACAATCCATAGAAGAATAAATTAATAAAACAGATTTCATCAAAATTTAAAACTTCTGCTCATTAGAAGATATTGTTACAAGAATGAAAAGACAAACCAGAGACTGGCAGCAAATATTTTCAAAGCATGTATGTGATAAAGAACTTGTATCCAAAATAAACATTTCTCAGTACTCAACAGTAAGAAACCAAACAGTCCCAATTTTAAAATGAGCAGGAAATTTTAACAGATACCTTGCCAAATAAGATATATGGATGGCAATAAGCAGATGAAAATATGCTCAACAATATTAGTCATTTAGAGAAATGCCAACTGATACCATGATGCATCTCTTTAGTTCAGTTCAGTTCAGCCACTCAGCCATGTCTGACTCTCTGCAACCCCATGGACTGCAGCACACCAGGCTTCCCAACTCCTGGAGAATGCTCAAATCCATGTCCACTGAGTCGGTGATGCCATCCAACCATCTCATCATCTGTCATCCCCTTCTCCTCCTGTCTTCAATCTTTCTCAGCATCAGGGTCTTTTCCAGTGAGTCAGTTCTTTGCATCAGATGGCCAAACTATCAGGACTGATTTCCTTTAGGATTGACTGGTTTGATCTCCTTGCTGTCCAAGGGACTCTCAAGTCACCTTCAACACAAGAGTTCAAAAGCATCAATTCTTTGGTACTCAGCTTTCTTCTCACATTCATACAGGACTACTGGAAAAACCACAGCTTTGACTAGACACACATTTGTCAGCAAAGTAATGTCTCTGTTTTTCAATATGCTATCTAGGTTGGTCATAACTTTTCTTCCAAGGAGTAAGCGGCTTTTAATTTCATGGCTGCAGTCATCATCTGCAGTGATTTTGGAGTCCAAAAAATTAAAGTCTGACACAGTTTCCACTGTTTCCCCATCTATTTCCCATGAAGTGATGGGACCAGAGGCCATGATCTTAGTTTTTTGAATACTGAGTTTTAAGCCAACTTTTTCACTCTCCTCTTTCACTTTCATCAAGAAGCTCTTTAGTTCCTCTTTGCTTTTTGCCTTTAGGGTGGTGTCATCCGCATATCTGAGGTTATCGATATTTCTCCCCGCAGTCTTGATTCCAGCTTGTGCTTCCTCCAGCCCAGCATTTTGCATGATGTACTCTGCATATTAAGTTAAATAAGCAAGGTGACAATATACAGCCTTGATGTACTCCTTTCCCAATTTGGAACCAGTCTGTTATTCCATCTCTGGTTCTAACTGTTGCTTCTTGACCTGCATACAGATTTCTCAGGAGGCAGGTTAGGTGGTCTGGTATTCCCATCTATTGAAGAATTCTCCAGTTTTCTGTGATCCACACAAAGGCTAAAATCACAACTGACCCCACAGAACAAGTGTTGGTCTGACATTATGTGTGCCCCAAACTTCATAGGCTGAAGCCCTAACCCCCAGTACCTCAGAATATGTGGGTCTTTAAAGATGATTAAACTAAAACGAAGTTAGAGTGGGCCCTCATCCAATCTGACCCTACAAGAAGAGGAAATTTAGACACAAAACAAGACTGCAAAGAAAAGACTGTGTGGGGAGGCAACAACAGGGCAGCAGCCATTCACAGAACAAGGGAAATGGCCTCAGGAGGCAGCAACTCTGCCAGCACCCTCAGGAACCACAAGGAAATCCACTTCTGCTGTTTAAGCCCCCCAGTCTACCGCGTTTGGTTATGTAGCCCTAGCAAACTGACTCAGCAAGGACCTGAAGCAACAGTAAACAACTCTGATGCAGCTCATGAAAATGCCAAATGGTAACACCACTTTGGAAAACAATAACAATGTTTTAAAACCTTAAACGTATACCTCCCATTTGATCTAGCCATTCCACAACTAAAGAAAAAGCCCAAAGACTTGTACACAAATGTTCACGGCATATTTATTTGTAATAGCGCCAAATTGGAAACAACCCAAGTGTACATTGACAGATGAATAGATAGGCAAACTAGTGTCTCTACAAGGGAATAATTCC
The DNA here is from genome assembly GCA_006410935.1 of Redunca redunca. Lineage (NCBI taxonomy): Eukaryota > Metazoa > Chordata > Mammalia > Artiodactyla > Bovidae > Redunca > Redunca redunca. The sequence goes on along the minus strand of SJYQ01011175.1, from coordinate 185,274 downwards.
GGCCAAAAAAAGGAGTGAACTATTAATACTCCCAACAGCATGGCTGAGTCTGAAAATAATTATGATGAGTTAAAAAAAAAAAAAGAGGACATAGTATATAATTTCATTAACATAAAATTCTAGAAAAGGCAAGCCAATCTGTAGTGAAAAAGCAGATGAGTAGTTGCCTGGGGAAGGGATAATAAGGGGTTATAAAGGTGCACAAGGAAACTTTGAACAGTGATAGCTATGTTGGTTATCTTAATTGTGACTCTCAAGGGTGATACACATTCCAAACCATACCAAATTATATGCTTCAAATGTGCATAGTTTTCTGTAAGCCAATTATATTTCAATGAAACTTAAAAATATAAATATGTGCATATGACATATTTAACACCACAAAGGAAAAACAGACAAAACCATCCATCAATAAAAGTTACTAATAAACTTATTTCAGGCCATGACAGTTGGAGTAAGTAAAAAGTTAAGAATACAGAAAAACATTAAGCTGAGACACACAGGCGCATACTCATGTCTGTGCACTCACATATAACTATACAACATAAAAAGAGAACTATTCTTCTATTCAAGGAGTCACAACACTACACAAAGAGTGAAATATTAGACCAATAGAGAACTTCTTAACAAATTACAGAAAGAAGAAATAACTCAAACATTCTAATTATGATAAAATAAAACTGGAGATTTATGACAACAGCAAAGCCAACCAAAAATCCACAAACCTACCAGAATTTAAAATACTCTCTCATAAATAAATGTTAGACCAAAGGGGAAATCAAACACATAATTATAGATTATCTCAAAAATTATAATTAAACTTA